>CM041210.1:6142734-6570861 GCA_023065735.1 Coffea humblotiana | reverse complement strand
AGTTAGCAGCATTATTGTATATACTTTTTACATGATTGTGATGTATATTGACATACGATTGTTATACCTTTTACATGATGTGATGTATATTGACATATCTTTATTGTATCGATCAATTTTATTCGTGTGCACCAACTTAATGCATTAGTAACAACTGTTTTATAAGTGTATATCAAATCATAAAAAAATACAACAACTACACAATAGCACCTAATGGCAACCATACTTGCCCCCAAATACCCTAGGTAAGCACCAAGATGCTTCCCAATCCTAACTATTCACCACTGGGGCTTTTAAGTTCTGCTTTATTGGCAGAATGATGCTCCGATTAAATAATATTGCCACGGTATTTTATCCAAATTTTTTTTTTCAAAATCTTAGTGTGACAACAAAACAACAAGACACAGGTAAAAATTTTTGTTTGTAGTTCATACAACAAAACAAGCTACAATACTTTTTACTTACAATAGAAGTAATGGTACACAACAATTAACGGGGAGTGCCATCCTGAGAATTTTCGTGATAAGAAAGTGTATTAGCTAGCAAGTTTGAAAAATGATAGCCTAGTCCTTTTCAATTCTTTTAAGAGATAAAAGTCTGAGTAACAAAATCAAGATTTGAGAGCTGGAGGTGATGAAAAAAAAATCTTACCTATATATTTTAGGTGCTACTTAAGATGATTTGATTGAAGTTTTCAAATGCTCCTATCCTCTTCCCCCCCCCCCCCCCCACCTATCCTTCCAAAACCCAAAATTTTAAAAAATTTCATGCCCCCCTCCCCTTCACTTAACTTTTGCCTTAAGAAAACTATTAAATTCTCTAAATATTTTTAGACTGTTATTAAATTAGTTGATCTAAAATATTTAATTTCCTGTTAAATACTTTATATTATATATTATCTTCTTATAATTTCATATATCGTCTCCAAATATACATCATTATAAACATAAACCAAAACTAACATTTATAACTAATTGACTATTCCATTTGATACTTTAATATAAACTTTGCAATATGTTCATACAGACAGTTTTTCTATCTTTTGTGTGTGTATAGGATAGTAAGAAAGAGAAGATAAAAAAATAAGTTATTATATAGATTTATCATACTAATGCATATTTATATTCATTACCGAATATATGACATTCTTATTATGTAAGAAAGAGAAGATAGCCTAGTCCTCTTACCCCTTCTCCTCCCTCCCTTCCTCCTCTTCCTTTCCTCCCCCCGCCTCCTTCCCCTTTCCCCTGCCACCGCCTCTTCTTTCACCCTGCCCTCTCCCTCGCTAGTTGTGCGACCAACCATGCAATCAGATCAATTTAGAGTTACTTTAATACTATAACTCAAATGCAAAAAAGAAAAAGAAAAGAAAGGTTATCAATTATACAGGATGGAACTATGATAAATTCAATCAATTAACTTTAGCTTTCACTTACATTTTCAAGTATGTCACCGAGTAACTAATTTATAGTCCCAAATTAGTTACTACACCAAAGAGTTCAGCTTTTGTCAAGGTCAGCCAAATGCATTACAATTTTACATGTCAAATCAGTCCATACACGACAATAAGCACGCTTTCTTCTAGTCTCTTGATATTATTGTTTAATGATAATTGCCTCCAAATGCTTGCACTAATATTTTCTTGAGTACATTAGGAATCGCATTTTTTTTTTTGCATTTGAAAAAAAAAAATTTCTTCTTAAATTTGATATCATGTTCTATAAACTTATTTGACATACAAATCACTTCATCAAGGTTAAAGATATGGCTAAATACTAAGACGTGAATCTATCAAGAGAGATCCATATAATTACGACAAGCATTGGCGAGACTCATGTAAGATCGAGGGCTCAGCAGAATTGCTTGAGGCAGTTCATGGTAGTGATTTAACCATTTCAAGATTGTGTCATGGAGATTGGAATTGACAAAATTTTGAAAGTGGGGTAGTTAAGGAAAACAAGTTAATAATGAAACATGACGAGCTTCTACCGTGCACCAAATTTTAATAAAACCTAAACACTTCATTTTCTGTAAGTATGCGGGTTGTTTATTGAGCATAAGGGATATTAAGTGTCGATTCCACATGAAAGATTGTCAATTACTGATAGTTTTCAAACTTCTTTATTATTTAGATTATCACAAGTACAAGAAATTAAATCTACACTATGAACATGAAATAAAAGTAATACAAATAATAATAGAAAACTCTTAGGGTTATGGAATTTCTCATTACTTTTGCAAGTGAAATTACTGGTTAATTGAATGTTTTTATCTTGATTAGTTATAGCGTAATTTTTTAATTTATGTGAAACTTAGTCTCGTAGTGAATAAACTATACTTGTAACTAAACCATACCTAACCTCGTAGTTATGAAATTAACTATAATATCATTTTTTTCTGTGAAATTACGTGAAACAAGTTACTAAATCCACAAAGGTACACCTCCACTCTTATGAGTATAATCTCTAGGTTTAGCACTTCTTAAAACTAGTGTCAAATCTCAATTCTCATTGTAAACTTAACACATTAAGATTATCATAATTAATGGCCAGTTAATTATGATTAGATAAACAAAAGTGCTAAATAAATTGTTCAAAATAATATCATCAAATAACCAAGTAAATATCATTAACAAGATATAGTAAGTTCATCCATAACTCTAGACATAAATTTTAGCAAAACATGAAGAGAATGAAAGAAAATATCATACTTATATTATAGCTAAACATGAATTCAAATACAAAAGAGAAAGTTATAACCACCCTTGTCACGTGAGATCCAACTCTCCATTTTGCTCCTTAATTCTTCATCCAAATCTAACTACAAGTACAAGATGGAAAAACTATACTAACTATACTACATTAATGAACTAAATTAATGAATTAAGAAAAACTAGTGAGGACTACATTTTTGCAGTGTCTCTAGCCTTCCAAAGTTATGAAACAGGCTCAACAAAAGGCCCTATTTATAGAGAATTAAAGTTCAAAGTGAGTTGTTTCTAATAGGCAAAATTGTCTCTTGAAATCACCAAAAGGTGTTTCTCCAAGTTTCTACACTTTTCTTTACAGCTACAGTTGAAATTCTAAACAGGAATTGAGTTGGAAAGTTGTGTGAATGCAGAACAAATTGATGAGCAAATCGCAGTTGCAATTGAAGAATATGTGACCTCTGAAAATGCGAGCTTGAGATCGCTATTACCCCATGTTTTGCCTCTTTCTAGGTTTTCTCATTTCTAGTCAATCTTCAACTTTGCTCTATTTTTGCACCAATTTCAACTGCTATTTCCTTGAGTATGGAGGCTGAACTAGCTTTTGTTAAAAGCATGAAAGTTGTTTTCCTTTGAGTTAGCTTTCCAATGCTTCAAGAATCACCTGATTTGTAGTTCTGTAGACTGATAAATGACCAAAATACCCTTAATTAGTCAAAACTCTATTTCAACTTTTGACAACAGAAATGGTCGATTGTATTTTGGATTTTTGACTATAAAAACCCATGAATTGGATTTTATGTCTCATAAGAATTGTAGAGCTATGTGTTAGCTTCAAAATGGTTCGAGAATCACCTCAATCCAATACTTGTAGCTCAAGAAATAGTCGAAATATCAACATGTGTCAAAACTGTCAAACTCCCTTTCTTTTATATTTGATTGCATTTCCTCTTATGAACATATTAACTTCCTGTTCTCTTTAACTTACTTCAAATCATCAACACTGATCTAATTATCTTCTCAATTCATTTCATTTGATGATTGAATCATTGAAACCATTAAAAACATGAAATTTTCACCACTTTAATCTATTGAAATGCAATTTTGTTACACTTAAATCATAAAATGTAAACTTCACAAGAAACCTAGTTAATTAGCTATAAAAATAATTTAAACACACCAAAACTAAATGATAAAATACACTTTAAACACTCAAAATGCACACTTATCAAAATATTTCATGGATTGCATTAGTGGCTTTCATCAACATTTCAACATCTATATTAAAAAATGTGGTGTTTATATCTTCTTAGGCAATTGAAACTAAACATTAACGACATGAATGTTTGCTATGACTGTAGCTCAATGCTGTGGAGTATGAAGTAAAATTAGACTTCATTAATTATGTTAATTTTTTCCATAACAAAAAGTGACAATTTTATTTAATCAGAGCATGTAACAGAGCATAAGCCGGTACACATACCTTCACTGCAAATGTTTGAAATAGAAAAGGGATTTAGGTATCCTCTACTAGCTTTCGTATGTACGCCTTATTGGCAAACTGATGCTCTGATTAAGTAATAATGCCACTACATTTTATAAGTCACAAATTGGTGCACATTTATAACACTTCTCCTGCACTCGCAAATTGGTGCAATTCAATAAAAACTACATTTGTATAAGTCACAAGATCTCTCCTGACATGTTACACATCATTAGTCTACAAGTCCTTCACTACCCTAGTCCGTTTATTTTGTACATAAAAGACACGGCAATGGAAATACAAGGATTTCCATCACCTTGTTACACTTTTCCTAGACCAAATTAAAGACCGAAAGACACTCCAAGGTAGCCAGGTGGGTATTGATGGAACTTGAATTGATGCCTAAGGCTTCAATTTCTCCCCACTCATAACAGCCAGGCAGCGGCTCTTCCTTGTCCAAGTCAAAGTTGTACCTACAGAAAATTAATATTCATCAAGAAAATGTCTGTGTCTAATTGTCCACAAGCTGGAAATTCATGAGAGGAAGAAAAATAATGGATGTTAGGAAATAAAACTCTCATGCATACTTCTCAATGCACTTGTTTTTATGCTTCTCTTCAAGATCACCAAAAAGTGCATTCAGGTAATCTTTTGCCGGGTTAATGAATTGCCTTGGATTGGCCCTTGTGGTTCTGGTTAGCGACGCCTGTTGCTTGAAAAGGGGGGAAGAATTGATGCCTAACTCTTCAATTTCTCCCATTCATAAAGGCCGAAGGGAGCTCTTTTCTGATAACAACAAAAATTTTATTGCAAAATTTGTTGGAAATTGTCTAGCATGATTTTTCTAAATAAAAGTTCCTATTCCCCTTATTTTGCACGAAAAAAAGGAAAAAAAGCAATGGAAATACAAGTATTTCCATCACCTAGTAGCACTTTTCCCGAATATATGGCCTATTGGAGGGAATTTTTCTGATAACAATAAAAGTTTTATTGCTAAAGTTGTTGGAAATTGTCCAGCACGATTTTGCTGAATAAAAGTCCCGACTCCCTTTATTTTGCACATAATACAATGATTTCCATCACCTAGTAACACTTTTCCCAAATATATGGCCCATTAGAGGGAATTTTTTATAACAATAAAATTTTTATCGCTAAATTTGTTGAAAATTGTCTAGCACGATTTTGCCGAATAAAAGTCTCTACTCCCCTTGTTTTGCACAAAAAAAAACATAGCAATGGAAATACAAGGATTTCCATCACCTAGTAGCACTTTTCCCAAATATATGGCCTATTGGAGGGAATTTTTCTGATAACAATATAAATTTTATGACTAAATTTATTGAAAATTATCCAACACAATTTTGCTGAATAAACTTAAGAGGAGAGTTCCAAAAATATTCAATAGAGTCAATGTTTTGATAAAGTGGCCAAAATATGAGGTATTTCATTGACTTGACCTCAATTTACATCAATGAAACATGGATCACGCAAAACTTCTGCAACACTACAATAATTAGAGGGAATTAGTATCCATCATTTGTGTAAAACAATTACAAAGTTAATAAAATGAAGGATAGTAAACAGATGATCACACTTACCTCTTATCTTAAAAAAATAATCTAAGGAGTCATTAGATTGGTGAAATGTAATGGTTGAGCTGGAGCCAAGTTAGCTGACGTCAGGAAGTTAGTTAGGAGGAAATATTCCAAATAACAGATTGCATGTGTTGGTTATTAGATCTTGCATGTGAGTCATTTCATATTGCATGCGTTGGTTATCTTGTTAGAATACCAGAAACTAGTATAAAGCAGTGGAGGAAGAGAAGAGATGTAGTTTTTTCAGCCATAAACAATTCTCATTTCATCTATAATATCTCAGTCTTCTTTCTGCTCTCTCTCCTCTCTTTCTTGCCTATCTATGTTTTTCTCTTTTTCTTTTTGAATTCGTTCCTTCTTGTATAAGGCCAGTACAATTGGTATCAGAGCTTGCGGTCTTTGGATCTGCAAGCTCAGCTACCGAATCTGTAGCTGACCATGGCGGAGGGCACCACAATGAAAGGCTTCGAAGAACAGTTGAAGAAGCAGGATTCTCGGATTCAGAGTATCCTTGATGCCAATGCAGCTGAAAGACTAGCATTGGAGGAGAAATTGGCGACTAATTACTCTGATATGAAGGCGCTCTTAGAAGCAAACTCAGCTGAGACGAAAACTTTCATGGTTTCTATGAATGCTCAATACATTGCTTTTGTGAGGAGCTTGCAAGGCGACAGAGGGATCTTAGGAACTTCACCAGACAACATGGAGAGACAACCTGTCCAAAGGCCTCAGAGAAACTTGGAGTTAGGGCTGTCCAATCAAGGAGAAAGGAATTTTCTACCTATAGGGACTCCTAAGGTGGAATTTCCCAACTTTGATGGCTCTAACCCCAGGGAGTGGGTTAGAAAATGTGAGAAGTTTTTCCGTTTATGTCGAATTCCAGATTCGCAGCAAATGGATTTAATGGAATTGCATCTTGATGGAAAAGCTAGTATCTGGTATCAAGGTTTCAAGATGGATAAGGGGGAGTTACGATGGGACAGATTCAGCCAAGAGATTTGCAACAGATTTGGAAATTTGGGGGAGGACGATGTCATAGAGGAGTTTAACAAGCTTCATCAAACTTCCACAGTAATCGCCTACCAAGAAAAATTGAAGAGCTGCGAGCTGCCGTGATGCTCAAGGCTCCGGGTCTCACTGAATCTTATTACATTTCCAGTTTCCTGAGTGGACTAAAGGAGGAGATTAAGTCTGTGGTCAAGATCCATAAACCTACAACCTTGCAATTAGCATTTTGAGAAGGCAAGATGGCAGAAACATTATTTGCAGGTTATGGCTAAACAACACAGGATGGTCACAAAACCAACTCCAGTTACAGAAACAATACAGAAGAAGCCTGCACATCAGGCGTTTAACAGTAGTAACAACAAAAATATCCCTCAAGGCCCCAGGAGGATTACCCCCACTAAGTTCCCAGTATAGGAAGGATCACAACCTATGTTACAAATGTGGAGAGAAGTTCTTCCCTGGGCATATTTGCAAGAATAAGGGAATTCATTTGCTGCTAGCAGATGAAGGCGATGCGCAAGTAGATGAAGTAGCAGATGAAGAGGGTGAGGTCATTGAGTATCAAGGCAACAAGTATGGCAAGGATGTTACACTATCCCTCCACTCAGTTTCTGGCCAATTGTCTTCCAGTACCATTAAGATGTTGGGGTATTTTGGTGATCAAGAGGTGTCAATCTTGCTGGATAGAGGCAGCACCAACTGTTTCATAAAGCCAACTATTGCTCAACTCCACCCTGAAGCTGTTAAGAGTCATAAACCTTTTAAAGTCAGGATTGCAGATGGGAAAGAATTAGTTTGTGATCAATGGATTCCTGATATGAAGTGGATTGATGCAAGGCCATCGTTTTTACTCACAATGTGTATGTGCTAGACTTGGAACCATATGATCTGATTTTGGGGGTTGACTGGATGAAGGTTACAGCCCCATGACCTTTTGACTTTCAGAAGCTGTCATTATCATTTGAGAAGGAGGGTGAAATGCTACTGGCAAGGAAATTCACACTCTGCTAAGGTGTTGATGAAACAAGGAGTATCTGCCCAGAGGTATTGCAGAAACAAAGTCAGAACAGCTTTGCAACACTCTTGCATGATCCGAGTACAAACTCACAGGTAACTACTGTGCCCAAACCACTCACTTATTTAACTTGCTTAATATGATGACAATATTTGCTGCACCTATAACTTTACCCCCAACCGTAGTCTCAATCATCAAATACCTTTGAAACCTGATGCTAAACTTTTTCAAGATTAGCCCATATAGGTATCCCCACAGGCAAAAAATAGAAATAGAAAGGCAAGTAAGAAATGTTGGCCACTGGTATCATCCAAACCAGCCATAGTCCTTTTGCATCCCCAGCCTTACTAGTTAAAAAAAGGATGGCAGTTGGAGGTTATGCATTGACTATAGACAACTTAACAGCCTCACATCAAAGACAAGTTTCCATCCAATCATTGATGACCTCCTTGATGAACTGCATGGTGCCAAAGTTTTTTCAAAGATTGATTTGAGGTCAGGGTACCATCAGATAAGAATGAACCCATCTGATATCCAAAAAACAGCTTTCAGAACCCACTCTGGCCTCTATGAATACTTAGTGATGCCATTTGGCCTCACTAATGCACCAGCAACCTTCCAGGCTTTAATGAACTCAGTATTTGAACCTTTTATTCAAAAATTTGCTAGTATTCTTTGATGACATTCTAGTTTATAGCCCAGATTTTGACTCCCATCTCAAACACCTCTCCCTTGTTCTTAACACCCTCAGAAATCACTCCTTATATGCAAAAATGTGTTCATTTGGGCAAGATAGAGTAGAGTACTTGGGGCATATAGTTACGGTGAAGGAGTCTCGGCTGATCCTGCAAAAGTGGAAGCATGCTGTCCTGGCGACCCCTACCACTGTTAAGGTTTAAGGGGCTTTTTGGGACTGACAGGTTACTACAGGAGATTTGTAAAGGGATATGGGAAGATAGCTAAACCTTTAACTAATCTGCTCAAGAAGGATGGTTTTGAGTGGATGAACAAGCTGAGCATGCTTTCCAGGAACTCAAACATGCTATGACTCAAGCTCCTATACTAGCACTACCTGACTTCTTAGGAACGTTTGTATTGGAAACTGATGCTAGCCAAAAGGCCATTGGAGCAGTTTTGATGCAGCAAGGCAGGCCTATTGCTTTCATGAGTCAAGGCACTTGGACCCAAGAATCAAACACTGTCCATCTATGAAAAGGAGTTATTATCATTGATTACGACAAGTGGGGAAATGGAGACACTAGCAAGGAACTCACTTCATAATCAAAACTAATCATGAAAGTTTGAAGTACTTACTGGACCAAAAAATCACTACACCCCTCCAGTAAAAATGGTTGGCAAAGCTTATGGGATTGGACTATGAGATCCAATATAAAAAGGGTAGGGATAATTTGGTGGCTGATGCTCTATCTAGAAGGTTGGAAGGAAGGGACGAGGAGTCTAGTAGTGAGGAGGTGCAGGTCCATGCTATATCCACAGCAAAACTATTATGGTTAGCAAGGGTCTCAAGCAGTTATAATGGAGATGAGAAGGCCAAGGAACTACTGACTGCACTAGCTGTGGACAAATCTAGTGTGCCAAAACTACACATATAAACAAGGGATTATCAAGTATATGGGAAGGGTGTATATTGGGAGTAACTCAGAGTTAAGGTCACAGCTCATCAACTGCATGCATGATTCTGCAATTGGAGAACACTCGGGGAACCAGGGAACATATCAGAGAATGAAGAACTATTTCTACTGGTCAGGAATAAAAAGGATGTGGAGTCTTACGTACAGTCTTGTGACATTTGCAAGAGGAGTAAAGGGGAGCATTGGCCACTAACCAGGATAGTTGCAGCCATTATCAATCCCAGAGCAAGCATGGCTGGAAATTTCTATGGATTTTATTGAGGGATTGCCCCAAATCATATGGTTATGATGTCATTTTTGTGGTGGTAGACAGATTTACAAACTATGCTCACTTCACCTCCATGACTTCTTATTACACTGGCTAAGAGTGTTGCTCAGGTATTCTTCGACCAAATATTCAGGTTACATGGTCTGCCAAAAGTGATTGTATCTGATAGGGACAAAGTGTTCACCAGCATATTCTAGCAGGAGCTTTTTAAAGAAGTAGGGACTGATCTTAGTCTTTCTTCTTCCTATCACCCTCAATCTGCTGGACAAACTGAGAGGGTGAATAGGTGTTTAGAGACTTACTTAAGAGCCTTGTGCTTGCAGCAACCAGGCCATTGGAAAAAATATTTACCTGCAGTTGAATGGTGGTATAACACTAACTTCCACTCCAGTTGCAAATGACACCGTTCCAAGCTTTATATGGCTACAAACCACCCCAACTGAGTTTGAACATAGGGGACACTCAAGTTGCTGCTGTGGAGGATTGGATAAAGGAAATGGTGAACTGGAATACATTGCTCAGGGGAAATTTAGTGCAGGCTCAGAACCGAATGAAGCAGTTTGCAGATAAACACAGAACAGACAGGTCTTTTGCTGAGGGTGAGTGGGTTGTATCTCAAGTTGCAGCCTTATAGATAGACTACGGCAGCACTAAGGAGAAACTTGAAGCTGGCAGCCAAGTATTATGGGCCATATTAGGTGGAAAAGAAGATTGGGTCAGTTGCTTATAGACTCAAGCTTCCACAGTGTGCTGCTATTCATCCTGTTTTCCATGTTTCACTTTTGAAACCAACGTCTAAGGGAGCTCCTACTAGCAATGAATTGCCACAAGTATCAGAGGAAGGGTTCTACACTACTACCCCCACTGCAGTCCTGGACAGAAGGATGATTGACAGGGATGGCCAGCAGGTGGAGCAGGTCTTAATCTGTTGGAAGAACTTGAACGAGGAGGATGCTACCTGGGAGGATTTGACTGTTATACAAAGCCAATTCCCATCCTTCAATCCTAGAGACTAGGATTGTTTGAAGGGAGGGCAACTGTAATGGCTGAGTTGGAGCCAAGTTAGCTGACGTCAGGAAGTTAGTTAGGAGGAAATATTCCAAATAACAGATTGCATGTGTTGGTTATTAGATCTTGCATGTGAGTCATTTCATATTGCATGCGTTGGTTATCTTGTTAGAATACCAGAAACTAGTATAAAGCAGTGGAGGAAGAGAAGAGATATAGTTTTTTCAGACTTAAACAATTCTCATTTCATCTATAATATCTCAGTCTTCTTTTCTGCTCTCTCTTCTCTCTTTCTTGCCTATGTATGTTTCTCTCTTTTTCTTTTGAATTCGTTCCTTCTTGTATAAGGCCAGTACATGAAACATACACTAAATTATATGAACCTTTTCAATTATGTGTATGTTGGATGAATGTGACCCTAATCATCACCACGGGTAACGACAATCCTTCTTTCTTTCTTTTTCCCTTTGGGTGCATGAAATGGTGGGATTTTTTGGTAGGAAAGGATACAAGTGAGGAATTCAATAATGCAAGTCATGGCAACGCTGCAAGATTAATGCTAGATGACTACTACGATGGGAAGATTGATCCTTCCACCAAACATAGTCCACAGCCTGCTGCTAATGCACACTTGCCTAGTAAAGAGCCTAAAGTTGATACACTGTTAATGTATAATTTTTTATATACTCATAGATTTAGATAATGTCACATAATATAAATTTAAATTTGATATACAAATCATGTACACGTGACATATGTCCATAGGTACTAGTGTGAAAAAATCACTATACTGCCAGTTTGTAAAAGTTAATCCTCAATGAAATCATGATATTTATTTTCTTTTTTTTTGCAAAAATTTAAGGTGATGGACAAATTTCTTCTTTTTTTTTTTTGTGAAAATGTGTAGGTGATGATGGTCTGCTCAATTAGTTTTTACTTCATCAGAAAGGATTCAAATGAACAGGAAAAAATTGGTCAAGGTCATAGTTGGTCTGCCCAAAAATAATGGGAAAATGGAGTGATTTAATTGCTTTTAATGACTTACAATATGCAAACTACGAGTTCTCTTATGGTGTTAATTTTTTTTGTCTCCTTTTCAACTATCATCTTTACTCTTACCACAAAGAACAAAAATGGTCTAACTTTATTAAAAAAATTATCTTTGTTTTGTCTTACTAGAAATTCAAATTTATGTTAGTAATTAATAATTTTTATCTAACTATAGAAAATGCATCGCTTGTATGTTTTCAATTTCATAAAATTCTTTCACAAATTAAACCCAATATTTATGTAAATAATTTGTACAAATAGATATAGCTTTTATTTATTTGCACACACATAGAATGTGCTTTATTCGAGTGGCATAATTAATTTGATGCAAAAGATTTTGCTAAATTATTTGACTGGCCAAACCAAATTATTTTACACGTGGAAGAATATAATATGCTAATAAGAGAGCCAATTTTTAAAGCTTGAATTTTATATAGAGGTAATATTGACTATTCCAATCCTACGTGTCGCACCATATTTCTGATTTTTATTTTAATGTAGAGTAATTAACTTACTAAATTTTTGGCACGATAAAAGTATAACGTTCTTGGGTGGTATCCCATAATTTGACGTTTTTCGAAATGAGCTGTGACCCTTAATTATTGATTCAACAGCTATATATACATATACATATATGCTACATGTGCATACATTGTTGGTTGTTATCTAGTAAAGCCAAATAAGTGCTTATTTAGTACCTTAATTAGCAATTTATTAGAAAAATCCTTATAGCATGCGTTTGGTAACATTGAAATCTGAAAACTGAAATTTCAAACTTGAATCATTAGTTACTAAATTATTAAGCACAAAATCTAGTATATTTGAATGCATATCACATTAACTGATAAGTGAATAGTTTATCACTTATTTTAGGAGCAAGTTTTACCTAGAACATTCAGCGCCACTTGATTAATTCAGATATTCTATTTTTTGTTATCAAATGCGTTTGAATATATTAACATCTTAATCCTTCAAGTTTAAATACCGAAGTGGTCTCCAATCAAATTGTAAAGCTAAATGTCACAAATTGTACTATCGTAATTCTCATGCACAATCCAGGAATGAGCTTGTTGAGCAGCATTCTTAGCTCACCTAAACATTTGTTTCACCTCTAATTTATGTTTGGACAGAAAAATCAATATTTCTATCAATATTTCGGTGCAGAATGTAGGATTCAGCTAGCCATCAAGTTAATTACGGGACTTAATTGAATTATTGGTGATATGCCTCGTACTTTAACAAGTTAATGATTAACTAAAAATTATTGGAAATTGAAAATAACAATGAAATTCAAAGGTCGATTCCCAATTCTTCACCAGTATTGATTTGCTGATGGATAAAAAGTGCTGGCGAGAAATATACAAGAAATATGTAAGAAAATTCATGTGGCTATTTCATAGCCCACAACATGATCTATAAGTCGACCAATAGACTACGCCTATACAAGTGTTTTGCCGAGGTGAATAAACAATTTGTAACGGATGCTCTTATAATTAATTTCTAACGGCAACAAAATCTATAGCACCAGGGAGGGATGAGCAATTTTCATGCCAATCCTAATTGTCAAGTAGAAAAGAACAAAGTTTTCTAGGGCCCCCCCAGATGAAATGCTTTTTTTTTTTTTTTATAACTCGAAAGTTTATCCATGTCATGATATCTGAAATTTGCGTCAAAACAATACTAACATAAACAGCATATAATAAGCACAATTTGATCAACTAAGCTAGTTAATCAAATAAGCATAATCTTATCAACTCATTTTATCATTCTGGATGGTTAATGTCCCCTAATTTTAGTGCATATCTTGCTACATTTCTACCTTTCTAATTGCAATTTTGTGATGCAGACAGACACTAACATATAACATGGTTTAATAATAGGCCAAGACCATGAGTAAAATGGCATAAATTGATATAAAAAAGATATTTTGCAGATGGTTTGATTAGCTAGCCAAATTGATTTACGCAATTTACATGTGAAAGATAAAGTTGATTAACAGATAACATCAAAATTTATCCACCTTCATACTTTCTTTTCCCCTTCAAAGTCCTTAAAAGCTATTATTATTTGCGAGAAAATAAACAGAGAGGTGGAGGTTTTTGTGGAGGGATCGGAGTTGGTTCCTCCATAACCACTAAAGCTTTTTCCCTTGTTCTTTACGATTTTTAATTGGATTATAAATGTTAATTGAAGTTGTCTCATTGCATAAATTTCATGTAAGTGCTATATATATAAATGGATATGGATATGTCTATATATACGTATATGTAGTATAATATCTGTGTGTATGTGTATACACACCTATAGCTAAAAATTATAGGCCATTGAAAATTAGTGACCTCGTACCACCGTCTAAGAACACCGTTTATGTATATATAAATTGTTATAATAGATGCAATAAAATAGGAGAACAAGCAAGAACGCTAGAACAGTTAGGGCGCATCACCCCCTAGACCCCCGACCCGCTGACCGGACAGCGAAACCCCCGAACAGCTCAGCAAAACACAACATAGTTGAATCGCCATAGGTCGAGGATCTGATTCAAGGCATCCCAACATAAATAGTAGATGGGAATACCCAAAAAACAATCCATGAACAGGCTAGAAAATTGAGAGGCCTAGAAATTCCATTTTAAGACAGGCTTAGCATTTGGAGTTCTAGAATTCTGGATTTAAACTTCGAGCTTTAGATTTCCAGCTTTGAAAGGAAAAGAAATTCAAAAGAAAAAAATTCAAAGGGAAGGCAAAAAGTACAACAAAGGAAATCAGTCTTTTTATTAATTTTTTGAAAGAGTTCCACACAGTACAGCTATGAACAATGGACAAAGAAACTTATACAGACACAACTGACGATTCTAGATAGCAAGGGGACTTAACCTAATTGAAGAACTGAGCTAATCTAGTAATCTGTTATACAAAGGAGTTTCTTGTGCTCTATGTTCTATAAGTCACAAGATCACACTGCAATGGAAATACAAGGATTTCCATCACCTGGTAACACTTTTCCTTAACCAAATTAAGGCAACAATTTCTCCCACTCGTAACGGCCAGGTAGCGGCTCTTCGTTGTCAAAGTCGAAGTTGTACCTGCAGAAAATTAATATTCATCAAGAAAATGTCTCCATAAGCTGGAAATTCATGAGAAGAAGAAAAATAATGGATGTTAGGAAATAAAACCCTCGCACATACTTCTCAATGCACTTGTTTTTATGCTTCTCTTCAAGATCACCAAAAAGTGCATTCAGGTAATCTTCTACCGGATTAATGAATTGCCTTGGATTGGCCCTCGTGGTGCGGGTGTAGCGACGCCTGGTGCTTGAAATGGGGGGAAGAACCAGAGCGTTTGGATCCCTAATCAAATGGACTGGTGTGGTTTCCCTTGTGGCCCTTAAAAAAGAAAATTGAAGGAATCCCAACTCCGTTAGGTCCATAAATTTAAATAGGAAATGTTTAGATATAAGTAAATTGCCATAAAAGGAGGAATAATATTTCAAATCTTATAAGCATAGAGTAACTTGGGATGGAACAGTTGTTAATACAATTATTTGGCAATTTGATATAGGCACAAATAGAACAATGTTCAAACGTGCTATTAGCAAACGCACAAATAGATATTGGGCAAAATTGCAAGATAAGTACAATTGCTACCCCGTTGAAGGAAAAAAATTTTGTCTTGTAAATGATGTGTCTATTTAGGAAAACTATTAAGACTTGGATCCTCAAGTTAAAAAGCACATTTTGAATAACTCGAATTTTCCCAAATAAGTGAAGTAGCAAATAATTGAATTGGTTAGCAATCAAGCAAACAAGTCAGAAAATGAACCCAACCTAGAAGATGAACGTGCAATTAATGATTAAAATGAGTTCACAGCTTGAATCATTGTAATTGAGATAAAATCGAATCAACTCGATTAGGTCCATCAAGTTTGATTCATAGGATTCAAGGGACTCAATGAGAAAAATAATTGAAAAAAGAATGATTTTTTTAAAAAAATAATGAATCTTGATATTCTCGAATGAATGAAATTGAAAGCTAAAAATCTTTGCTAAAATCATAGGAGACCATTCTTGGAAGTCATGAAAAATGTTTGTAACAAAAATTTGTGGAAAAGACTTCCTAAGGATAGCACAAGAAAAAAAAAAACACTTTGAGGTGTACAAATTCGAACAACCACCTGGCTGTGACACTACAACAAAACTCTAGATTTTTTAAAATTCTTTGCTAATATTTCAAGAATCTTATAAAGTGCATAGAGTAGCATCAAAATGCTAAAAAAGTTACAAAAATCCTTAAAACCATATTGACCGGTGAAAACATTCAATTTTTGAAAATATACCTCATTCTTCAAGCAACAATAGAAGGGTCTAAACCAAATCAGGGTTTCCATATGTATACCAATGCACACAATCAAGGACCCAAATAAGAAACACCCAAAAGTAATGCATTTTTAATAAAACAAAGAGATTTTTTCAGAAAAAATTATTCTATCAAAATCCAAAATTATTCCTCCTTTAAAAACAAAAAAAAAGGCACTTCTGACTTTATCATTTTCAATCACATTTTAATGATAGCATAGAAAAAAATTCAACTAGCCAAACTATTTCTTGTAAAAGATTGAAATTTAAAACTTGCAAACCATTTTGTTGAAACCAAAAAAATTTCAGTGTCAACTTCTTAAAATTCAACATTAGCACCAAAAACATAAATTCTATTTTTTAAAAAAATAAAATTTTTCAATATGCAAAACAATGAAAAACCTTTATATATATATATATAAAGTCATCAAAAGTCAACAAAACAGAAATAAACCCACCTTTCAGCACTTTCAGCCTCCAAGTTATTCTCCCCCCAGGAGGACTCCATGACCTTCAAATCATCAGGGTTATTCTTTTTCTCCTCATTTTCATTCTCCTCCAGCATTGGACCCTTCCCCTTGTCTTTCTCACTTTCTTGATTCTCACTGGCTGGCCCAGTTCCCTGGCTCTTTGAAGTCGAACCCTTGGGAATCTTTCGGGTTTTTGCTTTAGCAGCAAATTGTGAGAGCCTTTCCACCCTACGGCTCCTCAGTTGCAGATAGGATCCACCATCTCCAATGGCTGCAGATGCAGCTGATGGTGAAGCAGGGTAACTTCTGTAAACGCTTGAGTTCCTGAGTCATGGACCTCGTACGTACACCAAGCGGGGTTTGAGCATGGTTCACCACCATTTTTGGTGCCTCCGCTTTCCCCTTGGACTTGTTAACACATTTTCCCATGGATTCCCTTTTCTTTTTTCAATCTAAGGCTGGTGTTTGAGACAAGGGATGGGGAAATGAAGGATGGTGATTTGAATGGATGAATGGTGTGTGCGTGCACTGGTGACTAATGACTATATATATATATATATATTTATAGCAAAGGAAAGGTAAAGAGTGATAAGGCAAACCTAGCTAGGTTGGCATTTGGGGTGGGGAATGGTTCGTTTGGTATGGGTCTAATATCTCATAAGATGCACACTATATACATACATAGTATATAAATTAATCCCAAAACTCTTTTCCTAATTTTTTTAATTTTCTGAATTCTACTATATTTTTACGTTTTCCAAATAAGGAAATTAGGAAAAGCAACTTTTCATCACATCTTGTAGTAATATCATTTTCCTCTTGTTTGGATTGTAAGTGTAGTGTAAAAAGATAATCTGTAAATGCAACAATTATAAAAATAGATTAAATGATCAGTTAAGTTGTTAACTAAAAGAGGTTAAGTAGTTTGAGAAATTGTGTAATAATTTTTTTTACATGTGAGGAATGCGATCACTATAAATCGTAACAAACTCTTGTCGTATTTTGCTAACAACGCCGATCGATCCAAGCAAATTTTATTAGCGTTAAATTCTTGGGTCCACCATATTTAAAATCTTAACGAACTTGTCCGTGTGTATATACTTTCTCATAAATATTGGCAGCGAACTTTTAGGAAAGCATAATCTTTCTACGATGTAGTTAAAATTTTAAATTTCGTTCATTATTGTATTGTTATACATGTGTCTGATCATTTGTCGGATATGATAAATTGATATATAAAAAATACATGAGATGTATGTCTAATTTTTCATGTAACCGTATGCCTTAAGATTAAGTTGTTTTTAGTTATATTATAAGTAAACTGAACAATTATCAAAACATATTAGATGATCAATTAAACTTGTAAATAATAGAGATCAAGAAGTTTGAAAATTTTTATTGGTTCTTAGTCCACCATATCTAAAATCTTAACGAACTTGTTCTTTATTTTAATTTTATTAAATTGTGCAAATTAAAAGTGGTACAAATGTCCAGCTAAGCTAAAGCAGTTTTCTACCAAAATTAGGGAAACCTAAACTGTCCATGGTAATCTCTCCACGGACAGTAACCGGCAAAGCGCGAAAGTTTTCAAAAGCACCCTCTTGCTCCGTATTTGCACCTAGGTTAGCTATATAATCAGCGGGTTTATTCGCCTCTCTATAGCAATGGGTTATCTCATGGAAATGCTGCTTGAAACTGAGCAATTCATCCACCTCCCATTGCAGCCTCCAAGGGCAACCATGTGTCCCTTGCAGTATCTGCACCAAGACAAGTGAGTCAAATTCGACATGCAACTCTTGTAAGCCTCGAGCAACACATAGCCGCACCCCAAAGAGCATGGCCTTGAGCTCTGCGTGTAAACTGGTCAAGGACCCAAAAAAAAACAGACGATGAATCTCCCTTCCCAATCTCGCACAACTCCTCCACCCCCACTCACTCCCGGGTTCCCCCTAGCACAGCCATCCGAATTCAACTTATACCCTGCCCTAGGAGCCGACCATGTAATCGGTAAAATGGAAACCCTTCTTTTCAGACCAACTAACGAAGAGTGAAGAACATCCCAAGAGACGAAAAAACATGCTATCTCTAGAAAATTACAATGCAGTAAATCACACAGCTGTTGAAATACCTGATTTGCCACCTCCGCCCACCCCACCTTCTTTCCATCAAAAACTCCCCTGTTTCTCACTTTCCATAACTCCCAGCAGACAAGCATAGGTAACATATGATAACAAACCTGAGGTACACGTTGTGCCCTTTGCGCAACCACCACCGTAACACCACGTGTCTTAGCATGGACACCATTGCCAAATCTCCTAAACCGCCCTCAAATCTACTCCAAACTGCCTTAGCTAAATCCCCTGTACAAAATATGTGATTAGCCTCCTCCTCTGCTGGCTCAGAACAACAATGACACTTAGACGGACCCTGTACCCCATATCTACATAGCAGATCCATCAGGGGAAAACGCAATCTTAGCAACCGTAGCATGAAGAAGGAGACTTTGATAGGACACCCCTTCAGCCACACGTGCGAAACCACTAAAGAACAATTAGAAGCCTGCGAAACAAGCAAGCAAGCCGAAGGAACCGAGAACGCACCATCCTACATCAAAGCCCACACCATCCTATCAAAACTACAAGCTAATGGAATGGGGACCTTCACCACTTCCCTAACCAACTCAGGCCCTAGAACCTGTTGAAGGAACCGCATATTCCATTGTGCCTGAGAGACAAAATCCGACACAACATGCTCATGAAAAATTTCCACCTGCTGACAGATAGCCCCAGTTCCTAGCCAATTGTTATGCCAGAAATCCATCGATACCTCACCGAGGACCCAGCAAATGTTGCTCCTCTGCCAATTGTTGGACCGAACATAACCTCCTCCAAGTGTAAGAAAGCAAAGAACCCTCTTCTGCCAAACAAGGGTGCACTCCTCTACGATATTTGACTGCTAAAAATTCAGCCCATAGCGATCTCCTCCGCCGAAAGTTCCACCAGAGCTGAATGGAAAAAGTGTCATATATCTTCGCCCTACTACAGACTCCAATCCCACCCTCATGTTGCGGGCGACACAACTCTCCCCAGCTTATCCAATGGAACTTATGGCCCATATCCGTCAAACTCCACAAAAGTCTGTCATCACCCTTTCAAAGGAAGCAATAACTCCCTTCAGACTTGTTCATAACATATATGCTTGCTATGAAATATTGGCGGGAAATTTTTATGAAAGCTCAATCATGCTACAATATAATATATTGGCGGGAAATTTTTAGGAAAGAACTACGATATGCCAAATTTATATATTTTGTTAATGTGTAGTTATACTTGTCTGATTTGTTAAATTTGATAAATTGATATTTGGAAGTAGATGAGATGCATGTCTAATTTGTCGCGTAACACTAACAAGAAGATTTTTTATGTTAAAAGCCAAAATCTGTTATATTATATCAACAGGTGAATATCTATCATGTTGTGCCCATAAAAATAAATGGTCAAAATATATTATGCTTCTTAATGCATAAATACTTTTCACACTTATTAGTAAGACATGGTGTGAAATTTCTAGGTAAGAATAATTTTATATTACAGCAATTGACATTTTATAATTCTCAATTTCAAATTATTACACATGTTTCTAAGGCATTGTTTATTAAAAAGAAAAACCTATAACTATTTTAAATAGTGTTTCCAATGTGCTGCTACATTGTCGTATAGAATTTTGAAATTTGTTTATTCACATGAGCAAGATATTATTTTCCAGAAAGTAACATTTGAAAGGTCTTACTATTGCCCCGAATTCGATATTGCAGAATACCAATTGCTAGTTATCAAATCAGAATTTCACCGTTAGGAAATACTGATATTGCCCATTTCAACACTTATTTCTCACATCTCATTGACTTTTAACCCTACAAAACACTTACTTTTAGCGCTTAAGAAATTGTTGCGTTTGCTATACTATTGGTGCACATATTTCTTTTAATTGTAACTTTTAATATCATACTAAAGTATAAAATGTGTCTTTCCGCATACTTGCCATAATAATAGTTTAATTGAAATGTTTTGATTTGTTTAAAATAGTTTTTTTGTTTAATATAGTTATTTAGACATGAATTTTAAATCTCATTAATGCGAACATTATTCACTATCTTCAAATCTGTTGTCCAAGGACATGTTTTGTGTAGGTTTGCACATTGATACACTTGACATGGAATTTTGGCCAATATTTTACTTATACTTCAATGTGAGGGGGTAAAATACTGGGACTGATTAAATAGAATCAGTTGCAGCTAAGATATTATCAACGTGTTCTCATAAGTTATATCTTAAAAGCATTGAAAGCAAGGTCTCAATTAGGTTTATTTCTTTATCAAAACCTTTTGATAGTATCTTGACTACTATTTTCTCTTGAAAAATATTTCTAACAGAGTAGCATCAAAATACTTTATCATAACTACATAAAACAAAAAAGAATTTCACTCCATTTGAGCTTATGGAATACTTTTAATTTTTTTTTAGATTTTATTTACTTAGTACTAGTTATAAACTTAAAACTTTAGGCAATAATTAGACTGTCAAATAAAAAGTGTAAATAAACCAGAAGGTTTGTCGGCATGCAAATTAGTTATTGCAATAGGAATAATAGCCAAAAAAGAAAAAAGAACGGCACCAGCTTGCATTATCTGCAATAAGCGATTTGTAGGTAAATGTATCTATCAATTTGTACTTTTGCCAAAACTATCATTAGACAATGAAAAGGGTCTACGAGTAAGAAGAGGCAGTACCATTGGTATGCACCATAACTGCAGTTGTTGCTTAGTTAAGATTTAACCACAAATGGTTCTTCATGATAGTGTAGTACATTTGGCACATAAGTGTTTTTCCGATCTGAATCTAAGATGCTAAATTTTATATGTATACATGGAGATTTTGGCGAGGCAATTCTCTAATACTTAAACTTTGCTATAGGGTAGCAAGGACAATTTCATTTAAATATAGGAGTAAAACTATTAATTTATGTGTAGAAATGAAGATTTTGGTGGGATCAATTAGGGCAATCCGTCTGTGGCTATGAAGTGGGTAATAAGTATATATTTTAAGTATATTTTATTAGTTAATTTTGATATGTTTAACTACTTTTATAGCTAATTAATTAGGATTTTAGTGAAAATATACATTTTGTGGTTTAAGCGGTAAAAATTGCATTTATATGGATTTTAATGGTAAAAATTTCATGTTTTTGTAGGTTTAATGATTCAATTATCAAATGGCATGAATTGAGAAGATAATTGGATGATTGATGATGGTTTGAAATGATAAAAAGAGAACATGAAGTGCAAAATATATTCAAAGGATGAAATGCAAGTTTTCCAGTTTTGATACCTTGAGATAGTTTGACTATATCTTGAATTACAAGAATCGGATTAAAGTGATTCTTCAACCATTTTGAAGTTAAGAGATAGATCTACATTTGGTATGCATACATTGAAGTCCAGATCAGTCTTTTTCATTGACAAAAAGTCGAAATACAGAAATATGTTTTTCATGGTCGAAAACTGAAATAGAGTTCTGACCAATCGAGGGTAATTTGGTCATTTCTGGGTCCACAGAGCTCCAAATTTGATGATTATTGAAGCATCAGAAATCTAACTCAAATGGCTACAATTTTTATGTTTTATACAAGAGGTAGTTCAGCCTCTAAGATCAAGAAAATATCAGTTGAACTTAGACAAAAAATAGAGCAAGGATGAATTCTGCCCAAAAAGTGCAAACCTGCAAAAGCAATACGTGGATAGGCAATAGGTCGCGCTTTCAAGTCACGTATTCTTCATTTTCTACTGCAAATTGTTTTGCAACTTATTTTTTTGTTCACACAACTTTTCAGCTCAATTCCAACAAGTAATTTCGGCTATATCTGACCAAGAAGAGTGAAAATTTGGAGAACAAACTCTTGATGAGTTAAAAAGCTAACTTTGCCAATCAAGGAACAACTCACCTTGAGCTTGAATCTTTCTATAAATAGCAACCTTTGGAGACCATTTTCACAATTTTGGAAAACTAGAGAAACTTATCAAAAATGTAGTATTCACTAGAATTTTCTTAGTTCATTAGTTAGAGTAGTATAGTATAGTTAAAGTAGTTTTCCATCTTGTACTTGTAGTTAGATTTGGATGAAGATTTGAAGAGCAAAAATGAAGAGTTGGAGCTCATATGACAAGGATGACTTCTCTCCTATCACTTTCTCTTTTGTATTTAAATTCATGTTTAACTATAATACAAGTTTGGATATTGTTTATCATGTTTAGTTAAAGTTTATGGCCTAGAGTTATGGATGAACTTACTATATCTTGTTAGTGATATTTATTTGGTTATTTGATGATATTATTTTGAATAAATTATTTATCACTTTTGCTTTTCTAATCATGATTAACTGGCCATTAGTTGTGATTATCTAAAGGTGTTAAGTTTGCAATGAGAATTGGAGTTTAACACTAGTTTAAGAAAGTGATAAATCTAGGGAGTACACTCACGAAAGTAGAGGTGCACTTTTGTGACTTTAGTGACTTGTTTCATGTAATTTCATACAAGAAATGAGCTAGTAGTTAATTTCATGACCACGAGAGTAAGTATGACTTAATTACAAGTATAGTTGATTCATTATGAGAGTAGGTTTCACATATATAAGGAAATTATGCCATAACTAATCAAGATAATAGCATTCAATTAACTGATAACTTCACTTGTAACAGTAGTAAGGAATTCCATACTTCTCAGAGTTTTCTATTGTATTTTTGTTCCTTTTATAGTGTAGATTTAATTTTTGAACTAATGATAGTCTAAATAATAAAAAAGTTTGAAAATCATCGATAATTGACAATCTTTTTGTGGGATCGACTCTTAATATGCTATACTCGCTCTTGACTCGTATACTTGCGAAAAATCGTGTGTCAAGTATTTAGATTTTAATAAATGTAAAATTTGATTGTAGATGAACTAATTGATATATGTATATCCTGCGTTCGTTAAATTTTTAGCGTCGTTGCCGAGGAAGATTTGTCAGTATTGGTGCTAAGAACAACTTTCTTAATTTAGACATTTTTACTTATTTTTCTTGTTTTTGTTGTGTGATTGTGTCTAGTATCTTATTAGTTGTATTTAGTGTCTTGTTGAGACTTTATTTGTATATTTTTTTTTTGTATGAGTTGAGTCATCTATTTTCTTTGACTAAACTTGTTTTTAAATTATTGTGAAAATATGTTTAGGGATTCAAGGAGAGTAGAACATATGGGCGGATAATACTTGAGAAGTGGAAGATCGACAATGGATGGTTACTAAGTACAAAGTTCCTTGAATAGAGGTAACCAAGAAATTACAAAAAGTATGTCATTTGAAGATGATTTAAAGTGCTTAAAGGCTAAATTTGATGTTATAACATTACAAGTTCAATTGGGCACCATTATGCATGAGATTGAACGAAAGAGAAATGTTAATATTTTTAATTCTTATCATGTGATTTGTGTGGAGGTTATCATGCTACTAATACATGTATGCAAGCACAAAATGTGAATTATTATGATGAATTAGGGCATCACAATCCTTGTTTTGATCAATATAGTGCTAATTGGGATAATTCTTCTACTTATGATTGGGATAATCAATGTGCTAATAGTGTTTCTCCATATTTTTATGATTGCCAATCTGAATGTGTCCAAAATGTATCCAAACCATCTTGAGAATTAACAATAGAAAGGTTAGTTAATGCACCGTTACCTTGAGCCAAGTGACATGCTATTTTCGCTACTATTTTCTGTCCAATCGTGGAATTCTCCAATTTGGGTTTTGGTATATGAACATGTATGATCTGCTTTCTTTTTAAAATTTGGATTTGGATAGGAAAGACAGGGTAATAGGTGAAACAAAATAACCGGCTATTGATATGGTTTCAATTACATGTCTGACTTTTGGAACATGTTTTGATTTACCAATAGTGCATACCAATTTTGTTCATTTGAATCAATGTTGAAGTGATTTGAAAATCGTGGGTGTATATAGAAAATCCTAAGAAAATCCAATGGGCGCAAATGTGAGATTAGTCAGGAGATTATGACTATTTTGTTTTCTCTGCTGTTTTGTAGGCCCTTTTGAGAAGCTCAAAAGGTTGATACCGTTCCAATCCTTGACAGCTAAAGAATTCTCGAAGACAGCGACCGAGCACGAACCTTGGGTCAGCGAAGCAAAGTTTGTACACAAAAATTTCTTTACACATATTGATAATCAAAGTAAATAACAAATAAATAATACAAGGTAAATGTTATGTGAAAATGTCAACACTAAGTGCCTATTGAATCCAATTCTAAAAGAAAATAATAAAATTGAATTTGTCTCAACTTGTTGCTTTTTAAAACTTTGTCGTGAATCATCACATTTATTTCCTTCAAAAAGTTGTCCTTTTTCTCCGACTGATTTTTTCACATAATATTTTTTTGATTACCCTTTTGAAAAGATTAAATTATTATGAAAATTAAAATCATACAATATGATCATAATAAAATTATACATGTTTTAGTTAATTCAATATATTAAATCACAAGTAATTAAAGTACAACTTCTTTATTTTAAATCAACTAATAAAATGAACATGAACAATAATACTTTTAACGTCTCAAAAAATATTAAATTAATATGCATAGTGAATTTCTTTTTTTTTTTATTACTAACCTTGTGATTTGAGGAAGAGTTTCCTAGATAGAAATACCATCTATCTTAAGTTGTTTGGACATAAGTTTATCCCACATAAGGATTTTGTTTAACTACTATAATTTATCCCACGTAAGGTTGAGGGCTCTGCAGAATTGCTCGAGGCAATTCGTGTTAGTGATTTAACCATTTCAAGATTGTGTTATGGAGATTAAAAGTTGAAAAAAATTCTGAAAATAGGTTAAGACCCACAAGTTAATATTGCACATATATAGACACACTGATTATAATCTTATATTGATGTAGTCATCAACAATTTCAACATCTATGCCCACATCCTTTCAGGCTCTCAAATGAAAGTTCATTTTGTGTGTGCGCGCGCATTTTTTTAAATTTTTTTATAAAAGGAACTAGCAAATTTTATATAATAAATGAGTCTGCCAATATGGTAAAGGGTCTGGAAGCTGGTGGAGAATATCTCTACTAAAGGTGTTAATTACAATCCAATTATGTTGATCCCTCAAACCGACCCACTAATACGTGGACTTGAGCATGCGATGAATTTTGAATGAGTTTAAATGGATATCCAATTAAACCCATTTAATTGGTGGGTATTGGGTTGATTCAGTTCATCCATTTATATATATTTAAACATAATTATACATTTAAACTTAATTTTGAATGGGTGTTAAGCAAATAAATTTGAATTTCCTACCAATCTAATAATAATAAAATGTCGTTATTTCTTGTCATACAACATATCAAAAATTTTAAAAAGTAAAATTTTAAGTGAGTCATAAATAGGTAATTGGATGTACCTGTACTCATTTTTTAAATGGGTATACATGGGTTGACTCCTTTTGATTCACTTATTAATTGAGTATAAATGGATTGACCCAATGATACTCACCACCTAATTACAACCTATCCAAACTTGCCCCAATTATCCATTTTGGCACCTCTAACCTCCACACATATTTGAAATAGAGAAGGCGTATTTTTTTTAATTTAGAAAAGGAATTTTTAGCCAACAAGTCAGCAACATTATTGTGTATCCTAGGTATAGGTTTGGGGCAAGTACAGTTGGAAAAGTTGTGCGATTGTTATCCTAGGTATAGGTATACTTTTTGTTGTACATTGACATATCTTTGTTATATCGATTAATTTTTTTTGTATCGATAAATTTTGTTCATGTATGCCAACTTAATGCATGAGTATAACTATTTTTGAAAGTGTATATCAAATCATGAAAAAAAAAATACGACGACACAATAGCACCTAATGGCAACCGTACTTGACCCAATCCTAAGTATTCACCACTGGCGTTTGAATGTTCTTCTTTATTGGCAGAATGATGCTCCGATGAAATAATATTGCCACTTTCTTTTATCCATTTTTTTTTTTTTGCAAACTCTTAGTGTAACAAGATACAATAGTACACTGTAAAGCCAACAAAACAACAAGACACAGGTAAAAGTTTTGTTTCGTTGTTCATACAACAAAACAAGATACAATACTTTTTACTTACAAAAGAAGAAATGGTACACAAGGATTAACGGGGAGTGCCATCCTGAGAATTTTCCTGATAAGAAAGTGTATTAGCTAGCAAGAATTTTCGTGATAAGAAAGTGTATTAGCTAGCAAGTTTGAAAAAGGATAGCCTAGTCGTTTTCAATTCTTTTAAGAGATAAAAGTCTTAGCAACAAAATCGAGATTTGAGAGCTGGAGGTGATGAAAAAGGTCTTGCTATATATTTGAGGTGCTACATAAGATGATTTGATTGAAGTTCTCTAATGTACCTATCCTCCTTAACAACAACCCCCCCCCCCCCCCAAAATCGAAAATTTTAAAAAAATTTTCATCCCCCCCTCCCCTACACTTAACTTTTGCCTTAAGAAAACTATTAAATTCTCTAAATATTTTTAGACGGTTATTAAATTAGTTGATAGAAAATATTTAATTTCCTATTACTTTATATTATATATTACCTTCTTATAATTTCATATATTGTCTCGAATAATATGTCATTATAAACGTAAACCACAATCAACATTTATAACTATTTGAATATTCCATTTGGTACTTTGATATAAAACTTTGCAATATGTTCATACAGACATTTTTCTGTCTTTTGTGTGTGTATAGGATAGTAAGAAAGAGAAGATAGAAAAATAAGTTATTATATACATTTATCATACTAATGCATATTTAAATTCATTACCGAATATATGACTTTCTTATTATGTATTGTGAACTTGATTTTACTAGTGTTTTGTTAAAATCATCTTGATAATACAGAACTTGTTGTTAGAAAATTTTGGATTAAAAAAAATTCATTAAATTGCGATAAGATGTCAAGTCTGAATCATCAAACAAAAGAAATGGAAAAAATTAAAAGCAAAATTCATAATTTTCAAAACTATACAAGTAAAAAAAAATTTCTACCATTATTAATTCGCCACCCTCCCACCCCTCGAAATCTTGGCTCCACCACTCTCTTTATCCCAGTCACCACTCATGTCCACCAACTCAAAACAACGTTAGTATGATCATTGATTATCAACCAACCTTCCCGAAGACCCCATGGCAGTAAATTAGTATATAGTAGCACAGACAGAGGCTCGCTCGCTCGCTCTAGAAGATTAATTAATTTAGGATTATCTGTAATAAATTGTGAGCGGTCCAGGCTGTCGTCCATTATTATTACAAAATGATTGAGGTGTTACGTAATTCGTTGTCCTTCCAAATCCTGTCAACGCTAAGGAACAGTGAAAGTGTCGTTCCACCTTGATGTTCTGCCGGTTCTTTGGTGATTTTGTGCAGCCTTAGGGATAATTTTGGCTGGAGATTTTCCTTGCTCTCTGCTTCTTTCTTTTGTTTTTCCCCTCTCCCGTTTAGTATTTCAACCTGGTGTTGCATGTGGGTTTTTAATGCCCCCAAGTCAGTTGATTTCGGTTTTGCCATGATGAGTCACAATTTGCCATGGCTTGAACCTGATATGTATAAAAAAAAATGGTGCCTGGGTTTGGACTGGTACTACCTTTTTTAGCCTTCAAGAAAATATAAAGGGATAATTTCAGATACCTCCCCTGAGGTTTCTGACAGTTTCACTCCCCTCCCCTGTGGTTTCAATAATACCACAGACCTCCCCTAAAACTAAATAGGCAATGTCAAAATAGACCCAATTTGAAAATGAAAACAATAAAAAATCAGTAGCTGGAGAGAGAAACAAGTGTATACCACAAATGCCCTCATTATCTTGCATCAATGAGCTAATCTCATGTGAAGAAAAAGCAGGGATTTTAAGAAGAATGAAACTTGAGGGGGTGTAAGTGAGACCAATGCATCCATTAAGGTCTGAACGTCAGTGGTGAACAAAATGGAAGGCAACGGCTCTTTCTGGCAGTCAGTTCTAACGTCCATATGCAACGGCCAGTTCAGAAGGCTATTTATGAGAGTAAAATGCAGCAGCAAGAGATGCAACAAACAGCAACAAACAAATGTTAATTGAGGAGATGCAACTGAAGTGCTTGATGTTGGATGCAACTGAAGTGCTTGGTGTTGGATGAACTACAGCAGCAACAAACACACGCACAAATGGCCAGTTCAAGCAGCAGAGGTGAATTCTGGAATTCACCTACATCATTTACAATTAGAAATAGATATTGTCGATGTAATCGCAAGGCAACCATTAAAATTTCTGAGAGTGTACGGAATCCACACAAGCTATACTTTTGCTGCACAAATTGCAGATTCTTTGAATGGTATGAAGGTCCAGAAGAGGAAGAGGTGAGCAGCCAAAGAGAACGCAGACATTCATCAATGCAAAGGGAAGAACAAGTCCAGATTGGTAGAGTTGAACAACAATACTCCATAGTGACAAAGCTAATGATACTTAACCTTGTATTCTTAGCAATTTATATGTTTATTCAAATTGTGAAGTCAGTTTAATGAGACTGGTGCAGTAGAATGCTGAACAAATGGCAGATTGTTGAAGTGATGTTCCTATTTCTATTTGCTGAACTTATAGTTAAAGTATGTGCATGCAAGACGTTGTTTATTATGATCTTACTAAGACAATACCTTGTATTCATATTTACAACAAAAATATGAAAAGTAACACCCTGCATATTGCGCTTTACTCCAAAGATACAAACTGTATGTCTTTAATGAATTTACACTGCTGCTTGGAATTCAAATGTCAGGCAAAAGACCATGTATAGGTACTAAGTCCATAGATGGTATATAAAACCAAAAGTTGCTCCAAAGTTTCAGCAAAACTAACAGTGACAAAAGTATCTCCAATTCTAAACAGATACAAAAGAACAGCAGTATTCTTTTAACAGTTGCAAAACAACAATATATGACAAGACAAGAGAGGTCTAACTATTTAAAACCTCAAACTAAAGCTGCTGCTGAGATTGTGTGAGTCATGATTAGCTGATGTATTGGTGCTCACAGAAGTTTGTAAGTGAAAATTTCTGGTGGAATTGACTCCAGCAGTTGGCATAACTGGCGTTGGTTGTGAAGCTGCAAATGAAGTTCTCCTCCTGATATTAGTTACAGCAGATGTTCCATCTTTCTTCGAGGGCCTTCCTCTCTGAAATGATGTAGGACAAGTGCATAGGGTGAGCAACTCAGAATTGGTAAAATAATTTCCAGTCAAACAGCACAAGATACCTTTCTCTTAGCAGCATCCATAGTTGTCTGTACATTCAGTTGAATATTAGCTGCACCAGGTTCAGTTGATGCGCTTGGATTGCTGCCTTGACTGGAAATCACAACAGGCACACTCCCATCTACATGATCCTGCATTAGGAAAATCTCCTCATAAGTAGTTAACAGTTGGTTATTTGATACTAAACAGTTGGAGCTCACTATATCTACAATAAAGTAACCTTTACCCAGAGCACAGATCCTGCCAAGCCTGTGTTTGCAATTCCCCTGCCAGGCTTTGCTCTTCTCTTAGGAATCTGTACATGAAGCTGAATGTCATGATCTTAAATAAGGTGAACAAAGTAACATAATGAATATTACAAATCAATAATGAACCTGCTGATTTGTTTGGGTGGCAGAGTTATTTCCTCTCACAGGTGCTCTTTGGCATGTTCTTTTATTATGGCCAAAAGCATTGCAATTCCTACATCTCAAAGTAGTAGACCTCTTTGTCTGAGATGGAGCTGGTTCATCAGGTCCTCGCCTTCTATTCACCCTTGGTCTACCTGGAGCTCTCCTCAGGGGTGGTGGTAAGACAATTGTTGGAGTGACATCAGGTAAAGGAGGCCATCGTTTCTCATGAGGAATTGGGTGAATTATGCCACTATATGCCTTAAACCACATCTCTGTTGAGAAGCAACCATCACAGTAAGCCTCTAATTTTTGTCTTCTATATATAATGCCTAATGCAGCATGCTTGCAAGGCAGTCCTGACAATTGAAAAGCACCACAATCACAAGTCTTTTGGCTCAAATTGACAATGTATTCTCTGTCCACATCACCAACTTCAAATATCTCCTCACTTGCCATTTGCAGTGAGCATCTCCTAGACAGTCCAACAATTTCCTTCAGTTTTTCAGTGATCTTTGGAGTGATGTTAGAGCTCCATGTGCAGGCCTTGCGATATCTTTTATGCAGCTTTTTCATGAGCTTTTTCCTTAAACCATCAGCAAGAGTAAGTATTGGTTTAGCTCTTAAATCTCCCACCCATGCATTGAAAGATTCAGTAAAATTGTTTGTGACATGGTCACACTTCATCTCAGTTGAGTATGCGTGCCTAGCCCAAGATGCAGGTGGAATCTTTGATAAGTATCTCCATGCTTCTACATTCATGTCTTTAATGGAGGCCATTGCTTCATTGTAGCCTAATGCATCATAGCTCTTAGCAGCTTTCCAGAACAAACTGTTCAGTAATAGTCCAGGAAATTGAAGCCTGAAGTTGCTGCAAATGTGTTTGCAACAATACCGTCCAGTAGCTAATGAATCATCTCCTCATAAGCAAGATTCAATCCCTACAGCAAAGATTAAAACCAATTAAATAATAGGCACAGCTGGAAAAATAGAATGAGACATTTGCCATGATAGTAAAGTAAACAAGGTCTATACCTTTTGTCTATCACTCATGAATGTTAAAGGAACACTGTTATCAAATGGTCCAAAGAATTCCTGGAAAAAGTAGAAGAACCAGCTCCAGGTTTCTTTGTTTTCAGATTCAGCCACGGCAAATGCAATAGGAAAAATTGAGTTATTTGCATCCAATGCCACAACAGTTAGTAATACTCCACCAAAACTGCCTTTCAAGTGACAACCATCAAAACCAATAAAAGGTCTACAACCAGTTAAGAAACCATCTTTCTGACCTTTGAAACTTATAAACAATCTCAAAAATCTTGGCTCGACAAGTAAATTGGGTCTGTCATAGTGAATTTTACATATGCTACCAGGATTGCTCTGCCTTAAAAGAACAGCATATTTTGGCATCTTACTATATGAAGCTGCATGTGTACCCTCAATTTCTTCCCTGGCCTTTTCTCTTGCCCTGTACACTTGTGCCTTGCTAGGATGAACACCATATTTTAGCATCTCAGCTTCAATCCCCTTTCTGGAAATGTCAGGATGATCTCTCATCACAGCAACAAGTTTCTTGGCCATCCAATCAGAGGTGGCCTCTCGACACTTGTTGTCCATCACACAAGTGTGTTCTGGTGTGTATGATTTTATCATATATGTTACTAAATCTGCTAAAGGTGAGGCATGAATTCTCCACTTGCATCCATCAACACCACACTTGGCTGTACATCTACCTTTTTCATTCTTCAATCTTTGTAGGGGAAAACCTTTTTGGATCACATAATCCTTTAATGCTGCTCTAAAAGCATCAACATTTGTGAAAAGCTGTCCCTTCTTAAACTCTATGTCCTCCCTTCGGTTGTAAGTCCACATCTTGGCTCTTAAGGCTTCTCTCATGGGATCTATTTCATGTTCAGATTCAGAATCAGGTACAATATCCTCATTTTCCTTGTCATCAAAGTCAGAAAAATCATCATCACTACTGTCACTTTGGGATACAGACCAATGCTCATCATCTAAATTATCCTCATTGTTACTGTCCCAACCTTGTTTCCATGAGTCATCAGAAGTAGAATCACTACTGTACTCCTCAGTCTCACAGTTTAATTCATGAACTTCGATATTGTTGCTTCTACCAGTTTTTTCAGTTCCTAAATTCACATGGTCATTTACTGGATTTCTGTTTAGGAAGCTATCACTCTGTTCAGCAGGGATGATATCCATCTCCAACACTTGTATATTGATGACTACATGAGATTGATGCAGCTTGAACATTTCAGCAACAGATTGGTCATCATTAACATCTAAGTACTCAGCTGTACCAGGTATTTCGCATCTCATATGCACCAGTAGATTGACATTTCCAGGCAATTCTTGCAATGCCTTCTCAGCAACATCATTTAGTAAGTCAATATACAAGTAACTCTTGGGATCTACCTTAGCCACTCTTACTTTTCTTCCCATAAAATGGAGCACAATATCATGAACATCAGTGATAACCATCCTACAATAGACAATCATAAGCTACTGAAGTTACTGAAGTTACAATAGTCGTTATTGAAGTTACAGAAAATATTAGCTACAATATTAACCATCTTGCAACATTGGTTACTGAAGTTACAGAGCAAGCATAAGCTTTCTAAGTACTGAGGTTTGGCATCTAACTATATCAAACAACTCAAGTCAGACGAGAAATTTAGAATCAAGTAAGCATAATCTAGTAGAGACTTAGCAAATCAAGTCACATGACAAACCAGAAAATCATAAGCAAACATGTATCAAGCTTACACAAACAACAACCAAATCATCATAAGCTGCCAATATCATATTGAAACAAAGTACGAAATCTTAAACACTTACCTGGTAAATTTTTCTTAATGAGCTAAGAGACTCTTCAGTTTGTTTGCCAAGACCTTTGTTTGCCAAGAGCTTTCTTAACGAGAATCAAGAGCTTTGTTTGCCAACCATCAACGTCCAGTAGCTATATCTCAACAATGGCGGGAACAAAGTAAGTTTCTTGCTTCTATATGTACCGTGCCTATCAAGCTGTTATGTCAATCAGAGCTTGGCGCCTAAGTTTGGCGCCATTTGCTGAAGGCCCCTTTCTATATTGGTTGTTAGGACTTTAATTTTTCGTTAATTACATTAATTGTATTTATAACTAACTTAACTAAAATTTTCCAGATAATCACGAAATATTAGTAAACTTGTGAGGGTATTTAAGTCTTTTTGGCACCAATGACGTAAGAAATGGGACCTCACAATCTGACAAGGGAGATTTGTGGTATTATTGAAAGCACAGGGGAAGAGGAGTGAAACTGTCAGAAACCTCAGGGGAGGTATCTGAAATTATCCCAAATATAAATTTAAATTAATATTTTAGTATGAGTTCTGCTCCAAATTTCTTCTACACTTCTCACAAAAAAATCTGCTCCAAATTTTGTCTACTCCTGACCAAATATATCTTTATCTTTATAATATATAAGAAGACGTTTTGGGTTCCTGTTCATTCCAATTTCACCTGCTCTTCCAGGGGCATTTTTGTCCTTAAAGCCTTTTGGTCGTTCTTTTTCTTGGAGCTAAGACGCTTGGAGGGTTAGTGTTCATTAGAATTCGTTTGCTCTCTTCAGGGTCATTTTTGTCCTCCAAGCCTTTTGACTGTTCTTTTTCTTGGAGCTATTAGAATTGGTTGTTGCTTAATGCAAGGCTTAGTCGAATGTTAGTGGCAAATTGGCTGTTTTGCAGCATTTACAAGAAGCATTAATGAGATGTGATGTTCATTTCCATCAGCCAGGTCATTTTCTCTTGTTTAATTACATTTTTGCCCCTCAAAATATTCATTGAATGGACTATATATTTTCAACTCATGTCTAACAGTGTCATTTTACAATAGCTTTTTACTTTTGGTGTGGGAAATTGGAAAATTGCTTCATGTCTTCATCTTCCGTAGCTATTTGTATAAGCCCACAACTTCTTGCTCTATCCTACTACCTTCTGCTTCGTTTATGCTTTTGAAGGTTCCTGTTCATTGCATTTCATCTGCTCTCCTCTGTGGCATTTTTGTCATTTCAACCAACCATCAAGCAGCCTGTCCATTGATCCAGATTATGGTTTGACCTACACTTTTTTTCATCTGCCTTGAAAAGAATGTTTTGGTAATTAGGTGACTATCACAAAAATTGTGTTGACAATAATAACCCAAAAGATGCCTTTTATGTGGTGTGTAGACAACCATCTCCAGGTTAGGATCGTCCTTTTAGCCTAAAAAGAAGTTTCCAGCCCTCTAAAGATAATTCCTCGCCTCCTTATTAGCCTCTATCCCTATCTTCTTGTTTTTATTTTCTCTTTCTTTCACACCATTCCATTTTCTCCCTTGCCTCTTTGTTCATCTAACCTTGCTCTCTCTCTCTTTCTCTGGTCTCTCTTCTTCGATAGTATAGATAGATAAAATATTTTGATACACAACGGATATACCGTTGATTATTCTTTCTTGAAAAAGGTTCGGTTGAAAGGGAAGTTTGAGGGGTTTTTGTGGGTTGGTTTTGATAGTTGAAAATGGCTACTTTAAATCCATTTAACCACCAGCCTTAGGCTGCGCAAGGGTTCGATCTTGCCTCCCACCAATTTGTCACATTTTGTGGTTTTTCAAATCCAGACGGGTGCGAAGTGCACCCGTCTGGTCCAGTGGTGGTTTTTTCCCCATCGGTTCCGTAGGTCCAGTTGGGCTTAGATTAGGATAGAGTAGGAGTAGGGATGACAATTGACAAAAAAAAAAACAAAAATCCATTTGATTTACTGGGAGATGATGGCACTGAAGACCCATCACAGCTGATTGCTGCTCAGAAGGTTCCTGTGGCCGCAGCTAAGAAAACCCCAGCTCCTGCAGCTGCTCAGCAGCAGCAATCCAAGCCGGCGGCTAAGCTTCCTTCGAAGCCGCTCCCCCTAGCTCAAGCTGGTTAGCTTTCCTTTTTCCTTTCTCCATCCTTTTTTTATTTCTTCCCTTTTGAGTATCTTATTTGTTTTGCACACTTTTGTATTGAAGCTTTAATGGGCGTTAGGGGTTTTTGTACTTCAATGGTATTTAGTGAGAAAGCAACAACTAAAAATGGTAAATTTGAAATGGATGAGATAATTATTGCCTGTTGAGTTGATAAACTTGATATGAAATGCAAAGGAAGAGATAAAAATTTGAATTTTTCTCTAATTTGTACACGTTATTTTTGGCTACCGTTGATTTTTTTCTCATCCTGTTTTATTTACTTTTGTCAAAATTGAGCATTTGTCCTCCAGGAGATACCCGTCAGTATTTGTTTTAGCACAGGTTTTTGTCTTGTTTAACATAAGCACTATTTAAGATTGTGAAAACTTCAATTATGCTGGAAGATTGCTGTGCGCTCCAGTGGTGACTTTTTTTCGTAAGTATCATTTCCGATATTGATGTTAATTTTTAGCTTTTCGAATCAAATTTGGCTATTTACTTTTCCGTTTTTATCTTGATACAAAAATCTCTATTTCTTATTCAATTACTGGTTGAAGGATTTGCAGTACTCTCGATTTTCAAGTAAAAGGTTGCCGCTGAAGCTCAAGTGGGTGCTTCCTTCTACTTAAACAAAATTTTGGCCTTTCTTTGATTCTTCGTTCAGCTTTATCATTTTCCTTAAATAATTTTGGGTTTCTTCATTGTGTAGGTCTATGCAGCTGCTACTGTCTTTGTTGTACCATTTTTGGAGAGGAAGGGAAATTTCCTGAGGTGAACTTCAATTTCATTATTTTTGGGATGTTTTCTTTTAACCATGTAATGCATCAAAATTCATAAAAACACAATAATTTTACAGAAATTTAAGGAAAGTTTCATGGTTTTAAGTATCTTTTACCTTGTTTCGCTTCCAATCCATATATATGGTAAACCACCCTTGCCGGAAGTCATAAAAGATTTCCTGTTTTGCGTTAAAATATTTGGCTATGGGTTCAACATCAATTTTAGTGATTTTGCATAAGTATATTACAGGTTGTAAACATTTTTTGAACTCTATTTTTAATGTGGAGTTAATATCGAAGGCAGTGTAGTGGAGGTAGGTTTTGCATGTTTCGTTTAACAATTTGTATCCTTTCATGTACTAAGTGATCCTCCCGTGCATGGCAGGTTCATATAGTTTCTGTAACAATTACTTATTAAGCTTCATTTATCCTCTTATATAGGTCATGCAAGCTGCACAACCTGTTAATGTGCCAGATTATCACTCTATAGACAGAAGCTCAGCTAAAAGGACATTACAGATGTAACTAACAAAGACTTCGACGCAAAAAAAAGGTTTTATAATTTCTTCATGTTATGTCTATTGATAATCAAACAATTACAGCTCTTTGATATACAAAAGATTGGTTTGCTATTTTTTTTTTTTTTTCAAAACATTGATATGTTTGGAAATGATTAGCATTGGCCTAACTTTCGACAATAAGAGAACACCCCCCCTTTTTTAACACCAGTCATTGATAGCTATTTTTATTGTCTCTCTGTCATAAGTTTTTAGTATTCCATTTTGATGGCTGAACTTTTTTTAATCTGTAAAAAGATTGGAAATGATTCAGATAGGTTGTCTTCAATTAAGTCAAAAAGTGCATTGGTTGGGAATGAGCCAAAAAATGAAGGGTTATTGTCTGCTACATCCTCCTCACATGGCAAGCTGCTGAAGGTTCCAACTGATACTGCTAAGCTTTTTTTCTTGCAAAACCTTTTCTTTAAGCTAACAGTATTGATTGCAGTTGTACTATATGTTTCAGATTGTAATGCAAAAATACATAAGGAGCTATCCAAATGACTAAAAGCCTTTTTAGTGATAGCCTCTGGAGGTATCTCTCTCTGAATATGATCAATTCATATATCGATAGATAGCCTTCTGTTTTGCCTTGTTGCACATTTTGCCATCATTAATCTGTTGTTCTGTTTAGGACATAATTTACTCTCTTCATTTATTTTCAGAACTGGTGAATTGAGCTGCTTTTCATTTTGAGTTTGAATGAGAAACTTTGTTTTCATGCTTGTTTCAGTTACTTTAAGTATCCAGAAATGAGTGTGAGAATTACATACTTGTTATCATGTCTCTTCAGTATAGTCCAAAGTTCTATGTTTTGTCAAGTACATTAGCCAACAAAAATGTTTTTTTCAGATTCAATATAAATGTATGTCTCAACGAAAAGTTACTTAGATATTGCTATCAATTGACTTTTTTCCTGATTAATGTGCATGTTAGATTGAGTAGGCTTCTGATCTAATGCAATGCTTTGAAAACTAGCCTTTAAATCAAGGAACCTAAAATAACTAATATTTTTAACTTTAAACTTTCATTAACTTTGGTGCAAATCTGTCAAGTCTGTCTTTTTTCTTTTCGTATTAATAATGGTGCGTTTGTGATTTGTTGTTCTGGAATTAGCAAGCTTTAAATATTTTGCAAGAGTTGATCAACATTAATAATGATGCAAAAGTTATATAAGCAATCCAAGATCAGGTCGAAGATGATAAGGCTATCTTTATTGAACAAACAGCAGTAAAATCTATTTGTGGAGTCTTGGATCACTTGTTTACTGCTCAAGTTGGCACTCCAAATGAGCAGCTTCTGCAATTCATCTCTATCCTGTTCCTAAAACTTAGTAAGTGTGCAATTCTTTGATTCTTGCAAAGATGCAGTCTACTGAGTCTCATAGCTTGATAGGAATAAATTTATCAATGTCATAATTGAGAAGTGGCTTATAGTTATCAGCTACAGGTGCTTGATAGCGTCTAACTGAGAACACTTATTTCTGCATGTTTCCCTGTCAGAATGGTTGTTTTATATTGATTTTCTTTTTAATAATTTCATTTTGGATATTTTTGTATGACATCTACGTTGTTTACTCGTTCACTGAAAAGATTTATATTAGAAGCGTACAATTTGATATCATCCGGAAATCCCCATGTGATTAATTTTTTCGCCCATGTATCTCAGCAAAATAATTGAGATTGGACTGTATTCTTACAATTTATTTTTCTTGGCAGTTCTTATCATTTTCTAAATTTCTGTCTACAAGCATGCATCTAATTTCCCTGGGACTTAGAGTTGTTTCCGCATGTTTCTAAGCTTGACCCAAATCCCATGCATTTCTGAAATGGCCACCTTAATGACTTCATAGCTGTCTGTCAAAGTAAAAATGGTTAAGATAAGATGAAGTTTGACTTTTTCCCCCTTCTAAAATTTTGTTCTGTATTGTTCTATTGATTGAGAAACATTGTGCCTGACAAAATTATGCACTCTGTTTTGAGATAGCAGCATTAACTCATTATTCTGCGGCAAATGTCTTGTACATTTGCACTGGTAATTAGCTCTTCTAATGCATGTTTACATGCTATGCAGACCCAAATTTTCTTCATAGTGTTTCACTCTGAAATGCAACGTAATCTGTGATGTTTGCTTGTAAGAGAGGTGCTGCACGTTTATTTGAAGAGTATAGTGCTCAAACTCGCTCAAACGATGACTAATGATAGTGGTGTTTCTGACACAATACATGTAAGTGTACTTTGAAGCTTCTTATTAATTAACTCTAAAGATTTTGAAGCTATCCTGTGGCATGTCATCTTAGACAAGTATTTTTTGATATGATTCATAGCCTTCAAAAGAAGTGGATTCCAATTTGGTCTCGTTTGTTGGAGTCTCAACATTCTCCTAACTTCAACTTTTATTTCTTTCTCTTTTTTCTTTTGCTTCTTTATAGGGGATTTTTTTGTAAAGTTATTTTATTGAGCTACCAAGTTAATGCAGCATCAAAGATTTCATTGGCAAGTTACTTATCAAGTTATAAGAAAAAATGCAATTATTTATTAAATAACCAAATTAAATTTTATTATTCATTCGTTTCATGAGTATTTCTTTTCAAACAAATACATAATTGCACATGTATGATTCATCTTCATGGTTGCGGCTGAAGAGGTCGAAGGAATGATTGAGCCAGTGGACTTTCCAGAGGCGACTGCAGGTGATGAAGAGAAGAGTGTTTCTCTTGCTGGCGACGTCAGGGAGGCCAAAGAGGTGGTTGAGCCAGGGAACTTAGTAGTAGAGGAGGCAGCTGTAGGTGATAATGAGAAGAATGCCTCCGTTGTAGGTGCTCAGTCGGTGGCTGCAGTTGACGAGGCCAAAAAAGTGATTCAGACGGGACATTCAAGTGGAGGAGGCAACTGTTGGTGATGAAGGGAAGGATGCCTCTATACTAGGTGTCAAGTCTGTGGCTGCTGTTGGAGATCCTGAAGAGGTCAAAGAAGTGGTTGAGACAGGGGAATTTGAAGTGGACAACACAACTGTAGGTGATGCAGGGAAGGATGCATCTAACACAGCTATTTCTTCCCAACTTGATAGTGCCGAATCTGTTGCTGCAAGGAGCAATGATGTGGTGGTTGATGAAGCTGTGGCCATGGTTGGAGGAGAAAAGCTGCCTGCTCAACCAGACAATTTGCAATCAAGCACTAATGAATCAGTCACAGTTGAGCAAGATGCAGAAATGGTGGTGATACCCGTGGAATCTTCTGCAGTGGTGACAGGAGAGGAGAAAGAGGAGTTACCTGACGGTAAAGAAGTAATGGTAGATGAGATTGTGAAAACCGAGATTAAGGTGGACATGGAGATATCCACCTCGGCTGCTGAGGTAACTGAAGGTGAAAATATTATGGGTTCACATGGTTTACAATTGGATGATAATGAACCTCCAAATTCAGCCAAAGAAGAGGTGGATAAAGAGATAAGTATTAGTGAGGAGACAGGTATTGTGGGCAACGCAGCAATGGATGACATAAAAAAAAAGGGAAGATGGTAAGAGTGGGGTGGTGGAGGAGGAAAGTCTTGTAGCCAATGCTGAGATGGATGAAAAGAAGCAAATGGCAGCACCTGAAAATTCTGTGCCAAATGATTTGGAGTTTGTTGGTCAACAGTCAGTGGTTACAGTTAGTATTGAGCAAAATAAGGAAAATATTCAAGAGGAGGGGATTGCAACTGCGGACACTGAAATGGAGAAGAAGATTGAGGCTGAAATGGTGACTACTAGGGTTAGTGATGTTGAGTCCAATGCTAAAATAGATGATTCAGTGTCTGTTCCACAATATGAGGAAGATGAAGACATGGTTGCTGAGGAGGGATCTGCTCTGGCGGAGACGGAATTGGAAACTGAAACAGATTTGGGGAGTCAAGCAAGGCTGCTGGAGAGAAGTGCAAGAGGGGGAAGAATTCTAAAAATTTGACTAATTCTAAAATTGTAAAAATTTGACTAATTCTAAAATTGGAGGAAGAGCTCAAAAGCTAATGGATGAGGATGTTTGTTTCATTTGCTTTGATGGGGGGGACCTTGTGCTGTGTGACCGGCGGTAAGTATGCTGGCTTTTCAAATTGAATTCCATTCCACTTGCAATTTATTTCAGAGGAGAGAATGTGAGGGCTGAAAATTTATTAACTAATGTGTTGAATATGATCCACATGCTTATTGTATCTACTTATGTGCCTTCTTTGTAACTGATATTGATTCATTATTTTTTCAGGGGTTGCCCCAAGGCATATCATCCTTCTTGTGTTAATCGGGGTGAGGCATTCTTCCGTGCAAAGGGCAAATGGAATTGTGGTAAGTGCAATCTGTTCTCTTCTGTGAACATGGTTAGATGCAGGGATGCAACAATATTCACACTTAACCTTAAATTTGTTTTGGAGGGTTCGGATGCATAAGTGCAGTGCTATTCTCTTTGTTGTTTATATGTGATTTTTGCTACCTACTTTGTGAAATTTAATCTGTTCTTAAGTAGTTTTGAAAAGCTTTATTAGCTTATTGTACTCACTCTTGAGAGACTAATTTAACATGCGAACAACCTAAGATACTCTGAAAACTGAAAGAAACGTGACTTATTGACATGTCCAATGAGACTACCTTTTATTGCTACAGGGTTTGAATGCCTCTTCTTGCCTCAGTTGCGTGATAGTTTCTTTGCACCAACTGAAGCACACTTTTGGATATCAGAATAGGAAAGAGAAACCTCAGGAAATTGCAGAAATGACTTGACTGGTCCATGTTTAAAAGGGTTGGGGTTTGTATATCATACGAGACATGACATTTGAACATTATTCTTGATGAAGTTGATATATCAGCATGCTCTTAACAATTGACATTATTTACTACACATGTAAGTTTGATAAAGGATGATTACTTGCTAACGTATACTCTGGGAAATTGAGTCCTCCACTTCATGCTTTTACTTAAATCATTTTTCTATGCTGAAGCTTTTCATAAAATATGGTTGACTGATCTCTGCTTGCTCTTTCGTTGCTGGGATGTAATTAGGAGCTATCATTTTCCATTGATTTTGTCCTCTGTGGGTATAGAGGGCCATTTTCGTTGAACTAGAATGTTGGAATAGGCATTTTGGTTTAGACATATTCAATTTGACGTTGTTGTGTTATGTTTATGCAGGTTTTGATTGCCTTTGACATGCACTCTTGTTCTTTTGTTGTATTTCAGGTTGGCATATTTGTAGCACTTGTCAAAAGAATGCCTATTACATGTGTCCTTACCTGTCCTTTTGCCTTGTGCAAAGGATGTGTGAAAGATGCTGTTTTCTTATGTGTCCGAGGAAATAAAGGCTTTTGTGAGACATGCATGAGGATTGTCCAAGCTAATTGAAAGCGATGACAAAGACACTAACAATGTACTCTCTCTCTCTCTCTCTCTCTCTCTCTCTCTCCCTTTCTTGATAGGTAGAATTACCTTTAATTTTGGTGGTGTAAGTACTAAGTAGAGTAATTTATATTCAATTAGGCCTTGGTCATATTCACTCTGATTGGTTTTCGTTGTATATTGGTCGTAATAGTTATTTTTACTTTTCTCTTGATAGGTTTGCTGGTTTGTTCATATTTTAATAGCTTCTATCTTTTTGTTATCTTTGTGGGCGTGCTTGGACTAATGCTTCTTTGACTTCTTTATGAGTTTTCACCATATGCATCTAATGATTATTTGGTTCTTTTAAAACCCATAATACCTGCTATTACCATTCGAGGAGAGAGCGTAAATTGGGTTGCCAAAGGTTCTGGCTAATAAACCTCTTTTTCCCTTTAGAATGTTATTATTTGAACAACACTAATTTTATTCCTTTAACCCTTCAACATCAATTCTCTTTTGACACTATTGCATCTTTAACAGATTAATGTTTGCTTTTCATGTCTGGTTTTCCAGGCAAAATTGGATTGTTTGGTTTAGGTCTTAAAAATTGTCTTGCTGTAAAATTGTGAATCTTTTGATTAAACTTTGCTCATGATATGGTGGGGCTATTTGGTGTCTGTTTTAGTGAATTTTACAAGAATCGTTGGTTTCAATGTTCATGAATGTTTGTTTGTTTGCATGGTTTAGTTTTTCTACTCTATTGCATCATTGCTGTACTGGTCTGTTGATTCCCCTGTTTTGCTTGGCGCAGGTTCAGATTGGTTTTGATGATAAGAGTAGCTGGGAGTATCTCTTCAAGGATTACTACACAGATTTGAAATCCAAATTGTGTATATTATCAACTGAAATTGCCGAGGCCAAAAATCCCTGGAAGGGTTCTGATGTATCAGCAGGCAAGGAAGGGTCACCTGAGGCTGCTGTAGTAACTCAATGCTGGAGGTTCTGGTACACAGAAAATTCTGGTGAGAATCCTGAAGCGAGTAAACCAAAGAGGAAAAAGGGTAAGAAACGGTTAAGATCTGTTGCTAATGAAGAGGAATCTGCTGGTGCGGTTGTGAGAGGAGATTCAGGCAAGACTGAATGGGCATCAGAAGAACTTCTGGAATTTGTTGTGCACATGAAAAATGGTGTGATAAAATCTGTTCTGTCTCAATTTGATGTTCAGGCTCTCCTGCTTGAATATATCAGACGACTTTTATGTAGCACTGCAGTGGCTTCAGCAATATATTTTGAATCAGCCATGCTGCTGTATATGTAAATGGTATACTTGGCTCTTTTTTTGAACGACTACCAAACAGTTATTGTACAATACTCCAATGACTTTATCCTTTTGAATTATAGCATCGTATCAACCATTAAAAAATATCACAATAACAAATAAAACCTTATTAACAGGTCTAAAGTTCCCACGCAAGTCATTACTTTGTATATATATATATAAAGGGTCTCTTGAGTGGCCACTTATATAACACTTTTTACATAAATTCACAAAAAAAAATTAGTATAATTTTGTTCCAAATTCAATTGAATATTTTAATATCAATTTTGTTTGAAATTCTTCTACATTATTGGAAAAGGAAAATATGTATGGATGAGCCTTGTCTACGTTCCTAACCAACAATAGATAAATAAATAAGGGTCCCTTTAGTGTCCACTTATATAAAATTTTTTGCACGAATTCATTGCTACTACTTTTATGGATCATTTAATTACTTGCGTGAAAAAAACAAAATTTTAGTATGATTTTGTTCTAAGTTCAATTGAATATTTTAATACCTAATTTTGTTCAAAATTTTCTATATTCCTGAAAAAGAAAATGAAGTATGGTGAGCTTTAATTACTTGCGACGTTTTAAATAGTCAAAAAGTAATAATACTAATAGAAAATTAAACAAACAACATATAAAGTCTTGGTAAAAAATAATGGTGAGCTCTAATTACTTATGCACATTTTAAATAGCCAAAAAATAATGATAGCAATAGATGATTAAACAAACAACATATAAAAGCAAAATTTATTATTTCCTGTCTATTTCTCTAAGTTTTTTCCTCCTTAAATGTCTTTTTCCTAACTATTACTTTGTATTAATAAACATAGCATAAAGAAAAATTCTAGGATAAATTTTGTTCCAAATTTTTCTATATTAGTGACAAATGCTTGCTATTAATGAACATAATCTAATAATCTAACAAAAAAATATCAGGATACATTTTGCTTCAAATTCCTTTATATTAGTGAAAAATTAGAAGCTTCCTTCATTGGACACCTATTTAATGCTCTTTGGATACATTAACTATTACTATTTTTATGCACCATTCATTTATTTCTTCGTTCCTAAAAAAGTAATTATGCTAATTTTTTTGTGTTAAATGCGCTAAGCGCCAATTGTTTCAATGACTTTCAGATAATAGAAAAATAATGTTTAACAGTTGGAAATGGCTATGCATAGAGAATGCAAGGCTGAATTTATTTTTACCCGCTTGCTTCTTTGGAAAGCTTTTTGCTTGATAAAGTGTGTCCTAATTACTCCTTCCGTTCTATTTTGGTAGTATTTTTTTTTGCACATAGTTTAAGAAAAGCTGCTTAACTTTGTTAAAAGAGTAAATCCAGTCTAATATTTTCTTAAAATACCATTAAATCAATATCAGAAGTATAACTAATCACCATATCTTTACATTAATTACAATAACAATACTATAAAATTATACCATTCAAACTATGAATCTAACTGTCTAAGCGATTAATGAGTAAAGTAGATTATACTCATTGATAATAAAGTACATTAAATAAAGATATTATTAGAGAAATTAAAATTTAATTATATTTTTAAATTGAAAAGTGGGTCATAGGTAGGGCTCATGACCGAGCTAATAAAGGAGCTCCTTAGTAGCGAACATCATTGGTCCAATGCTTCGGGTGAAACCAATTCACTAATAAAAAACGTTTTCTAAGATAAAATTTATTTGAGTTGGAGTGAGACTATAATTTTGGACGGATGAAAAACAGACTATCAAAGTGGCACGAATGGACTACTTTGTATTGATATTAATAAATAAATGGTGCAATAAAAGATTCCATGAATATAATTTTATTCCCTATATTTTCTATTTATATTAAAAGAAAAAATAAAAGGATCTCTTGATTAGACACTTATTAAATATTTTTTAGACAAATCTACTACTATTGTTTCTGTACATTATTTGTTTATTTCGTAATTTTAATAATAATATCTTTTCTATTGGATATGGTGAACTTCAACTAAATAATCATGACGCGATTAAAAAAAATAGCTTATATATTTTACTCCAAATTTTCAAAATTTTTCCCTTTTTCCTTTGAATTTAGTTAAACAATTTAGTGCTAATTATGCTCCAAATACCTCTCAATTCCTCATAAAAACAATAAATCATTTATAATTGAATATACTGAACTCCAATTGAATACAGAGCGCATGATTAAAAAAATATTTTATACATTTTACTTCACATTTCTTGTATTTCAAATTTTTTCCTTTTCTTGTTTAAATTTAGTGAAATATTTTACTACCAATTCCACTCCAAATCCCTTTGTATTTATATTCTCTGTATTTTAGATTTTTTCCTTTTTTCATTTATGAAATAATTAAAAAGATCCCTTCATTTTTAATGTTCTTTACACACATTCATCACTACTATTTTTATCCATTATTGATCTATTTCTTCATTTCAATAGCATAACAATAATAATATCTTTTTTATACTATATCATCATCTTTAATTTTTCAATTATTTCCATTTTTTCCTCTATTTTATTTCTCCCTAGTGTGCTTTTTTCCTCAATAATTTCTATTAATAAGCATACTATAGCAGACAATTGCATAATAAATATTTGTCTATTAATAAATATTTCAATAAAACATATTTTTCCTATTACCATAAAACACATGCCTAAAAAAAAGACATCATCACCAAATCATGGACAACCCAGCGCGAAAAAAGCAGGGCTAAGCCGCCTAGTAATTCTCAGCCGCCTAGTGTCACTCCTTCACACAACTGACCAATTACAAGCCAGCATACCTACCTACCTTACCTTACCTTGTCTTAATATCTTATCTATATACCACTAGAAAGCAAAAAAACTTCCCATTCCCAATATTTATCATTTGGGCTGTGGATTCTTGATCAGATCCACCCAGCGCCACTGACTGACTCCTTCATCAGCCATGGCTGAGAAGGTAAGCCAATTCTCTGGCTAGCTTTGCCAACCATCCCTCAAATGTTCTTGATATTGTTTTGCATCTTTTTTTTTATTTATTATTTTCCTCTTTTAGTGTTTGCTCGATCTGAAAATTTTAATTGCAAGTCTATGACAGCACATACAACGTGAGATATGCTTCTCTTTATGTCAAGATCTCTAGCCACATCTCTCAGCGTAAACTAGTAGTACCATATAATTTGTACATTTCTTGATTGTTATATATATATATATATATATATATATGGATCGAGTTTGATTATTCTGCTCCGAAAATATATATATATATGGATCGAGTTTGATTATTCTGCTCCGAAAATATGCAACCATACAGGTCACTCTAATGAGACTCAAGGTTTGATCTTCAATGCCCCAGCTGCTACAAGAAGGTCAAGAAAATCCTCTGCAAATTTCCTCGTGAGTCTCTTTTAATTATCAATTCCATCTCTTATGGTTTCATTACCAGTATACTAGTAGTTCTTTAGAGCAAGTACAGTTGGTTGGAGGCTATCCACCGTTCCGCCGACTATGTACATAGGCATGTGCACCACCATGAGCAACCACAATTTTTTTGCTCCCTGCTCCACGATTTTTAGGCGAGTTGGACAACAAAAGTTAGGTGGCGTGGCTTGTAAAACTACTAGTGATCAGTTAGTGGGTTTAATTTGTATGGACAAGAATTTGAGTTTTTCTTCTTTTTTTTTTGGACAACAGAAATCAGAGACCAGGTATATGATGAGAAGCAAAATCTGGTGACCATCACCGTTGTGTGCTGTAGCCCGGAGAAAATCCGTGACAGATTATGTTGCAAGGGTTGCAAAGTCATTAAGAGCATTGAGATCGTGAAGCCACCCCCACCACCAAGCCCGAGCCGCCAGAAAAGCCCAAGGAAAAACCCACAGGTATAGTAGTTGAAAAGCCGAAGGCACCTGCATCGCCACTACTAGCAGGCAACGTTTCCAACTGAACCGTACTCGCACCTGTCAGTTCCAGTGGGGTCCTGCTGTGTCCCATGTTCCGAAGGGTACAGCGGGGGGACCATGCTACTATGGGCTCGGGCAGCCTGTGCCCCCGCCACCCTATTATGATAGCTATCGTTATGGTATGGGAAGGGGTACCCGTACAGCCGCTGCGATTATTTCAGTGAGGGAGAACACTGGAAATTGTACGATTATATGAGAGGAGTACATAATTTGATGGGGTGCCCCTAGTGTGATTCTATGGTAGTATGTAGTCAGGGCCTCAGGCCCCTCTTAGGACCCATAAAAGGAAGAAGAAAATAAATGTGTTTGGATTGAAATAGTTTGAAAAAAAAATAATTTGTTTCACAAATTTCAAATCATCTTTTTATCTCACCTACATCGCATCACAAAAGTACTATAGTAATTATCTCAAATAAATCATCCAAATAAACTCTTATTCAAACAAATTATCACAAATAAAAATATTATAATAATTATCACAAAAAGTACTATACCAACGTGCATATGATTGGTTTGGTAAAAGAGCTAGTAGTACTTAACAGTTGGTAAAAGTTAAATTGTGGTTAAGATTAATGGACGTGCAATGGATGCTTCTGTGAATGTATTTTCGGAAAAAAGGCATTGGTATGATGAGAGCGTTTCGACGAAATGAATAGGATTTGGTTCGGATGGTTGATTGAAGCAACGTCCTCCAAATTATGAACCGACCCCATGTCATAACAAAATGTTTTAAAGTTTAGTCAACAATAAAAGAACAACGTTAGCATGATCATTGATCATCAACCAACTTTCCCGAAGACCCTATGGCAGTAAATTAGTACATAGTGGCACAGACAGAGGCTCGCTCGCTCACTCTCGAAGATTAATTAATTTAGGATTGGCTTGGTTGTCTGTAACAAATTGTCAGTGGTCCAGGCTGCCGTCCATTACTATTACAAAATAATTGAGGTGCGACGTTATTAATTTACAATCAATCAATGTTTTCTAGACAAATCTGGTGTTATTGTTTATGTACATTATTTGTTATTACTTAATTTTAATATTATAATAATAATGATATCTTTTGTATTGGATATGGTGAGCTTCAATTGAATAGAGATGATCCATGATTAAAAAAAAATCATCCCACAGATTTTAATTCAGATTTCTTTAGATTTCAAATTTTTTTCCTTTTTTCCTTTGAATTTAGTTAAACATTTCAATGTCAATTATGCTTCAAATTTCTCTTTATCCCTCACAAAAATATTTTAAAAAATTATTTTATATATTTTACTCCACATTTCTCTGCATTTCAGATATTTTCCTTTTTTCATTTAAATTTGGTGAAATATTTTGGTGCCAATTCTACTCCAAATCCCTCCGTATTCAGATTTCTCTACATTTCAGGAATTTTCTTTTTATCGTTTAAATTTAGTGAAAATATTTTAGTGCCAATCCCACTCCAAAACTCTTTCTATTTCTAAGAAAATTAATTAAAAAGATTCATTCATTTGTAATGTTTTTTAGACACGGTTTGTTTTGCTTTTGCCATGGCTTGAGCCTCATAAAAAAAAAAAAAAGACATGGTGCCTGTTTTTGGACTGATACTATCTTTTTGAGCCATGAGCATAAAAAATCATCGTTCTTGTCATTTGCTATCCTTTTGACTTATTAAAACAACAAATAATGATTTAAAAAATGGATAATGTGTAAGAGATGTTTTAGATGATTAATTATAAAATATTATTTGCTATCATTTTGTGTTCTTAAAAAAATGGATAATGCTTGAAAAATTTGGATAATGTGTAAAGACTATTTTAAATTATTGGAAAAAAATTTCATATCATTTTTTGAGCTTAATCATTATTTGTTATCTGCTTGAGTTCTTAAGAAAAGTTAGATAGTCCACAAAAAATTCAATAATTCATGAAAAATATCTTAAATAATTAGAGAGAAATTTTTCTTACCATCTTTTTGACCCATTACTAAAGTTAGTTATTGCTATTTTTATGCATAGTTCAGTGTAATGATAGAAATGTTATTTGCTATCCTTTTGAGTTCTTAAAAAATGGATAATGTGTAAAGAACATTTTAAATGATTGGGAAAAAAATTTTAATACCAATTTTTAAATTTTAATTGTTATTTGCTATTTGTTTGAGTTCTTAAAAAAAAAGTTAGATAGTGCTTAAAAATTAGATAATTTGTGAAAAATATCTTAAACGAGTAGAGAAAAATTTTTGATACCTCCTTTTTGACTTGTTACTAAAGTTAGTTATTGCTATTTTTGTGCATAGTTAATTTATTTTTTAATTTCAATGTAATGATAGCAATGATAATCGTTTTAAGCTGATATAGCCAACTTAGATTTTGTTCGATAGCTTTATAATAATAATAATAATAATAAAGCATGACATTAGCTATAAGCGAACATCTAAGAGGTTTGGCATCAATTTTTTTCTTTCAATTACTCTATATATATATTAATAAAAATATTATAATAAATGATTCCATGATTGGACACTTAATTAATGCTTTTGTTGCACATCCATCTTTACTATTCTTGATTGCTCAACTTTTTACGAATTTACGGATGGAGTATAACTCCAATTCATGCCGACATCGAAAAAGAACATGGTAACTTGCCTGAGTTCGTATTCTCAGCTAACACCTAGCTACAAATAACTTCCTTATTTTTTATTCTCCCTTAAAAAATCGTAGGCATTTTTTCCCTAAGAGAAGATTGCTTACAAAGTTTTCAGACCATAGGACATGGAATATTTAGTAATGTTCATACTTCAATTTGTATGCAGTCTGCTAGCATTTAAAAGAAAAAAAAAATAACACCAATCTCTTCGGTATTGCAGGAGTTGCACCTAGAAGACGCATACACATTTCACCAGATAAGAATGACTTCATTGTGAACCGCTACCACCATTCGAATTGAGATATCAAAATTGAAGATAACATTTTCACTTATGGATGGGAAAAAATGCTCAAATGTCATCCTATTAAACCATGATAGCACACTTAGGTCAAAAACCAATATCGAACGTAGATATTTGATGACAAGCTTGTAAAAATCTATCCACTATAATGCTTAAATTATTCCTATCCTTAGAGGTACAAATGCTAAATATAATTAACACTATATAGGTTTTCATCTAATAAAATGCATTTTTACCACCATCAATTTGCCAATGATCCATATAAAACGATAGGCTGTGAACTTACTATTTGCAAATTTTTTGCTTAATTCAACAATGTTAAAGACTAAGATCCACTTCCTTAAAAATTTAATAATACTGAATATTTTCACTATTTCTGACAGGTTGTCGATTGCCTGTGCAATAATAAAAATAAACCTAATTGCCAATTGAAGTAACCAAAACCCGATTCTAAGTACTGGAGCAAGGATTCTAGGTGTGTAATGGGTTACTTGATTCACTCTGTTTCCGAAGAGTTTGCTCAATCCGATATACCAGAATGGGATTGTTTATTCACAAGAAATTATTGATTTGTATAAAGGGCAAATAAGGTCGTTTTCTCAGGGACTGGGGATATTTGCTCTTTGAAATTTCACTTGGCAATGGGGGGTTTTTTTTTCGGAATAAAGCTAAAAATAATTAAGCAATTTAACCAAAAATAAACAATTAACTAATACGAATGCAGACAGGAATTAAATCAAGAATAGACAAATTCTAGCCAAGGATCCAACTTCTCAGACACAGTCCGTTCATCCGATCATTGACGCAAGGAAGGTTCACTTAATTTATTAATAGGTTAGTTATAGTCACTAACCAACTCTGACGACCAGCTTTTCCTTAGTTGTTGATAACCAAGGTACGACCATTAATTACCCTAACCAGGAAACACCCTAGGTACGACTGTAGGAGTTAATTCCTTGATTGCATTAAGAATGAGAAAAGCCTAACCCTAATCTGTAACACTCTACGAGGGTTATTTAGATCAGATCGCACGTTCCCTTAGTGTGTATAAACACTAGTTGCCACTAATATTAATTGACTAAACAATTACGGATTTAATTGATTAATTTGGCAGGAGATTAACATGTCACCTTGAATATCGGGCCCTTGACATCCAGCTAACAAAATAATCTCATAGAAATTCAAGTAGAAAACGTGCAAATATCAACAAATTAAGAAACGCATGAAAATCAATTCGATCTCACAGGTATTCGGGACCGTGTCGTCGCGTTGATCCTTGATCATAAGAAAAGCTTAGCCACGCCTCATGAGAAAATTTCCGTGCAGTTCAATTGATTTCAAAAGCACCCCTTTTTTCTCTAATAATCAAGAATAATAATAAGATTGTGTTTCAGCAGTCCTAACAGAAGAGACGGGAAATGCAAAAACAAAGAAAATAAGAAACGAGACAAAAAAACAAAGAACCCAGCCGTCCTCCTCTAAAGAAAAATTTTCTTTTTTTTATCAAAACCTCTCTGCTAGCTGTTTTTCGAATCCCCCAGGGATCAATTACAAAGAGTCCTTATCCTCCTTGGTTTCCTACTGCCAACGCACCACACTTCCACCAGAATAGGAAACTTTGTCTTTCACTTGGAATTGAGCTTGTAACTTTATGTCGATTTCCACATCTCATCCCTTATTTTCAGAATTTTGTATTCCACCCCTGCAATTATGTCCAAATGCCAATTATAAGTAGAATCCGACAATTAACAAAACATTTGGCACAAATAATGAGGAAAATCAATCAGAAAATGACTAACAATTAACACCCTATCAATTTCTATCTATTACCAACATACAATAATTAACGATCACAATATTAGTACTACCTAATCACAAAATTTTGTTCACATCCAAACTTTTCATGCACATATTTATGCTTCTATATCACACAAATTCTATAAAACCTTAGCATAATCAACATAATATAACCACTTCACATTTTTCTTAACAACCCAAAACACATAAAAAAAAGGAAAACTCTCAAACAAATAATAGGCAACCGAATGGATTCTAAGAAAAAAAATGATTTGCTTGTTTTTTCTCTTTAAGAGATAGTTATAAATTTAGATTAACATTTTAGTATGAGTTCTGCTCCAATTTTCATCTACAATCCTGACCAAAAAATCTGCTGCAAAATTTGTCTGCATTCTTGACCACAAAAAAAATAAAGGTCCCTTTAGTAACCACTTATATAACACTTTTTGCACGAATTCATTGCTATGGTTTATTCAATTTTGCCTCGAATGGATTCTTAGAAAAAAAATGATTTTGCTTTTTTTTTCTCTATGAGGGATATTTATAAATTTAGATTAACATTTTAGTATGAGTTCTGCTCCAAATTTCATCTACAACCCTGACCAAAAAATTTGCTCCAAATTTTTTCCTCATTATTGACCAAAAAAAAAAAAAAGGTATTAATAAGCACAATGTACCAAAAATTTTTAGGATAAATTTTGTTCCAAATCTCTCTATATTATTGAAAGTTGCCTGGTATTAATGAACATAATTTAATTAAAAAACCCAAGATATATTTTGCTCCAAATTCCTCTATATTAATGAATTAAATAGAAGCTTTCTTCATTGGACATTTATTTAATACTCTTTGGATACATTAGCTATTACTATTTTTATGCACCATTTATTTATTTCTTTATTGCTAAAAAAATAATTATGCTAATATTTTTGTGTTAAACGCGCTGAGCTCCAACTGTTGCAGTGACTTTTAAATAATAGTAAAATAATGTTTAACAACTGGAAATGGCTATGCATAGAAAATGCAAGGTTGAATTTATTTTTTCCTACTTGCTTCCTTGAAAACCATTTTGTTTGTTTATTCCATAGAAAGCGAGAGGTCCAATTTATTGTTTGTTCTCTATTTCTCTACATTAGTTTATATCTTAATAATATAAATATGGTCAGAGACAATTCTATAGTAATATAAACATAGTCTAATAAAAGATTCTAAAACAAATATAGGCATGGTCTGGTAAAATATTCTAAGATAAAGTTTGCTCCAAATTTGTTTCCATCTTTGATTTCCCTCTTTTCCTTCCGTGTTCAAATTTAGTTCAGTGTTTGAATGGCTATGTGTGATAAAACAATGCCAATATAAATCCTACTTCGAAATTCCTTTTACACCTCTCACTTTTCTCCTTCCTTTCTTTATTCAAATCTAATTTAGTGTTTGAACAACCATAATGTCACAATAAAATCCCAACGTGAAATTTGTTCCATATTTATAAATTTTATTCCACATATTTTATATTTACATTAAAAGAAAAAATAAAGGATCTCTTGATTAGATGCTTATTCTTATTTCTATATATTATTTGTTTATTACTTAATTTTAATATATAATAATAATAATGATATATTTTGTATTGGATATGGTGAACTCCAATTGAATAAGCATGACATAATTAAAAAATTCATCTCTTAGATTTTACTCTAAATTTCTCTAAATATTGAATTTTTTCCTTTTTCCTTTCAATTTAGTTAAACAATTTTAGTGTTAATCATGCTCCAAATTCCTCTCAATTTCTCAGAAAAAATTAAATCATTTACAATTGAATATTGTGACCTTTAGTTGAATATAGAGCACATAATTAAAAAATTATTTTATATAATTTACTCCATATTTCTCTGCATTTCAGATTTTTTTCCTTTTCTTGTTTGATTTAGTGAAATAGTTTACTGCCAATTCCAGTCCAAACCCCTTTCTATTTAGATTTCTTTGCATCTCAATTTTTTTTCCTTTTTTCATTTATGAAATAATTAAAAAGATTTCTTCATTTTTAATGTTCTTTAGATACATTCATTGCTACTATTTTTTTTTATCTATTTATCTATTTCTTCATTTCAATAGTATAATAATGATAACATCTTTTTTGTTCCATATCATCATCTTTGATTTTTTCAATTATTTCCATTTTCCCTCTTTTTTATTTCTCTTCGGTGTCCCTTTTTTCTCAGTAATTTCTATTAATAAGCATACTGTACTGGAGAATTACATAATACATATTTTTCAATTTAATAAATATTTCGATACTAATATTATTAAACTTTATTACTAGCCAACTAACGTCATCACTTAACATTTTCCTATTACAATAAAACATATGCCAAAAAAAAGGGACAAACCATCAACAAATCATGGGCAACCCTTCGCGAAGAGCAGAGCAAGGCCACCTAGTAATTTCCCCATAATGCGTGCTCCATATAGTCTCGTTGCAGGCTATTAATATGAATGTGTATGTAGAAATTTCCCTATCCGGATCCTAGACAGTAGATCCTCTTAGCTTACCAAATTATCCTATGTTAGAACCACCCCCTCATCACAATCTACCCTTGAAAAAGCTGATGTAGAACTTCTTCCACTTCTCCCTATCATCAGGTTCACGAGCATCCAAGTCAGACTTAGCCTCATCAGCAAATGATTCCTCAGTGAGATTGCATTGCGGAAGCCGGTTAATCAAGTATAGAAGAATATTTTAGTGTACTCAGGATGACCCTGAATGCCCAGGATGTGATCACCATATCTAAACATCTCTACCCTTGTTCTACTAGACCAGGCCAGCACTTCTGCTTTCGGAGGAAGTTCCCTAGCCTCATCATGGTGGCATTCAATAACGGAGAGAAAAGCAAGCATTTTCAATGATGTGAAGAGCTTTGATGGTGATGGCTGAACACTTGTGACTCCAATGTCCCAACCTGCTGCTGCTCCACCAGCCTTTCCTCCCAGTGCACGTCCCAGTATCTGGTGACCAAAGCACATTCCTAGAACTTTTCTCCTCATGGAATCCAATTGTTTGAGCAGATTCAGGAGCCTGCAGATCCAGAAATGCCTCCGTGAGCACCACTGCAACTCCCAGTGCTAGTCTAATTCTTTTTATGATCATTAAACATTTATTTTTATTTTATTATAAAAAGTTATTTATCCTTAATCATCATGAGAAATCAAAAGGCAGTGTACATTTATCAAAGATAATTTAAGTTCACGCTAATTTTACTAGCAATTTCTCATTAAGCATCAAAAAATTAGATATTAAGTACTTAGTATAAATATTTCAATTTTATCTTTTTTTTTCTTTCTCCATTTCTTCTTATTCTTATTAATAATTTCTTTTGAGGTTTATTTATATACCATTGGGTGTGTTTGGTAGGTTTTTTTTTTTTTTTTTATACTTGTTTCAATTACACAAAGTTCTTTTTTCAACTTCACCTATAGTAATTTGTTTAAACACTCGAAAATTTATTTAAAAAATACAGACTTATTTCCTTTTTCTACCACCACCCTCTCTAACCATTTCTACTTTTGCCGCTGTCGTCCCCACCTCAACCATCACCCCGCACCCTCCCTCCCACCCGCCCCCCCTTCTCCCTCCCTTTGTCCCTTCTCCTCCCTCCCTTTCTTCTCTTCCTTTCCTCTCCCCACCCTCTTTTCTTTCACCCTACCCCCTTCCTCGCTAGTTGTGCGACCAACCATGCTATCAGATCAATTAGAGTTACTTTAATAGTATAACTCGAATGCAAAAAAGAAAAAGAAAAGAAAGGTTATCAATTATACAGGATGGAACTACGATAAATTCAATCAATTAACTTTAGCTTTCACTTGCGCTTTCAAGTATGTCGCTGAGTAACTAATTTATAGTTCCAAATGAGTTGCTACACCTAAGAGTTCAGCTTTTGTCAAGGTCAGCCAAATGCATTACAATTTTACATGTCAAATCAATCCATACACGACAATAAGCACGCTTCTTCTAGTCTCTTGTTATTATTGTTTAATGATAATTGCTCAAATGCTTGCACTAATTTTTTCTTGAGTACGTTAGGAATCCCTTTTTTTTTTTTTTTTTTGCGTTTGAAAAAAAAAACAACAAATTTCTTCTCAAATTTGATATCATGTTCTATAAACTTATTTGACATACAAGTCACTTCAACAAGGTTAAAAGATATGGCTAAATACTAAGACGTGAATTTATTAAGGCAAGCACTGGCGAGACTCATGTAAGATCGAGGGCTCAGCAGAATTGCTTAAGGCAGTTCGTGGTAGTGATTTGACCTTTTCAAGATTGTGTAATGGAGATTGGAAATGATAAAATTTGGAAGTGGGGTAATTAAGGCACACAAGTTAATAATGAAATATCTTCATGGATTGTATTAGTGTCTTTCATCAACATTTCAACATCTATATTAAAAAATGTGGTGTTTATATCTTCTCAGGCAATTGGAACTAAACATTAACGACATGAATGTTTGCTATGACTGTAGCTAAATGCTGTGCAGTATGAAGTGGAATTTGACTTCATTAATTATGTTAATTTTTTTCCATAAAAAGAAAGTGACAATTTTATTTAATCAGAGCATGTAACAGAGCATAAGCCGGTAGACATTACCTTCACTGCAAATGTTTGAAATAGAAAATGCATTCAGGTATCCTCTACTAGCTTTCGTATGTACCCCTTATTGGCAGACTGATGCTCTGATTAAGTAATAATGCCACTACATTGTATAAGGCACAAATTGGTGCAAATTGGTGCACACTTATAACACTTCTCCTGCACTCGCAAATTGGTGCAATTCAAGAAAAGCTACATTTCTATAAGTCACAAGATCTCCTCTAACATGTTACACTTCATTAGTCTACAAGTCATTCACTACATTAGTCCCTTTATTTTGTACATAAAATACGCAGCAATGGAAATACAAGGATTTCCATCACCTAGTAACACTTTTGCTAGACCAAATTAAAGACCGAAAGACACTACAAGGTAGCCAGGTGGGTACCGATGGAACTCGAATTGATGCCTAAGGCTTCAATTTCTCCCACTCATAACAGCCAGGCAGCGGCTCTTCCTTGTTGAAGTGAAGGTTGTACCTGCAGAAAATTAGTATTCATCAAGAAAATGTCTCTGTCTAATTGTCCACAAGCTGGAAATTCATGAGAAGAAGAAAAATAATGGATGTTAGGAAATAAAACTCTCATACATATTTCTCAATGCACTTGTTTTTATGCTTCTCTTCAACATCACCAAAAAGTGCATTCAGGTAATCTTCTACCGGGTTAATGAATTGCCTTGGATTGGCCCTTGTGGTGCGAGTGTAGCGACGCCTGGTGCTTGAAAAGGGGGGAAGAATTGATGCCTAACTCTTCAATTTCTCCTATTCATAAAGGCCGGAGGGGGCTCTTTTCTGATAACAATAAAAATTTTATTGCTAAATTTGTTGGAAATTGCTAGCATGATTTTTCTAAATAAAAGTCCCTACTCCCCTTATTTTGCACGAAAAAAAAAGCAAATACAAGTATTTCCATCACCAAGTAGCACTTTTCCCAAATATATGGCCTATTGGAGGGAATTTTTCTGATAACAATAAAAGTTTTATTGCTAAAGTTGTTGGAAATTGTCCGGTACGATTTTGCTGAATAAAAGTCCCTATTCCCTTTATTTTGCACATAATACAAGGATTTTCAACACCTAGTAATATTTTTCCCAAATATATGGCCCATTAGAGGGAATTTTTTTTTATAACAATAAAAATTTTATTGCTAATTTGTTGGAAATTGTCCAACACAATTTTGTTGAATAAAAGTCCCTACTCCCTTGATTTGCACCAAAAAAAAAAAAAAACCATGGCAATGGAAATACAACGATCTCCATCACCTAGTAGCACTTTTCCCAAATATATGGCCTATTGGAGGGAATTTTTCTGATAACAATAAAAATTTTATTGCTAAATTTATTGAAAATTGTCCAACACAATTTTGCTGAATAAAAGTAAGAGGAGAGTTCCAAAAATATTCAACAGAGTCAATGTTTTGGTAAAGTGGCAAAAATATGAGCTACTTCATCGACTTGACCTCAATTTACATCAATGAAACATGGATCACGCAAAACTTCTGCAACACTACAATAATTAGAGGGAATTAGTATCCATCATCTGTGTAAAACAATTACAAAGCTAATAAAATGCAGGATAGTAAACAGATGATCACACTTACCCCTTATCTTAAAAAAAGTAATCTAAGGAGTCATTAGATTGGTGAAACATACACTAAATTATATGAAGCTTTTCTATTATGTGCATGTTGGTGAACGTGACCCTAAGCATCACCACGGGTAAGGACAATCCTTGTTTTTTTTTCCCTTCCGGTGCATGAAACGGTGGGATTTTTTGGCAGGAAAGGATGCAAATGAGGAATTCAAGAATGCAGGTCATGGCAGTGGTGCAAGATTAGTGCTAGATGACTACTGCGATGGGAGATTGATCCATCCACCAAACATAGTCCACAGCTTGCTGCTACTACACACTTGCCTAGTAGAGAACCTAAAGATGATAAAGCAAAATCATCTGGACTTCTTGTCAAGCTTCTTCCGTTTCTGCTCATCTTAGGATTGACTGCCGGAATACTTTTTTTATACAAAGTCAAGTTCAAATTCTGAGCTTTGAGATTATAAAAAAAAAACTAATTTGCAGCTTCTTACATGTGATTTAGACATTCTATCAAAATTTATGAAACTCTTGTGTTTGTCTCGTTATTTGCTGATCTAGACTTTGATCAATTGGGAAAACCTTATAAATCATTATAGGTGTAAGAACATGTAAAATCGGAGCATGTTATAAAAGACACAAATAAGGTTTTTGTGCTGTTAGTTGCTTGCACTGTGGTGTGAGATAGTAATTTATAAATCTCTGCTAGCTATTTTCATGATATTGATTGACATTTTGGGTAAAAAAATAAATAAATTCCCTTTTTGTTTTGTGAAACCTATCCACCACCCCAACTTTTTAATCAAATAGTCTACTGCTAACCAACATTATTATTAGGTGGTTGTAGTAGGCTGTCTATCTATTATTTCCTTCATGCTGTAAATTATTTTCTCCTTTTGTTTTCTTTTTCTTTTGAATTGAAAGACTCGCTTTCTTTTCAATTAATTTCTGAGATTTCATCTTTTTGTACCACTATGCCCATTTTTTTTGAATTTTTTAATACAGAAGAGGTGGAATCTAACAAGCAGGAAGCAAACGAAGAGGTTAGAATTGAGAATCTTTAATTTCAATATGCTTTGTTCTTTATATTTTTTCTCTCTTTTTGGGCCGTGGTAAAATGTGTTAATGGACTCAGTTCTTTCCACAGATGTCTTGAATTGTTCTGGGCCTAGCGTAGCCTATCATGTTCTGGTCCAAGTTTGCCAGACAACGTATGGAAACAGACAATTGGAAACAGACAAGTGCGTGAACCAGGAGAGAAATTAACGGAGGAAAGGCTTTTTCACTCAATTGGTAAACGGAATTACACCCGGAATGACCACATAAATGGGCAAATTTCTCAGAATATTGCCAAAATTAAAAATCGCCACAAAGTTGGTGCTATTGGAGAGGGTGTTCTGGATGAGGGGTCATCGCAACTTTGATGTGAGGCTTCCAACAAAAATACTTTTAATTTTCATTTATTTTTGGTTGCTTTAGTTTTCTTTTTTTATATTTTTTGCAAATTTCATGAGCGGCAAATTTCCTTTTTTAAAAAAATAAAACGTAACCTTAATTAGGCTTAATTAGGGTTTAGGGTTTAATGTTTTACCTAACATGAACCTAATTTTCAAGCCCTCACAGTGTAACCCTAAATATAAACATAAACCCTTTAACCCTAATCTTAAAATCAAAATCCCTAAACCCTATTACTAAAATCCTATTATAAACCAGAATTGTCAAAAATTTAATATACGACATTATGTTAATTTTATAAATTTAGATGATAATCAAGTCTGCGATTAAAATGCTAATAAAATTTGCTTAAGTCATATTTTTGAAATTTTTTAATGTTAATGTTAATTTAAATAATGATAAATAATGTAGCATTGAACAATATTTGTAGCATGTAATAATTAGCATATGAACTTAAATGATGATAAAACAAGAAGTTCGACAGGAAAAATTCGAAAAATCTAAATATCACCCATTAAAGCGCCTCTTGCCCTTATCGCGCGGAGTAGTAAAACAGTCACATTTCTAATGAATCCTTCCGTGTGGTAGATCTCCTCCTAATTATAATTGTTCGAACCTCCGAGGTGATACATCAACTTGTTCAGGCATTTGGTCATCGTCATCATCAACGGAGGGATCAAACACCGGAGTTTGACCGCATGTAGGATAAGAACCATGTATGGACATTTTAAAAGGAGCACTAATGAAAACGCTGTGGTCGTCCATATGCAAAAGTGCTGAGAAGGCAACCGAGGTCCCTATGCAAAAGTGGTACATAAGGTTTCACTTTAAAAACAAAATTGCAATTTCACTTAAAAAAAAAAATTTTTTGGCCGCAATCTATGTCGGGTGCAATCCCAAAGAGGAGTAGATTTTATTAAATAAACTGAATTTTTAACTCAAAGCATATTTGTCATAAGAAATTAACTGATCTATTACGGGTGGTGAGACATGCGATGTCAGTAGTATCCCTCTCTGGATAGCTTCCTTTATCATTAAAATGAAGATTACCAACTACCTACCTGTATGCCAAATATATTTGGATAGACCTCTTTTATTGACGCCGAAAATCAAATTTCCCGTCTCCGGATGCAACAAATCAAATTTGCGGCGTCAGGAAAAAAAATAAAAACAATGCTTCGCCGTTCATCAGATGAGCAGTGACGAGATTTTGATATACATATAAGTTAAAAAATCCGATTTACACCCGTTTCACTGCAAGTATACAGGTCAACTAGTAGTTTAGGGCGTGTATCGGGTCGATCCCACGAGAAAGAGTGAACAATTACCGGTATTACTAAAGCTTATCTATTATTTAGACTATCAATGAGTTAAAACAAGTAATATCTACTGAACTTATACAAGAAAATAACAAATGAAAACTCCTTAGGTTATGGTATCCCTAACTACTCATGCAAGTGCCATTTTTGGATCATTGATTACTACTATCTAGGCTAGTTATGGTATAATTTCCTCATGCATATGAAACCTACTTTCATATTAAATCAATTATACTCATAACTAATCCATACCTATTCTCATGATTATGAAATTAGTTACAAGTTCATTTCTTCAATGAAATTACATGAAATTAATCACTAAAGCCCCATAGGTGCACCTCTACTTTCGTGAGTGTACTCCCTATGTTTAGCACTTCTTGAACCAGTGTTAAATCTCAATTTCCATTGCAGAAACAACACCTTAGATAATCACAATTAATGGTACCAATTTAATCATGATTTGAAGAGTTAAAGTGCTAAATAACTTGCTCAAATAATGGCATCAAATAACCAAACAATAAACACTAACAATCATAGAAAGTTCAACCAAACCCAAGGCATAAACTTTAAAGATATATATTAAACACAAAATCCAGAACTTGTATATTAACTAAACTTGGAATCAAGTACAAAAGATAAAGAGTTGGAAAGGAAAAGTAACCCTTGTCACATGAGCTCTTTCCTTGCCTTCTTCATCTTTGCCTAGCTAATAAACAAGAAGGATGAACTATTAGCTAAACTAACCTAACACTAAGAAAAATGGAAGAACTACATTTTTGCAATCTCCAAGTTTCTCCCGTATGTCCCTCTCTTCTCACAATGGTTTTTGCTATTTAATGATGAAAAATGGTCAAGGAATGAGGCTTACACCTCCCTTTTACAGCTGGTAATGTTTCTCACATGTCTAGCATTACATGTGACTTAGTGGAGGTGAAATTGAGTTTTCCGCGTAAAGAGCAGCCTTCTCTGACCACAATCAGGCCAGAAATCCGGCCAAGTTCCGGCCGGATTGCTACAGTGACATTTTGGTGCAATTTCTGCTCAATTTCCAGCTCTGCTCCGTTTTTACCTCAACATCAACTGAACTTTTCTTGATGATAAAAGCTGATTTAGCTCTTGACCAAAAAATAAAAATTGTAGCCCTTTGAGTTAGATTTCCAATGCATCAAGAATCACCTCATTTGGATCTGTGTAGGCTGAGAAATGACCGAAATACCCTTGACTGCTCACTGCCCTGTTTCAGCTTCGACCAATAGAAATTAGCTACTGTAATTCAGCTTTTTTACTTGGAAAACCTTCAAACTGGATTTAGATGTCTTCACCAAAGTTGTAGATCTATCTCTTATCTTCAAATTGGTTTAAGAATCATCTCAATTAGATCACTGTAGCTCAAGTTATAGCCGAAATACGAAAATGTGTCAAAACTGTCAAAAATGCACAAAATCCAAGTAAAAAGTGATAAAAACCTCATTTAATCACTTAAAAGTATTTTTCACCAATTATAGCCAAAATGATTCATTTTCTTCCAATAATATAACAAAAGTGACTAAAAATAACATAAAATATCATTCAATTATTACGTAAATTAATCACTTGTCAAGCAGCGAAAGCTTGGAAAAAAAAAGGAGAAAATTGAGAAAATTATAGTCAGCCAAAATAAATACAAATTAAAACTACTTTTATGAGAAGCCTCGTATTGAAATTGCGGGGACCCCTAAATCAGAAACGCTTCCAAAATCACACCACTTTTGTGACAATTTTTTATTTTAGCAATATTTTGAGAAATTTGCCCACATAAATGAGGAAGAATATAATATGCTAATAAGAGAGCCAATTTTTAAAGCTTCAATTTTATATAGAGGTAATATTGACTATTCCAATCCTACGCGTCACACCATGTTTCTGATTTTTATTTTAGTGTAGAGTAATTAACTTACTAAATTTTTGGTACGATAAAAGTATAACGTTATTGGGTGTTATCCCATAATTTGACATTTTTCGAATGAGCTGTGACCCATAATTATTGATTCAACAGCTATACATACATATACATATGTGCTACATGTGTATACATTGTTAGTTGTTATCATACATGTCTAGTAAAGCCAAATAAGTGTTTATTTAGTACTTTAATTAACAATTTACTAGCAAAATCCTTATAGCTGAAATTTGTAAACTAAAATTTTGAATCCATTAGCTACTAAATTATTAAGCACTAGAGTGCGTTTAATAAAAAAGTCTGAAATCTGAAAGATAAAGTTTGAATCTATTAAGTTATTGAATTGTTAAGTATTAAATTTAATACATTTGAGTGCATATCACATTCATTAATAAGTGAATAGTTTATCACTTAATTTTAGAAGCAAATTTTGCCTAGAAAATTCAGTGCTACTTAATTAATTCAGATGTTCAATTTTTGGTTTTCAAACGGTTTGAATATGTTAAAATCTGAATCCATTAAGCTTAAGTACTGAACTAGTTTATTAAACAGGGTCTAAATCTAGTATATTTGAATATATATCACATTAATTGATAAGTGAATGGTTTATCACTTATTTTTTAGAGCAAGTTTTACTTAGGACATCCAGTGCCACTTAATTAATTCAGATATTCTATATTTTGTTATCAAACGTATCTGAATATATTAAGATCTTAATCCTTTAAATTTAAATACTGAACCAGTCTCCAGTCAAATTGTAAAGCTAAATGGCACAAATTGTACTAAAGTAATTCTCATGCACAATCGAGGAATGAGCTTATTGAGCAGCGTTCTTAGCTCACCTAAACATTTGTTTCACCTCTAATTTATGTTTGGACAGAAAAATCAATCTTCTATCAATATTTCGGTGTAGAATGTAGGATTCAGCTAGCCATCAAGTTAATTACGGGACTTAATTGAATTATTGGTGATATGCCTCGTACTTTAACAAGTTAATGAGTAACCAAAATTATTGGAAATTGAAAATAACAATGAAATTCAAAGGTCGATTCCCAATTCTTCACCAGTATAGATTTGCTGATGGATAAAAAGTGTTGGCGAGAAATATATAAGAAAATATGTAAGAAAATTCATGTGGGTATTGCATAGCCCACAACATGATCTATAAGTCGACCAATAGACTACGCCTATACAAGTGTTTTGCCGAGGTGAATAAGCAATTTGTAACGGATGCTCTTATAATTAATTTCTAACGGCAACAAAATCTATAGCACCAGGGAGGGATGAGCAATTCTCATGCCAATCCTAATTGTTAAGTAGAAAAGAACAAAGTTTTTTAGGGTCCCCCAGATGAAATGCTGTTTTTTTAGATAACTCCAAAGTTTATCCATGTCATGATATCTGAAATTTGCGTCAAGACAATACTAACATAAACAGCAGATAATAAGCACAATTTGATCAACTAAGCTAGTTAATCAAATAAGCATAATCTTATCAACTCATTTTATCATTTAACTAGCTAATCAAACCATCTGCAAAATATCTTTTTTATATCAATTTATGCCATTTTACTCGTGGTCTTGGCCTATTATTAAACCATGTTATATATTAGTGTCTGTCTGTATCACAAAATTGCAATTAGAAAGGTAAAAATGTAGCAAGATATGTGCTAAAATTAGGGGAAATTATGCTTATTTGAATTATTGGTGATAAGTATTGTACAAAATTTTTTTTTACATTTTTGTGAATTCCTTTTATAATCATCTTTTTATCTCATATATATCAAATTGTTATAACACATTTTTTTAAAAAAAAACTCATAAAAATAACAATTCAAACAAGATTGAAGTTTTAAGGCCTTAAAAATAGCAATCCTACTTTTCAAGTCCTTAAAAAGCTATTATCCACCCTCATAGCAATCCAGAGAGCTAAGGCTGATTAATAGAGAACATCAAAATTCATCCATCCTCATACTTTCTGTTAGGATTCAAGTGCAGAATACACAACTATTGAGATATCAAATACACAACAATTCAATAAGGAACAAGTTACAAGCATGAAAGATAGACGACACACAATATTTAACATGGTTCGACTTCACCATTGAATCTACGTCCATGGAGAGAAACCCGTTCTTTATTATAAGAGGAAAACCCTATACAAGAATACAACTTGAACCCAATCCCAACCCTTGTATACCATCTCTCATCTCTCAAGAACCCTCTCTCACCTCATGTATATGGCTACATATTGCCTCTTGTGTGTCTCTTGTGTAGTCTGCCAACCCACCTATTTATAGGAAACATTATTTGGCCAAAAAATCCAAATAATAATAGGAAACCAATTCTAATTCCTAAACTTATACAGAATAGGAAATAACTTCTAATCTTAAACAAAATTAAAAATTCCTTGACTACTACTTCAAGTAACTAAAACCAATTAGAAAACTAGTTACTTCTACACAAACCAAGAAACCTGTCTAAAAGAAATTAAACCAATTTTCTAACACTTTCTTTACCCATCAAAGTCATTAAAAGCTATTATTATTTGAGAGAAAATAAACAGAAAGGTGGGAGGTTTTTGTGGAGGGATTGGAGTTGGTTCCTCCGTAACCACTAAAGCTTTTTCCCTTGTTCTTTACTATTTTTAATTGGGTTAATTACATTTACCTCTCTCAAGGTTAGGCCAAACTACTAATCAATCCTCGTGGTTTTAAAAAATAACAGATGGCCCCTCACAATAACTTCCGTCACTTGTGATTAACGGAAGTAAGAAAAAAGACTAAACGCCCTTCAACATGTCTGATCAATTTCTAAAATAAAAATAATTATTTTAAAATTACACAAATAGCCTTTTGGCAGGAAAAACTATAGAGGTCTCCTATATATTTGCCACTACTCCAGCCACTATTATAGCAATCTCCTATTTATCAGCATATTTCTACACTCTCTGTCCTTCTCTATTAACCCTTTCTCCTCTACATGGTTCAAAGTTTTAATATTTAAACCCTAATCAATCTACTCTTTCTTGTTTATTCAAATATTTTGCTTTCTAATCCTGTTGATAACCAAAACAAAACAGAAGATTGTAGTAGTATTGTTTGGTTTGTTGAAGTGATAAGAGCTTGGAAGGATGGTACATCTTTAAACTCATCATGGCTTTCATGGCTAACCTATAGCATTTTAAGCAAAAATTTTACTCACCTATATAGAGATCTATCAATGGAAACAATTTTCAATGATTTGAAAAATATTTTTATGATATTTATTGGAAAATATTGTGAGGGCTTTTTTGGGGGTGTTTTCATTATTTAATCTTTGTTCGGATTAAAAAGGCTATTTTTGGAATAAAAGAATAGAAAGATAAATGGCACATGGGTCTTGAAGGACACTTTTGGAATTTCACTTTAATTTTTTGGCCGGCACTAGTAGAATTTCTAATGATTTTAGATGGTAGGGTGGCTTTTGTTAAACGGTAATAAATTTGAAGGGGATATCTGTTATTTTTTGAGACAACAGGGATTGATTGGTGGTTTGGCCTAACCTCGAGGGAGGTAATGTAATTAACCCTTTTTAATTGGATTATAAATTTTAAATCAAAGTTGTGTCTCATTGCATAAATTTCATATAAGTGATATCTATATACACACATATACATATATATATATATATATATCATGCGCGACCTATAGCTAAAAATTATAGGCCATTGACAATCTGTGACCTCCTACCACCGTCTAAGAACGCCAATTATGTATATATAAATAGTGGATGGGGGTACCCAAAAAGCAATCCATGAACAGGCTAGAAAATTGAGAGGCCTAGAAATTCCATTTTAAGATAGGCCTAGCACTTGGAGTTCTAGAATTCTGGATTCAAACTTCGAGCTTTAGATTTCCAGATTTGATAGGAAAAAGAAATTCAAAAGAAAAAAGTCAAAAAGAAGGCCAAAAGTACAACGAAGGAAATCGGTCTTTTTATTAATTTTTCGAAGGAGTTCCAGACAGTACAGTTACGAACAATGAACAAAGAAACCTATACAGACACAATTGACCACGACTGATGACGACGATGACGACGACGACAAAAGACAAGTTCTAATGAACTTCTAGACAACAAGGGGACTTAACCTAATTGAAGAAACTGAGCTAATCTAGTAATCTGTTATACAAAGGAGTTTCTTATGCTCTATGTTCTATAAGTCATATCATTAGTCTACAAGTCCTTCACTACCCTAGTCCCCTTATTTTGTACATAAAAGACACGACACTGCAAGGTAGCCAGGTGGGTATTGATGGAACTCGAATTGATGCCTAAGGCATCAATTTCTCCCACTCATAACGGCCAGGTAGCGGCTCTTCCTTGTCGAAGTCGAAGTTGTATCTGCAGAAAATTAATATTCATCAAGCAAATGTCTCTGTCTAATAGTCCATAAGCTGGAAATTCATGAGAAGAAAAAAACTAATGGATGTTAGGAAATAAAACCCTCACACATACTTCTCAATGCACTTGTTTTTATGCTTCTCTTCAAGATCACCAAAAAGTGCGTTCAGGTAATCGTCTACCGGGTTAATGAACTGCCTTGGATTGGCCCTTGTGGCGCGGGTGTAGCGACGCCTGGTGCTTGGAAAGGGGGGAAGAACCAGAACGTTTGGATCCCTAATCAAATGGACTGGTGTGGTCTCCCTTGTGGCCCTGAAAAGAAAATTGAAGGTATCCGAACTCCGTAAGGTCCATAAATTAAAATAAGAAATGCTTAGATATAAGTAAAAATTGCCATAAAATGATTAGAATTTGAAATCTTATAAGCACAGAGTAACGTGGGATGGAACAGCTGTTAGTACAATTATTTGGCAATTTGGTCAAACACCAATGGATAAGCACAAATAGTACAATGTATAAACATGCTATTAGCAAACACACAAATAGATATTGGCAAAAATTGCTACCCCTTTGAAGGAAAGAAACTTTGTCTTGTAAATGATGTGTCTATTTGGGAAAACTATTAAGACTTGGATCCTCAAGTTAAGAAGCACATTTTGAATAACTCGAATTTTCCCAAATAAGTAAAGTAGCAAATAATTGAATTGGTTAGCAATCAACCAAAAAAGTCAGAAAATGAACCTAACCTAGAAGATGAACGTGCAATTAACGATTAAAAATTGTTCACGGCTTGAATCATTGTAATTGAGATAAAATCGAATCAACTCGATTAGGTCCATCAAGTTTGATTCATAGGATTCAAGGGACTCAATGAGAAAATAATTGAAAAAAGAATGATTTTTTTAAAAAAAATAATGAATCTTGATATTCTCGAATGAATGAAATTGAAAAGCTAAAAATCTTTGCTAAAATCATACATAGGAGACCATTCTTGGAAGTCATGACAAATGTTTGTAACAAAAATTTGTGGAAATGACTTCCTAAGGATAGCACAAGAAAAAAAAAATACACTTTGAGGTGTACAAACTCGAACAACCACGTGGCTGTGACACTCCAACAAAACTCTAGATTTTTTTTTTTAATTTCTTTGCTAATATTTCAAGAATCTTATAAAGTGCATAGAGTAACATCAAAATGCTAATAAAGTTACAAAAATCCTTAAAACCATATTGAACGGTGAAAACATTCAATTTTTGAAAATATACCTCATTCTTCAAGCAACAATAGAAGGGTCTAAACCAAATCAGGGTTTCCATATGTATACCAATGCACACAATCAAGGACCCAAATAAGAAACAGCCCAAAAGTAATGCATTTTTAATAAAACAAAGAGATTTTTGCAGAAAAAATTTATTCTATCAAAATCAAAACTATTCCTCCTTTAAAAAAAAAAAAAAGGCACGTCTGGCTTTATCATTTCAATCACATTTTAGTGACAGCATAGAAAAAAATTCAACTAGCCAAACTATTTCTTGTAAAAGATTGAAATTTAAAACTTGCAAAACATTTTTGTTGAAACCAAATAAATTTCAGTGTCAACTTCTTAAAATTCAACATTAGCACCAAAAACATAAATTCCATTTTTTTTAAAAAAAATTTCAATATGCAAAACAATGAAAACCTTTATATATATATAATATATATATAAAGTCATCAAAATCAACAAAACAGAAATAAACCCACCTTTCAGCACTTTCAGCCTCCAAGTTATTATCTCCCCAGGAGGACTCCATCACCTTCAAATCATCAGGGTTATTGTTTTTCTCCTCATTTTCATTCTCCTCCAGCATTGGACCCTTCCCCTTGTCTTTCTCACTTTCTTGATTCTCACTGGCTGGCCCGGTTCCCTGGCTCTTTGAAGTCGAACCCTTGAGAATCTTTCGGGTTTTTGCTTTAGCAGCAAATGGTGAGAGCCTTTCCACCCTACGGCTCCTCAGTTGCAGACAGGATCCACCATCTCCAATGGCTGCAGATGCAGCTGATGGTGAAGCAGGTAACTTCTGTAAACGCTTGAGTTCCAGAGTCATGGACCTCGTACATACACCAAGCGGGGTTTGAGCATGGTTCACCACCATTTTTGGTGCCCCTGCTTTCCCCTTGGACTTGTTTACACACTTTCCCATGGATTCCCTTTTCTTTTTTCAATCTAAGGCTGGTGTTTGAGACAAGGGATGGGGAAATGAAGGATGGTGATTTGAATGTATGAATGGTGTGTGCGTGCGCTGGTGACTAATGACTATATATATATATATATATATATAGCAAAGGAAAGGTAAAGAGTGATAAGGCAAACCTAGCTAGGTTGGCATTTGGGGTGTGGGGAATGGTTCGTTTGGTATGGGTCTAATATCTCATAAGATGCACACTATACACATACATAGTATATAAATTAATCTCAAAACTCTTGCCTAATTTTTTTAATTTTCTGAATTCTACTATATTTTTACGTTTTCCAAATAAGGAAATTAGGAAAAGCAACTTTTCATCACATCTTGTATTCATATCATTTTCCTCTTGTTTGGATTGTAAGTGTAGTGTAAAAAAATATTCAGTAAATGCAAAAATTATAAAAACATAGTAAATGATCAATTAAAATTGTTAACTAAAAGAGGTTAAGTAGTTTGAGAAATTTTTTATGTATGAGGAATGCGATCACTATAAATCGTAACAAACTATTGTCGTATTTTGCTAACAACTCGGATCGATCCAAGAAAATTTTATTAGCGTTAAATTCTTGGGTCCACCATATTTAAAATTTTAGCGAACTTGTCCATGTGTATATACTTTCTAATAAATATTGGCGGCAAACTTTTAGGAAAGCATAATCTTTCAACGATGTAGTGAAAATTTTAAATTTCATTCATTATTGTATTGTTATACACGTGTCTGATCATTTGTTGGATATAATAAATTGATATATAAAAAATACACGAGATGTATATCTAATTTTTCATGTAATTGTATGCCTTAAGATTAAGTTGTTTTTAGTTATATTATAAGTAAACTGAACAATTATCAAATCATATTAGATGAACAATTAAGCTTTTAAATAATAGAGATCAAGAAGTTTGAAAATTTTTATTGGTTCTTAGTCCACCATATCTAAAATCTTAACGAACTCGTTCATAACATATATGCTTGCTATTAAATATTGGCGGGAAATTTTTACAAAAGCTCAATCATGCTACAATATAATATATTGGCGGGAAATTTTTAGGAAAGAACTACGATATGCCAAATTTATATATTTTGTTAATGTGCAGTTCTACTTGTCTAATTTGTTAAATTTGATAAATTGATATTTGGAAGTAGATGAGATGCATGTCTAATTAGTCGCGTAACACTAACAAGAAGATTTTTTATGTTAAAAGCCGATATCTGTTATATTATATCAACGGGTGAATATCTATTATGTTGTACCCGTAAAAATAAATGGTCAAAAATATATTAAGCTTTTTAATGCACAAATACTTTCCGCACATATTAGTAAGATATGGTGTGAAATTTCTAGTAAGAATAATTTTGTTTACAGCAATTGACATTTTATAATTGTCAATTTCAAATTATTACACATGTTTCTAAAGTGTTGTTTATTAAAAAGAAAAACCTATAACAATTTAAAAAAGTGTTTCCAATGTGCTGCTACAATGTCATATGAATTTTAAAATTTGAATTGGATTGTTTTATTCATATGAACAAGATATTATTTTCCAGAAAGTAACATTTGAAAGGTCTTACTATAGCCCCGAATTCAATATTGCACAATACCAATTGCTAAGTTATCAAATCAGCATTTCAATTGCCCATATCAACACTTATTTCTCACATCTCATTGACTTTTAACCCTACAAAACACTTACTTTTTGCTCTTGAGAAATTGTCGCGTTTCATATACTATTGGTGAACATATTTCTTTTAATTGTAACTTTTAATATCATACCCTAATGTATATAATGTGTCTTTCCGCATACTTGCCATAATAATAGTTTAATAGAAATCTTTTTGATTTGTTTAAAATAGTTTTTTTGTTTAATATATTTATTTAGACATGAATTTTAAATCTCATTAATGCGAACATTATTCACTATCTTTAAATCTATTGTCCAAGGACATGTTTTGTGTAGGTTTGCATATAGAATTTTGGCCAAAATTTATATGAGGGGGTAAAATGCAAGGACTGATTAAATAGAGTCAGTTGCAGCTAATGTGTTCTCGTGAGTTATATCTTAACATCATTGAAAACAAGGTCTCAGCTAGGTTTATTTCGTTTTCAAAACCTGTTGATAGTATCTTGATTACTATTTTCTCTTGAAAAATATTTCTATCAAAGTAGCGTCAAAATACTTTATCATAACTATATAAAACAAAAAAGAATTTCACTCCATTTGAGCTTATGGAATACTTTTAATTTTTTTTAGATTTTATTTACTTAGCACTAGTTATAAACTTAAAACTTTAGGCAATAATTTGTCTGTCAAATAAAAAGCGTAAATAAACCCGAAGGTTTGTCGGCATGCAAATTAGTTATTGCAATAGGAATAGTTGCCAAAAAGAAAAAAGAATAGCAGCAGCTTGCATTATCTGCAATAAGCGACTTGTAGGCAAATGTATCTATCAATTTGTACTTTTGCCAAAACTATTATTAGACGATGAAAAGGATCTACGAGTAAGAAAAGGCAGTACCATTGGTATGCACCATAACTGCAGTTGTTGCTTAGTTAAGATTTAACCACAAATGGTTCTTCATCGATAGTGTAGTACATTTGGGACGTAAGTGTTTTTCTGATGTGAATCTAATATGCTACACTCAGGTGTGGAGCTAGAAAAGAAATTCAGTAGGGACAAAGTTAATATATGAAATTTTAGTAATTACAATATGAAAAAAAAGTATGTTTAACTAATAATGTACGCCGCAAGTTATGTATATAATTAATTTACAATTTAGCAACAAAATAAATATCTCTCAAATCTTAAATTCCTAATAAAGGATTCCTCCACTTCTCCTCTCACGACCCTAATAAATTTTCTCTAGACTTTTGTTAGGATGAAATAAAAAATGAGCAATGTTTGTGAGTTTTAGTATGTAGTAAAAAAAGTTATAAAAAAAACTTTCCAATAAGTTTGTGTACTGGGAGCACATTAGAATAGATAAATTAGAAGAATAAATGCAAATTCAGTATCATTCTTTATTTTAAGTGTTGTTAAATTATTTAGATATTGAGACATATAAACAAAGTGTACACTACTACTTTACATTTTGTTGACGGGTAGCAAAGGTAATCTCATTTAAGTGTGGGGGCAATCCTACAATTTTATATGCATACATGGAGATTTTGGCTAGGCAATTCTCTAATACTTAAACTTTGCAATAGAGTGGTGGGGACAATTTCATTTAAGTATAGGAGTAAAACTATAAATATATATGTAGATATGAAGATTTTGGTGGGATCAATGAGGGCAATTGCCCTACTGCCCCCACTTTGTCTTTGGCTATAATGTGGAGACGAGTATTTGATGTCACAAGATGTCTCTTGTAATATAAAATACACTTTTGTGACCGTTCTTCTTTTTTCCTATTCTTTTATGGATATATAACTCCAAATTTGATATATTCTTTACCGTGAATCTCAACATTGAATAACATGTTTGTGTCGTTTGTTGGAAAAAAAATGAATAACATGTTTGTGTTAATGATCCATAAAAACCAGAGCACAACAACAGATGTTATATTTTGATAGCACCTCAACTCGGTCGCTTTGGTTCATTCCAAATGCGTAACCAAGTTATTTTTTTCAAAAGGTAAAATTGATAACATAAAATTGTGGAAATTTATTTATGGGATGCAAAATTCTACAATCTCTTACCCATGATTCTCATTCAATAAAGTCTTATCACATCATTTAATAATTTAAACTCCTAAAATCATCTAAGTGTTGATATCTCTTTTTATACATCAATGATAAATTAATATATAACAATATAATACCCAAAAAGTACTATAGAACTCCTCCTCTCTTCTAATCACAAATTAAAGAAAAGTTTGTTGGTTTTAGTATAATTTGACAAGTGTTACAATCCTCATGACGACCTTTTGTTGTTATCCTACATTGCAAATTTACCAGCATGAACACCTATCTTGTGACTTGGGCTAAACTTTACCGTAACGGACATCTTATAAGGAAACAATAGCCAAATTCAAGAAAAAAACAAATATGGTTTTACTGAAATTTGACCAACATTGGATGCTTCATTTATTGGTCATTATTGTTCTTTTGTGGACAGAGATTTCTAAAGTTTCTGCACAGATAAGGATTGTAATGTTGGATATGTAACCTTATATGGCCGTTTATGCAAATTAGATATGATTAAATTATGCATAAATCCTTACTACACGAGGAAAAGGAACGTGAAATATAATTGATGCTAAATTTCCTTTCTTGGACTAGACAATGAGCCAAGTGACATGTTATTTTCGCTACTATGTTCTGTCCAATCGTGGAATTCTCCAATTTGGGGTTTTGGTATATGAACATGTATGATCTGCTTTCTTTTTTAAATTTTGGATTTGGATAGGAAAGACAGGGTAATATGTGAAACAAAGTAACCGGCTATTGATATGGTTGCAATAACATGTCTGACTTTTGGAACATGTTTTGATTTACCAATAGTGCATACCAATTTTGTTCATTTGAATCAATGTTGAAGTGATTTGAAAATCGTGGGTGTATATAGAAAATCCTAAGGAAATCTAAAGGGTGCAAATGTGAGGTAAGTTAGGAGATTATGACTATTTTTTATTCTCTGTTATTTTGTAGGCCCATTTGAGAAGCTCAAAAGGTTGATAGGTGGGCGCCAGTCGAGTACTTGCCCCGTCCATCATTTAATTGACCCGACCCGCACCTTACAAGTCAGATATTTTTTGACTCTTACCCGCCCCGCATATATAGGGTATGCGCCCTGCCCCGCTTATTATTTAATTTTTTATAAAAATAATTTATACTAATTTAATTTTATATTTTACACATTTATCTAAAATTTAATAAAGATTTTTCTCAAAACAAGTCTCACACCAGGAAACAAGCATGCAAAGAGAATACAGGATAAAAGAAAAAATTAAAAGAATTAATAGCACATTTTTTAAATATAAGTTCCACATTAATTAAACTTTTTTCTATAAAAACATAAGATCATGATCTCTACAAATAAATCTTGTAAATAAACTATAGTTTCTCATATTTGTAATGCAATTTATTCAATGAAATTGCTTATTTAGCTCTAAAAATATTATTTTATAGTTTGTGTATAAATAAATATATATATATATATATGCAGGGCGAGTTGGATACTTGCGAATTTTTAATTATGTGATCCTAACCCCCCCTATAATTTAGCTGGTACTTGATCCACTTTTGACAGGATCAAATAATACATATCAGGTATCCTAATTTTCGGACCGAACCGGATTAGATACGGCGGATCTTCGAGTTAGTGAATAATTTTGGCCCACCCCTAGTTGATACTGTTCCAATCCTTGACAGCTAAAGAATTCCCGAAGACAGCGACCGAACAAGAACCTTGGGTCAGCGAAGCAAAGTTTGTACACAAAAATTTCTTTACACATATTGATAATCAAACTAAATAACAAATAAATAATACAAGGCAAATGTTATGTGAAAATGTCAGCACTAAGTGCCTATTGAATCCACTTCTAAAAGAAAACAATAACTTGTTGCTTTTTAGAACTTTGTCGTGAATCATCACATTTATTTCCTTCAAAAAGTTGTCCTTTTTCTTTGACTAAATTTTTTGCATAATATTTTTTTGATCACCGATTTGAAAAGAATAAATTATTATGAAAATTAAAATCATACAGTAGGATGATAATAAAATTGTACATGTTTTAGTTAATTCAATATATTAAATCACGAGTAATTAAAGTACAATTTCTTTATTTTAAATCAACTAATAAAATGAACAAGAACAATAATACTTTTAATGTCTCAAAAAATATTAAGTTAATGTACGTAGTGAATTTCTTCTTTCTTTTTTTTTGTACTAACCTTGTGATTTGAGGAAGAGTTTCCTAGATAGCAATACCATATATCTTAAGTTGTTTGGACATAATTTTATCCCACATAAGGATTTTGTTTAACTACTATAATTTATCCCACATAAGGTTGAGGGCTCCGCAGAATTGCTCGAGGCAATTCATGTTAGTGATTTAACCATTTCAAGATTGTGTAATGGAGATTAAAAGTTGAAAAAAAAATTCTGAAAAGAGGGTAAGACCCACAAGTTAATATTGCACAAATATAGATACTCTGATTACAATCTTATATTGATGTAGTCATCAACAATTTCAACATCTATGTCCACATCTTTTCAGGCAATTGGAGCTAAAAACTAACGACGTGAATATCTGCTATGACTTTAGTTAAACGTCGAGGAGTGGGCTCTAAAATGAAAGTGCATTTTTTTTTAAATTCTTTTATAAAAGAAACTAGCAAATTTCATTTGATAAATGAGTCCGCCAATAATGTGGAGGGTTCAAAAGCTGGTGGAGAATACCTCCACTAAAGGTATTAACCACAATCCAATTATGTTGATCTTCCAAATCGGTCCACTAATAAGTGGACTTGGGCACGCGACGAATTTTGAATGAGTTTAAATGGATACTCAATTAAGCCCATTTAATTGATGGTAATGGGTTGATTCGATTCATCCATTTATACATATTTAAATATAATTGTACATTTAAACTTAATTTTTAATGGGTATTAAGCAAATAAATTTGAATTTTCTACCAATCTAATAACAATAAAATGTTATTATTTTTTGTCAAACAACATATCAAAACATTTAGAAAGTAAAATTTTAAGTGAGTACAATTAAATTCATTTAAACCCACTATATTTATAATCATGACAGATTTCTTTGTAAAACTTTCGATGTGGGATACAAAGACAAACTCAACATACATGAATATTTGCTATGATTGTAGCTAAATGCTGTGGAGTATGCAGTAATATTAGACTTCATTAATTATGTTAATTTCTTTTTTTTCTTCATAAAAGAAAGTGGCAATTTTATTTAATCAGAGCATATAACGGTGCACAAGCCGTTAGACATTACCTTCACTGCAAATGTTTGAAATACAAAATGGATTTAGGCATCCTCCACTAGCTTTTGTATGCTCTGCCTTATCGGCAGACTGATGCTCTGATTAAGTAATAATACCACAACATTTTATCCACAAAAAAAAAGGAAAAAGAAAAAATTTCAAAAGGTTAGGACATAACTGGTTCAGGTAGGTCTACTGAGATTAATTCTTGCATAACTTGATCTCCTGCTTTCAAAAGAATAAATCTTAAATTAAATCAGAATTAGCATTGATCTTTCTTGTTTGTCCTTATAGCAAATAGGAAACTCACTAGATTAATCTCACTTTGTATACGGATAATAGTTGAATCCAAAACCTTATTGCTTTCAAGTTGTCTACTTTAATCTCTTTCAGGATGAGTCTAGAAAATCATTGCCAAATGTATGTTGGACAAATTAATCTTTCACTTTAGACTCTGAAGTCAAAGTATGAATGGAGAAAAAGCATATTAAATTGCATTTCTACAAAGAACTAGATCAATTTATAACTCTTCTCCTGCACTCGCAAATTGGTGCAATTCAAGAAAAAATTGATACACTACACGTCTATCGCTTGCAAAAATAAACATTTAACTGTATTTTTGCCTGAAATTATTCCAGTTCCTTTGGTCAGCAAACTATTAAGTCCTATATGCTACGAGCTGAAATCATAAATTTCCCTTAACATTCTCATTGAAAAACTATGATCATTTGGACCTCAAAAAATAAGTTTTTGAGCTGGGAAAATAGACTATTTGAAGATCCCATACTCCCATTGCCCGTTAAGCTAAAAGAACAAATCATGGGCAAGAATGCAAAGTGGGCAGTTTTAAGTATTGGTCGTATATGGGCATCCAAATTCGGCGTTAATGCCTTTAACGTCTCGTCTCAGTCATCTCCTCCTGCCGATCATTTTTCATCATCCAGACAAAAATAACTTCCAAAGTCTCGAACTCTTTCTGAAAATTTCTAAAAACCTCCAAGGTTTCCCTCTATAAATGAACACCTTGAAGTTTCATAAAAAAGACTCTGAGTTACCATCCTTCACAAATTTTGAAAGGTAGCAAGCGAAAACCCAGTAAGAGGTGTTCTGACTGGACTGGTACTAATGGCTCAATCACCCTCAGTTAGTGAAGTTCGGGTCGAGGACCATGTGTTCCTTTCATCTGTCAAGCCTCCTGGCTCGAATGGAACCTTGCTCCTTGGAGGGGCAGGATATAGAGGATTGGAAATTCAGGGCAAGTTTATCAAGTTCACTGTTTCAGGAGTGTATTTGGAGGAGACCGCCATTCCGGTACTCGCCGTCAAGTGGAAGGGCAAAACTGCCGAGGAGCTGAATGAATCCATTGAGTGCTTTAGAGACATCGTCACAGGTAAAAAAAGAACTTTTATCCGATACTTTTGTGCATGCTTTCTATATATGGCTCAAGTTCTAGTACTAGTTTACAAAGGAAGCTTAATGGAATATGATTATCTTAGAATCTTGGAATCCTCATTCAAGTGATACTTTCGACTTTGTGAAATTGAATGGTGGAAGACTTTTAGATTTTTATAAGGGCGGATAGGAAATCTTACAAAATGTAAGGGGTTCAGACGTCAAATAAATTTAAAAAATTATGAAAATTTATAAGCGCAAATCCAAATTTTGAAAGTTGAGTGGCACAATTGCACCCCCCTAGCACGAAGTGACAAAACAGCATCCTTAATGAGAAAAAATATTAGATGCTCCCATATGCACAATTTGGCACGATTACATGGCATATTATTGCCAATTATTGATCACTAAATAATAGTAGCGAGTTATACCTTGTCTTCCACATTTATCACTTGGTGGTTAGTGATTGATACTAATGTATCAAATGGCATCTTAAATGGTGCAATTTGACTGGTCAGGAATTCTCAAAGAAGGTCGCTGAAAATTGCACAGCTTACCTGAAATCAACTGGAAGTTATGGTGATGCAGAAGGTAAAGCTATTGAGAAGTTAATTGACATTTTCAAGAATGAATCCTTCCCACCTGGTGACTCCATCCTATTCTCCCAGTCACCCTTTGGATCATTAACCATTACCTTCTCCAAGCATAATTCAGTGCCTGAGGTTAGCAATGGAGTCGTAGAGAACTAGCCACTGTCAGAAGTAGTTCTGGAAACCATCATTGGCAAGAATGGTGTTTCACCCACTGCAAGAAAGAGTCTGGCATTGAGATTGTCAGACTTGATGAAAGTATTTGGCGGTGTCAATGCTGATAGAAAGAAACTTGAGGCCGGCGAGGCTATTGCTATGGTAGCAGCGGCATAAAAGAGGGTTGATCGTGTAGAAGTCCCCATGAGAAAATGGCGCAAAAGTACCTTAATTAATGCATTCTTATGAGAAAATTACGAGTTTGTGGCCCATATTCTATACATTTGGCTTTATGACTGTTTTACTTTACTGTATGTTTTTCTTTTGATCAGCTTCTATTATGTACTATGCTTGAATAATAGTTAAAGCAACTGATTTCAAATGTTGCATCCTGATGTGGGGTTGCACCCACACTACTGCTCAAGAGGCGCATTTCTTTTGTGTCTACTTCTAAACTACTTATTTGAGAAGTCTTCAATTTTGATCTGATTATATCTAGAGCTGTAAATGAGTTGAGATAAGTCGAATATTTGACATTCAAGTTTGGCTTGTTAGATAAACAAGCCTAACTCAAGCTCACCTCAGTTATCTAACGCACTAGGGATTATGTTTGAATTCGACTCATAAAGAAATTCCCAAATTTCTCAAGCTTGACTTGCTTAACACAAACAAATTGAGCTTCAACAGGCTTGAGCTGGAAAAATGAGCATGAAAATTTTATATAAAATTTATCTCAATAATTTTAACCAATTTAATCAACCTAAAAAAAAATGTCAATATAGGAATGTGCACAAATGCTTTTTACACCACGAATTTTAAACAATCAAGACCAACAAATATGTAAGGAGCTTAAACGGACTTAAACAAACTGTTTGGAAGTCGAAGCTGAGCTCAAATCATTTATTGAAGTAGCCTAATTTTGTGCTCAAACTCAATTCATTTATTTAAATGAACAAGCAGAACTCGAGCTTACATGAACCAAGTCGAGCCACAGTTACGAACAGCCCGGTTTGTTTAAGAGCTCCGTTTATTTCTGTTCTCTGGTTGGATGCTATCAGTCACAAACTTCATGATATAACCATTCAAATAAACTCATTTGAGATGGTACATTAAGAACTTCTAATATGGTATCAGATTATCTAATTTCTCATTGGGTTCCCCAAAAAAGAATATAAATTTGTTTTCTTACTCCTCACCGAGTTGAGACTTATCTGCTTTTCCACTTCATATGTATCAACAAGTTGACCAACTTCAAAAGGTCAAAACATAATCACATTAACATCTAACACTTAGAAGTGATGAACCTTCAAAGTTGTCCTTTTGATGTAGATCACGGGCGCCTCACAAATTTGACGTTGTCCAGTTCAAACCATTTGATATAATTCTTACACTTTCTTGGTGTAAAATCGTATAAATTATGCATAAATTTGAATTTGTCAACTTATATAATTAAATTTATGTAAAATTTAAAACTATACCAAAATTGTACGAATTTATACCAAATATAATGTTAATTACACGAATCAGTTTGAACTGAACAATTTTTTAACTTATGAGGCCCGTTATCCCACGCAATTCACCCGACGGACAAAACACACTGCACACAGCAAAGATGGACAAGACTAATTAAAAGAAAGAAGCTCAATGCTGAAAATGTCTCTTTCAGACTTAATCGTGTGTTTACTGAGTCATTTTTTAGTGGAAATCCAACCTTACTGTGAGGGTTAAACTACGCCATCTTGTTGTCTTGGATCAGCATGACTTTTTCAACCAAGTTATAGGTCCAAATCCTCCAAAGTATTTTAACCGTATTACCTGACCAAGATCTATGCATTGGAGCCAGATTAAGTATACCTTATTGCTTCACAATCACAAATCATTTTCTCTTTAATTTGGACCCATCTCGTATTTTCCATTTTTATTAGAGTGGGGTTTCAAAGAAATGGGCTTCAAAAAGTCAACTGGGAATTGGCACTTTGAGCGGAATTTTAGACCTTCAATATTTCTTTGCTGGATTGGTTCTGAATTTATCCTAGTGCAGAAGTAAAGAAAGATTCTGTTCTTCTCACAAATGGTGGGCAGTTCCTTCGAACCTTAAAAAAAAAAAAAAATCAACTTCAACGGGCACTTGTTTATGCATATGAAGATTTCAACCCTATGAAGGAAATTGAAAGGCCAACAACTACTTCTTACGCTATAGAAGAAAAATTCAATAGACGTGCAAAATGCCGGCATTTTCTTTTAAAGAAAGAGAATTTTTATTGATATTCAGGCTGTTGTTGCAACAAATATGAAGATTTCAACCCTATGAAGAATTTTTAAAGAAAGAGAATTTTATCAGCATTGGTGTAACAACAGCCTGATATCTAAAGCCGGCAGTTTTTAGACATTTATTGTTATTATTTTTTACACGGGCTGGCAAGCAAAGTCCGTAGTCCTTTACTCCCATCTTGATTCCCCAAGAGCTCCTATTTTCCAACTAACTTAGGATTCGAAACTAACTTAGGATTCGTTTGATAAGATTGAAGTCTAAAATCTGAAATCTGAAAGTTAAGTATTGAAAGTATTAGGTTGTGTTTGGATTGCATTTTTCATGACTTTTCATGGAAAAATTACTGTAGCGATTTGATGTATGTGAGGAAAAAAGCTAATAGGGAAATGTGATCACGGAAAATGATATAATTTTTCAATGGAAAACAGCAATCCAAACAAGGCCTAAGTTGCTGTATCGATTAAGATTAAGTTACATCTGTTTGATAAGTAATTGAATTATAATGCTGAACAGAAATATTGCAGAAATACTATATTTTTATCTTTAAAAAAAATTAACTTTATTTTGTATTTAGAGAGATCAAAGTTATAGTGTGTGTAGTCAATTCAAAAATTTAGTGAAAGATTTTCACTTAGAAGTTTGTATACAAATTAAGCAGTGCTTAAGACATTAAATGGTAAAACATTTCTGTTATCAAATATGTTGAATTCAAAAAATTCTAAATGAATTAATAAAGCCCTTAGTCATTATACATTACAAAGTATTATCTAGGATTGGAGTAAATATGGTTTAGTTTCATGCGTTTGTATATGGTTTTTATGTTTCTTCTACAGCTTGCGTATAGACACGATTTCTTCTACAACTACAACCGGATAACAACCATACAAAAATCTATACGAGAATCCTAATTGTACATATCCCTTGTCCATATCATCTCTCATAGGAACAGGACTAGGCGGTGGCGGGAAGGGGCCCTAGTTCCCTCAAATTTTGGAAAATTAAGTTTTTCTCTCTCAAGAACTTGAAATTTAGAAAAAAAAAATCTTTATAAATTTAACTTTTGTCCCTGCAAAAAATTTAAAATATTTTAAGTTACATACTTAAGATTTAATTAGATTAAAATTCGCTTACTAAGCAAATTTTCTAGTTCCATCTATCATCTCTCCACACTTAGATACCAACAATGCCTTAAGGTCTTCGCCTATAAAGAAACATCTTATAGTTCCATAAAAGAAACAAAACCAACCATCCATTCACAAAATTTTATTACTCTTCTACCACCACTACTAAGTACAAATACAAAGTACGTACTACCAGATTAGCAGTACGCGGTTGTGTGATACTAATGGCTCCCTCCGTTAGTGAAGTTGAGGTCGAGGGCCACGTGTTCCCTTCATCTGTGAAGCCTCCTGGCGCTAACGGAACCTTTTTCCTTGGAGGGGCAGGGCATAGAGGATTGGAAATTGAAGGCAAGTTTATCAAGTTCACTGTTTCTGGAGTGTATATGGAGGAGACCTCCATTCAGGTGCTTGCCATCAAGTGGAAGGGCAAGACTGCAGAGGAGTTGAATGAATCCGTTGAGTTCTTTAGAGACATCGTCACAGGTAACAAAACTTTTATCCATATGCACATTAGTGCGCGCGCGTGCACACACATATATGTATGTGTATGTGTATGTATATGTATATGTATATATACATATATATATATATATATATATATATATTTATATTCAGTGGGAAAGGTGGCTCAAAGGCCATTCCATAACACAGTTATAGACATATAGTTCAAATCTTCCACCAATAATGATTCCATAACAACACAATATCATGAGTTTGGGAAAATGTTAGTTTTTATTGCAAGTTCAACGTTTTCTTAGCTGACATGTTCGCACATGACAGTTTAGTGGCTGAGCGTGAACCCCATGATAAAGAGGACAATAATCAGTTGGGGACTATTATATGGTTTAAGTTTTAATTGTTCGTTTAATAGAAAAAGTTAGGACGTATTGTTACACTAATTTTGTCTTGATTGGTTTTAGAATCTCAGAATCCTTATTCAAGTGGTATTATTTTACTTTTCAACTAAGATTGTGGAAAATTCTTAAACTTTTTTTTTTGTTGGTAAGGGAACCCGCAGCAATTATCCAAAAGTGCACACTGGGTACATCCCACTCCATCTAATAGCATACAAACCACACGAAGGGGTAAGACGCACTAAGCAAATCCTATACGATGTGCTACAGGCAGATGTCTTGGGCAAATTTTTATATTTTTATAGGAACAAGTGAGAGGAAAAGAAATTTTTACAAAATCTAAAGGTGCAAATGTGAGATAAGTTAGAAGACTATGACTATTTTTGTTTTTCCTGCTTTCTTATAGGTCCTTTTGAGAAATTCACAAGGTTGACACTACTCCAACCCTTGACGGGTAAAGTATTCTCAAAGAAGGTTGGTGAAAATTGCGCTGCTTACCTGAAAGAAGTTGGAAGTTACAGTGATGCAGAGGGTCAAGCTATTGAAAAATTCCTCGACATTTTCAAAAATGAATCCTTCCAACCTGGCGACTCTATTCTATTCTCCCAATCACCCCTCGGATCATTGACAATTAGCTTCACCAAGCATGATGACCAGTACCCGAGGTTAGCAATGGAGTTGTAGAAAACAAACCATTTTCAGAAACAGTGCTGGAAACAATCATTGGCAAGAATGGTGTTTCGCCTACAGCAAGGAAGAGTCTGGCAGTACGGTTGTCAGACTTGATGTGCTGATGATCCGAGGGCGTTAATGGTGCTAAGGTGCCTTAATATGTTAGTATTTCTTTTCAGACATGAACGCCATCCCAAATTGGAGACTTTCAAATATTACTATGCAACAAAAATTATCTGTAAGATCTAATTAATCCTATAGAAGCATAAGATATTGAATATAACGGTATTCATAGATTAATATATGATATACTATATTAAAAGGTATAACAAATATCATATTATTAGCATATAAAATTCGATAATTCTGTCACCAATTAGAAATCCATGAATTTTAATAATCAATCTCAAATTGTTTTCCAGACTTTCAAGATTCGACATCAATCAGCTTTATTGATTTTTCCCAAATCCATCCCCAATTTTTTGACAAGTCCTTATGGAATCTCTCGATCCAAATAGCTTCTCGCTCCCTGCTTCATCATTTGTCATCCTTGACAACCATATCTTCAGGGATTTTTTTTTTTTTTTTTTTGCGTTTTCTACTAATAGACCTGGTTTTTTGCTTTAAGATAAGTGTGCAAATGTTGAATTTATAGCATTATATGGGATGATAGCAATCCTGGCGCAGCATACAATAAATAGATTTTGATGCATAAATCGGGGATTTAGGATTGTGAACAGAGTTGTAAGCTCCACTTAGGCTATGGTTTTTGTTTGCATAGGGTCTGGTATTGACTTTAACTTGCAGAGGGAAGATCGATTTAGTATACTAGACTCTGGAGTTTGGACTTTGGACTTTGGTATTGGTCACTTTAACTTGCAGAGGGAAGGTTTATTTGTAGACCCTAGAGTTTGGACAACGGATTTGGTCCAACAACTACAGCTTCCTCCCTCTAGCTCGACCAATTCCCAATTTCATTTGTCATCCTTGACAACCATATCTTCAGGATTTTTTTTTTTTTTTGTGTTTACGGCTAATAGACCGGGTTTTTTTTTAAGATAAGTGTGCAAATGTTGAATTTAGAGCATTATATGGGATGATAGCAATCCTAGCGTGGCTTACAATAAATAGATTGTGATGCATAAATTGGCGATTTAGGATTGTGAACAGAGTTGTAAGCTCCACTTAGGCTATGGTTTTTGTTGGCATAGGGTCTGGTATTGACTTTAACTTGTAGAGGGAAGATCGATTTAGTATACTAGACTTTGGACTTTGGTATTGTCACTTTAACTTGCAGTGGGAAGGTTTATTTGTAAACACTCGTGGTATTTCAGCTATATCTTGAGTTACAAGTATTGAATTGAGGTGATTCTTGAACCATTTTAAAGCTAAGAGATAGATCTATATTTTGTATGAAGATATCAAAATCCTATTCATGATTTTTTTCATATCAAAATGTCAAAATACAGAAGTGCATTTTCATTGTCGAAAACTGAAATAGAGTTCTGATCAGTCGAGGGTATTTTGGTTATTTCTTGGTCCACAGAACTCCAATTAGATGATTCTAAAGGCATTGGAAAGCTAGTTCAAAGGGTTACAACTTTTATGTTTTGTACAAGTGTTAGTTCAGCCTTCATCCTTGAGAAAATATCATTTGAAGTTGGATTAAAAATAGAGCAAAGAAAAGACTTGACCAGAAATGAGCAAACCTGCAAAAGAGCAAAACGTGGGGTACAAAATGAGAGCTAGGTCACGTTTTGGGCTGCGTATTCGTGTTTGCAGCTACAATTTGTGCTTTGCTCACACTACCTTTTGGATCAATGTTTCTGCAAAGATTCCAGCTAGAAATGATCAGATGAGCATGGAAACTTTGAAAAGCAACCTTTGAGAGTTTCAAGAAGCAATTTTACCAACTAGGATCAACTCATCTTGAGCTTGAATCTCTCTATAAAAAGAGGCCAAGAAGAACATTTTCACAACTTTGGAAGGTTAGAGAAACTCCACAAAATGTAGTCTTCACTAGTTGTTTTTAGTTCATTAGTATAGCATAGTTAGAGTAGTTTTTCCATCTTGTATGTATAGTTAGATTTGGATGAAGATTTAAGGAGCAAAGATAGAGAGATCAATCTCATGGGATGAGGGTGATTTCGCTCCTATCACTTTCTATTTGTATTTAAGTTCATGTTTAACTACAATACAAGTTTGGATCTCATTTATCATTTTTGCTTTTCTAATCATGATTAATCCGCCATTAATTATGATAATTTTAAGGTGTTAAGTTTGCAATGAAAATTAAAATTTAACACTAGTTTAAGGAAGTGATAAATCTAGGGAGTACACTCACGAAAGTAGAGGTGTACTTTTGTGGTTTTAGTGACTTGTTTCATGTAGTTTCATAAAAGAAATGAATTTGTAATTAGTTTCATAACCACGAAAGTAGGTATGAATTAACTATAGGTATAGTTGGTACACCGGCGAAAGCGGGTATCACATATATTAGGAAATTATGTCATAACTAACTTAGATAATAGCATTCAATTAACCGACAATTTCATTTACAAGAGTAGTAAGGAATTCCATATCTCTAGGAGCTTACTATTATTATTTTTTATTACTTTTATCTCATGTTTGTAGTGTAGATTTAATATCTAGTACTTGTGATAGTTTAAATAATAAAGGAGTTCGAAAAACATCGGTAATTGACAATCTTCCTTGTGGGATCAATCCTTAATACCCTATACTCAATCGCGATTCGTGTACTTGTGAAAAATCATATGTGAGGTATTTATGATTTTATAAATGTAAAACTTGATTGTGAATGAGCTAATTGTAATATGTATATCCCGCGCTCGTCAGATTCCACCAAGGTGCCTTTTCATTCATCAAATGCTAACTCAGTACGTTTGCATTTGCTAAATGCAATGTCTAATTTGGATTTCCAACCCAACAAACAAAAAAAGAAAAACGAGTTTGGCATCTCACATTTAATAAATGCGAGGCTGTGACTTTTTGAATATTAATAAATCCAAGCTCATGCATTTTTATTTTTTTTTGGTAAAAACTAAGCAGGCCATTTTTGTTTTTCTTTTGAGTGTGGGTTTTTTTTTATTTGTAAAATTATAAAGAACGAATGTTTAGGTGATTAAGTGATTGCTAAAACAAATTCATTGATCTTGGATTTCATATCATTGATGTAATCAAGAGTAAATAATTACTTCAGCATTGATGTAATGTTCAAAGATGATAATATAATACCTGATTCCATAATCGGATTAGTGCTTGTAGTAAATCCTATTTACATTCAACCACTTCCCATGCTATTTAAGCATGTCTATTGCTGAGCAAGTTATTGAGTTAGTTAATTATCATATTAGCATCTACTATAAAAACAACATTTTTCTTTGACAAAGATGCATAGTGTTTTCGAGTCAATTAATAATGACAGAAGTAGTGCTTATAGTAATCATACTACTTCACTGATAATAGAGTAAACAATTTTACTAAAGTATTGAGTACTAGATACATATTAATAATAGTTGAGGTAGAATTAGTAATCCTGATACTTTTTCAAATATCTTAAAAACCTAATTCTAACTACGAAATATTAATTTAGTTGGTATTTAGTATTGTTTTAGATAGATTGCTGATATTAGAAATTGACAAGTCAATGGACTATATATGACAATTAAGCAGTATTAATGTTAAAAAGATTAAATAGAGTATGTTGAGTAGGGGTTTAAGAGAGAGCTATCCAATATCATTTAGTTTGATCATGCGCTAATTCTAAATTTGTGGTTAAGTTGGATGAGATATTTCAAGTTTGCCTTTGTGTTGTTTTCATTAACTATTTTCTTCTAAATTGAAGTCAATTGTAGAGTTAAGTCTAGGTCAGATATAGTTTAAAATATGCTCTATTTAGTTAATTCAGGCTGTAGTTCATTTCCACTAATGTTAATTGACGTTTGATGGACTAACATATTAAAGGTCGGTAATTCCATTTCGTCAATAAAGTTGTTATAAATACACCAGTTGAAATTTTATTGTGCCTTAGTTTATGAAGCCCGATAGAAATAAAAAAAGAAAAGGATAAGGATGCTTGGCGAAAAAGCCTAAGAGCCATCATTATTAATTGGATGGGACATGGGATTGTGTGACGGCCATGGACGTAGGCATCATATGTACATCTAAGCTGAATGAAATCCGGAATTGAGTCAAGGCGATGGACGTGTATTTTGAACAGATTGAGAATTGTAATTCTACGTCGCAACTGTGTATTCTGATAAGCTAGAGTTGGGCAAGCCCCTCAGCACAACTGGATTGGAATATTGCCTAATAGATGGAAACTCAGGCACAGTACATGAATAAGCCAACAACTGCATTGGATCCAAGCATGCATGGACTAGTGACATCATTGGACAAACTCAGCATAATTCATTGTTTCGTGCCTGGAATGTGGAAATTGTTGGTATGAGGAATCTGGGCAGTTTCCCCCTTCTCAACCTACAACTCAGCAGCAGAATTCATTGTTTCAGCCCACACATCGTACATTATATCCAAAGCTTCCTCGTCTACAACTGCCACAGCATTATAAGACGAGCTAACCGCAAGGTTGACGAAGAGTCAAATTGAACCTGAAATGTTCTCTCTTGACTTTCATGTATTTGATAAATCCTGTCAACTACCTCCTCATAACCAAGTTTATGACGGAGTGAGAATGTACGATTAGATATTCGGCTAGTAACAAATTGCTCCGTCCTCGTAATGCATTTTTCCTCCCTAGTAAAGGTCGGCTAGTAACAAATTGTTCCATCCTCGTAATGCATTTTTCCTCCCTAGTAAAGGGACACTCGTATGAGACATTTAATAGACATGTTTTCGAATAGCAATCCCTATTGTCCAAAAAGAGAAAAACAAGATCATTATAAGATAGCAACTTAATTGGATAAAGACCTTTCAGTTAGACAAAGGAAATATCCTTTTTGGTAATTAGTATGACCAGCCCACCACTGATGGACGAACTCCTACGAGCGCAAAGGATCAATCGTAGTAATAATTAATCTGGAGTATTGGGACGAGTTAATTTCCTATTCTAATTATTCTAATCAAAATAACAAAATTTAAATTCAAGAAGTTGTATTTTCTAGCTAAACAATAAAATAATAACCAATTCAAAAAAAAGCAGTGGTGAGAAAACAATAGACACGAGTCTAGGGTTTCAAGTTATAATTCAGAATTTAAGTCAATTATTTAGTTAATTTCTTAATAAAGCATGAACGCATTACACAATTATATTTTAGATTATCTCTCGATACCTCTAAAATATGCCTAATTAAATCTTACATCTCTCTCGAGATTGCAAGTATTCAATCAAATCCTTTAAGAACTTTGGAAATAAAAGTGTGTCATACAAATTCTAACCTACTCTCGTGATTAGACGAAATATGTTTATCTATCTAGTGCACGGTTGTATATCCTTTCTCAGTTCAATACAAACCCTAAAAACATATCTATGGTGGCCAAACATTAACACGCAATTAAATCAAGATAGATAAATCATAAAAAAGGCAAGAAATTAAACTATAAGAATTAATCAATTTCCTTCATAAAAACCCAAACCCCAAAAACAATTTAGTTCAACATGATTTGGAAATTAAAACCACGAATTCAAAGAGTTGCTACAAAGATAAGAAAAAGAGTAAGAAAACTTCTCAATTGCTGGTTCCAATCTTCTTCTTGCGTGCTCCGTTAATTCGCCTCCATTTGATCTTAATCTCTTAAGAATAAACTATAAAAAGATATTAAAATTAAGTTACACTAATGTTTTTACCCTAAAAGTGTCCTAAACAACCCCTATTTATTGTTTCCTGAAAATGTAAACTAAACAGGATAGAAATAGGCTTTATTGGAGTTGAAAAATCGCGTTTTTGCCCATTTTTCTAATGAAGACCAGCCCAATTTCCGATGCTGGTCATTGGGCTGAGCTTAAAACACAAAAGAATCTAGACATGTCTGGCGCAAAGTTTTTCGAGATGTCTCGCGCCGGTCATGGATTTGTCAGTGGATTGGTTCGGATGCACACACGAATCATTTTTGAAGCCCCAAAAGTCCATCAAATAGGCCAAATTAGTTCTTTCTCAAACATAAAATTTGTAGCCCTTTGCATAACCTTTCCAACGCCACAAGAATCAAGTCAAAGACCTATCTGGACGCTGAGATATGCCTAAAATACTGAGAACTGGTCAGAAAAACTTTGCAACACAACTATACTTCTGTAATTTGGACTTTTGTCGATAAAAACATGACAACTGGACTTTAATGCTTTCATAAGAATTGTAGAGCATTCTCTTAGCTTCAAATTGAATCAAGGATCATCTAAATCCGATTTGTGTAGCTTGAGTTATCGCCAAAATATTGAAATATGTTGTTCCTGCGAAACCTCTTCCTCTTGACTTTTTCCTCTTTCATTGCTTCTTCGCGCCATATTTTTAGTCCGTTTTCTCTTCAATTGAGCCTCCTCACCTATTAAAGCAATATAAGAACAAAATTAAGTAGTTTCTACTTAAGATAAATATCAAATAACATAGTTAACTAACGACTTTTATATATATATATATGCAATACAAATTACGCCCTATCAACCACGAACCCCAAGATAAGCAGCATTTGACAATTTGTTTATCCCGAGCTTAAACCATATTTCTAGAGCAACAAAAAAAAAAAAACAAAGCATGATCATTCAAGAGATAAGAGTAATCAGGAATCAAAGTTGAGAAGGCTACAACTGTACTCAATTTCAATTACAGGACAAACCTTATCTAAGTAGCAATGTGATAAACCTGTTTCCATCAGTTTATATAACTATCGTCTACGGGCAAGTGATTGGAGATGTCGTCAACTTGATATATATAATAAAAAAAGGTGACTGGCTGAACACGTTTTTTAAATCTAGTTTTGGAAGGCATATTTCAGCTTTGTAATAGATTGTTTTAGGCTTATAACTTCTTCGTACAAATGCTTTGATAGTTGACCGACGTATGAAACTTGTAGAAGTTAGTTCCAAATGTGTGAAATAGCAACGATAGGATAGTATATGTAATCTTAAAAATTCGTATTACAAGGTTGTATCTGCTTGTTTTATTCCAGTTCAATTACATTGTGGACTTAGAATGCTTCAATCCATGAAATTCATTTTGCTTTTTAGTGGTGCTTGACTTGACCAGTTTAAAAGTTGACTTGGGATAGTAGAATCAGTCCCCAGAATGAAAATCTAGCATCTTGGCCTCTCTCCATTCCAATGATTCTTAAACTATGTGGAATTAAATTTAATTTTCATAATAATTTTAGAATTTTCTCAGCTCTAGCAGAATATTTTTTTTGGAGTCTCGTGGAAATTTGGGTTCACAAACTTTGCCAGGCAACCATTGGTTGATGATTGGAAACTATTTCTGCCGAAAACTGAGCATGGTGGAACTAGAATTCCCGTGGTACCAGAGGAGAGGGGATGAGTAGGGGTGTAAACAAGACTAATAAAGCCGGACATCCTAATATTCAATTTTATTTGATTATTTTAATGAGTTTGAAATTTTAATCAAGTTTGGTTTGTTTATTTGCAGAACAGAATTTAAACGTGCTTTTCATCTACTTTAACTATTATCGAATATAAAATACTATTCAAGATTGATTTAATTAGTTGGTGAATCAAGTTCAAATTAACTCTTACCAAACTGAGTTCGATTAGAGTATCGAAAAGTTTGGTTCAACTTTCGACCCAAAAGGATGAGTCATGATTTTGTTTTTTATATTGTGGGTCTGACCAAGTTAAAGTGAAATTAAACCGTTGGCTGACGAAGCGTACTATGGGATCTTTCAGCAAATTTGCTCTGATAGGAAAATTCCTGTTCTTGCAGTATCGCCGGTCATCTAGATTGGATTGGACGATTTTTCTTTTTTCTTTTTCCAAAGTTTTAACACCCCTAATTATAGTTTCTTCTATGATGGAGTGCGAGATATCAGCATGCTTCTTCTAGTCTACTGATATTGTTTAATCCACTGTAATTTATCTCATGTATGGTTGAGGGCTCAGCCGAATTGCTTGAGGCAGTGTTTTAACCATTTCAAGATTGTAAATGGAGATGAAAAGTTGAAAAATATATATTCTGAACGTGTGATAAGACCCCATTTGTTACCACCGCAGTTTTGTACATTGATTACACTGGTGTCTTCGTCATCATATCTATGTTCAAATTTGTGGTTTTTACATCTTCTCAGGCAATCGGAACTAAAAGCTGACGATGTGAGTCTTTGCTATGACTCTAGTTAAATGCTGTGGAGTAGGCTATGAAATTCATTGTGCTTTTATTTTTAATAAAAGAAAGTGGCAATTTTATTTAATGTGCATGAGACCGCCAGTACGGCAGACCATACAGAAGCTGGGGGAAACTATGTTTCGAATACAAGAGGCATTTTAGCCAACAACAAGAGGTCGGCAATGGACAGATTCTCTGATTATATAGTACTCTCACTGTTTTTTATCTTGAAAAAAAATGAATGAAAGATTTCAAAATCTTTGAATGACACAACTGTTTCAGAAGGTCCACTGAGATAATTACAAGGATAACTTGTTCTGCCGCTTGCAAAAGGTGTACGACAAGCAACAAAAATCAATTCAGAATTGTTGAAATCCATGTTTCAGGAAAATGGTAGTTTGTTTGAATTCTAGTTCTTTTCTTCGGCAAACATAGACCTGATTCCTTTTTTGGGGGGTTCTAGGGAAGACTTAGATTCTGATTCCTTTTTGGGTGGTTCTTTTTTGATATTATGATACAATTTGTCGTCTTTACCAGACTTAGATACCAATAATGCCTTGAGGTCTTCCTCTATAAATAAACATCTTACAGTTCCATGTAAGAAGCAAAACCAACCATCCATTCAGAAAATTTTACTCCTACCTCTTCTTCCACCTCTAGAAATTACTACCAGATTTCCAGAGTAGAGGTTGTGTGATACTAATGGCCCCGGCATTCTCCGTTAGCGAAGTTGAAGTTGAGGGCCACGTGTTCCCTTCATCCATGAAGCCTTCTGGCTCCAACGGTGCCTTTTTTCTTGGAGGCGCGGGGTATAGAGGATTGGAAATTCAAGGCAAGTTTATCAAGTTCTCACTTCCTGGAGTGTATCTGGAGGAGACTGCAATTCCGTCACTTGCCACCAAGTGGAAGGGCAAGACTGCTGAGGAGTTGATGGAATCTGTTGAGTTCTTCAGGGACATCATTACAGGCAACACAACTTTATTTTCTTTTGGGCAAATTCCACTTTACCCCCTTGTGGTTTAGCGGTTTTACACATAACCCCCCTATGGTTTCAAAAGTTATATATAACCCCTCATGGTTTGGATTAAAATGTCAAAGTGACGGGAATGATCATTCGTAACGGAGTCATCTCAAATGTCAAAAATACCCTTATATAAAATTGAAAATTATTTATTAACCAAGGGGGGTTATGTGTATATTTTGAAAACCATAAGGGGTTATATGGTAAAGTATTAAACCATAAGGGGGTTATATAGTAAAATATAAAAATAATAAGCGATTAGTGTGTCATGTATTTATAAGGGTAATTTTGACATTTCTAGAAGTTCCGTTACGAATGACTATTTCCGTCACTTTGACACTTTAATCCAAACCATGAGGGGTTATGTATAGTTTTTGAAATCATAGGGGGTTATGTAAAAAAGCACTAAATCACAGGGGGGTAAAATGTAATTTGCCCTTTTCTTTTTTCTCTTTTATTAGATGAGTAAGGAGGCCCAATCATGGCAAGAACGCCGTGAAATTGAGTAATTGACTATGACCATTTTGTTTGTTTTCTTTGCTGTTTTTAGGTCTCTTTGACAAGTTCATTAGGTTGACATTTTTGCAGCCCTTGACGGGTGAGGAATTCTCGAAAAAAGTAAGTGAAGATTGTGCCGATTACTTGAAAGTAATTGGAAGTTACACTGATGCAGAGGATAAAGCTATTGAAAAGTTCCATGATATTTTCAAGAATGAGTCCTTCCAACCTGGTGACTCCATCCTGTACTCCCAATCACCCCTTGGATCACTAAGAATTAGCTTCTCCAAGCATGATTCCATACCCGAGGTTAGCAGTGGAGTTGTGGAGAACAAACCACTATCTGAAACAGTGCTGGAATCCATTATTGGCAGGGATGGTGTTTCACCTTCTACAAGGAAGAGTCTGGCAGTACGAGTATCAGACTTGTTGAAAGTGTCTGATAGTGCATCATAGTGCCACTGCCCCGAGCAAGAGGACCTTAATGCATAGTTAAGGGAAAATTATTACTTTGTGGCCGATCTTCTGTACTTGGTTTGCTTCATTCTGTTTTTCCATGTAGTCCCGTTGATTAGTCTCTATTGTGTACTTGAATAATATACATAGCTAACGCAATTGATTTTGAAATGTTTTTGCCATATGTTAGTTTGCTCCCACCCAATGGTTGAAGAGCAAGACATTCATAGGTATCCAACATTAAAAAATCTCGGTCCAAGTAGACCATCCAAAAACTTCTAATTTGTTTGGACATAATGAGATTATCTATTTTTTTTATATAATTGCGGTACCCTCCAACAAAAATAAAAAAATAAATTTGTTTTCTGAATCCTCATAGAGTTTACAGCTAAATTTTCCATTTTGCACGTCCAAGAACTTTGTTAACTTCAAAGATAAAAAAAAAAAAAAAAAAAATTTTGTAAGTGGGAGGTCAAAAAACATAATCATCCAACGTCTTATACTTGGAAGTTTCACCTAATGGAAAAAAATACACAGTGACGATGGGAAAGACTAATTTTTAAAGAAGCTAAATGTTGAAAATCCCTCTTTCGGCCTTGCTGCTGGTTTCTGAGCCATTTTCGAGTTCAATCCATCCTTACAGGAGAATAATTATCATGTGAGGGATGAATATTGCTATATTGTTGCATTTGTATTTGGCTTTTTTTTTTTTTTAAGAAGTTGTAGGCCCGTTGACCCAACGTCTCAATAGGTACACGCCAAGAAAATCGTATAACTAAGTAGAATTTACTACAAGAAGATAAAAATAGAATATTCCTTCTATCTACTACATGACCTTAATAATTTTTTGCTTAATCTGTCTATTTCTGTTTTTCTTTGGTCATAGAAAAGAAGCAATGGAATTCTGTGACCAACTTTTATCAAGCTTTTATTGCATCACAAACAATCATTTTGTGATGAGAGCTCAACCAACTAAATTTGCCACTCCAAACCCGTCATAAAATTGGACTAGAGATGGACCAAAAGGTGAGAAACAAATTTTGTGAAACATGAAACCCATCATTAATTTGCCACTCCAAACCCAACTAAACCGTCCTGAGATGTTTCTTTTTAGTGACTCTCTTTCCCTGGTTGAGAAACAATGGTCTGTTTCTCTCAACTGTACAATTTGATTGAGATGGCATCCTAACCAAAATCCTTGTTGGCTGATATTCAATACCAAAAAAGTTGTTGCACCATCCATCCTACCCATGTATGTCATATGCATCCAAGTGATACTATTTGGATTCTAACCATTCCGTATCACAGTATACTTCTGTCTGGGGATGAAAGGATGAATTTAGTGAAATATTTTTTTTGATATCTAGGAGAAAGATACTAAAGTCCAAAAATTTACCTTGTGAACAATTTTAGCTTGCAGAAAGATTGTCTACCACAAAATGGGCAACCGTGGACGGTCCGCAGATTGCCAGTTCGAGTTCACATCCTATATATTGCTACTATGTATTAGAACTTTGTTGATCGAGTGAGAATAGTGTAAATAACCAAGCTTATAAGGTTGACCACATGTTTCAGTTCATCAATTTCCAGATTCCCTAAGGCATTTATTCATGTCTTACTTTTCCATTTTTGAGGTTATTTTCCCGATTTTCCTTTGTTAAAATTTCCGCTTCTTTGATTGATTTTCATTGCATGCTAATGGTTCACGTTATTATTACAATGCAAACTCTAAAGGCTGATTGATAATTATTTTGCTGGTTAATTTCTTGTTCTGTAAGAGGGACTTTCATTGATAATTCTTGAGTATGTTTCATATGACTGATTGTTTTGATTATTGTTCATGGCCAATTGCTTTACTCTAAATGTGTGGGATGAAAATTAGGGAATGTTAAAGAGTAATTTTGGTGTTTCAATTGACACATCAAATTTTGTTATATTGTTTAATTTGTTTCTGAGATGGGACATCAGGATCTTATGGGATTAGTTGTATGAAGCCTAAATTGATGTTTTTCCACATCCGTTTTCATGATTCATCAAGTGTCTTTCTGTTTTTTTTGCTTTTTTTTTATGGCAAGAAATATTAATATTTTTGTTTGCTTTTAATTGCGTAAAATTTTAGCCCTTCAACAATTACACAAAAACTTTTGATCACCGATCGATCGAAAATATAAATTATTGATCTTTCTGTCAATTTCAGCAATTATGAGTAACGGAGTACTGCACCACGTGTAACACACAAGGGAAAAACAACAGCATTTCAGTCTGAGCACAGGTAACTTTCTTTCCCATCTTCAATCCCTAGTTGCAGAGGCAGAGGAGGAAGAAAGATCTCTTATACCATAGGAGCAATAACCTTTTCAAATCCAACACAACATTGGGTGCCAAAGTCCCTGCCTTAGGCTCATTAAAAAAAAAAAAAAAATCAGTTCTCATGATCAGGCAATGAAGCTTCTATGTTTCATGGGGCCTGATGTGCTATACCTAGAGATTTAACGGCAAAAGGCATCCTCATCAAAGTGGACAAAAGCTCACAGATACAACGTTGGCACAAATTCACAGGAATCTGCATACGATGTTTATCAAAAATAGAGGATTTTCTTGCCTCTTCTTCGGGCCACCAATCTTTTCTCCGATGTGCATCATTACAATCCCAACAAGTATAAGATGAATTAAGCACTTGTTTTCTCCTTCTAATGCCAGTAGAAAGTTCTTCGATCCTCTTGTTTAATTTTTTCAATTGAGGGTTTTGGAGGAAAGGGATCGATCTAAATTAAGGAAAATCAATTAGGTCAAAGTGTTTTTATTGCCTTTTATTCAATAAATGCTCCTGCACCGACAATACTGCAGTTGCTATATGCTATTTGCTCTCGCGTCACAAGTGACATCGCTCGATTGGAGGCTAAAACTTTCCTCATAATTGTTCGAGAGTTAAAATTTTCCGCAAATAAAAGTTTCAGAGTAACTAAGACTTTTTCTATTATTAGTATCAACTAATATTAGTTAAACTATACAATTGCGGGTAACTACAGCTCAAATCTGCCTGTGCCTTTCTTTCAACTTCCCCAGGCAAGCTACTTTCCCACAAGATATTGTAGCTTAGATTAACGGCAAATTTTACTGATTCAAAATTGGAAGTATACACTGGGCCATGCACTGTGGTGGGGATGTGCAAGTATGCGTCGTTCTGCTTCGTGATTGACCCGTATTCATGTGGCAGTAAATGATACCAATCTGTAAGTTGCTTCTAGATGTCCCTACAGCAAATAGGTTATAAATAATCTAGCAAAAGTTAAACAACAATAATAAGGCAGCAGGAAAAAGTGATAACTCAATTCAATTCACTTGGCCATTATATCCATAACTACTTGAATTTATTAAGTAATTAACTGAATTGTACGATTGAAAATGTGATGAAATTCATTAAAAATATTAACATTCTTCTTGGTTTAACATTTGACACCAATAATTCTATAAAAATTCCATAAACTTATGCTGAAGCATAATTTCAAAGTAATCCTTATCCGTTAATATTTTTAGGTCAATCGTGTTACTGACAGATCCCTATATCAATTTAAACATGCGGAGAAAAATGAAATATACTCTCATAAATAAGAGGGCTTACATTACACTAGAAATATGTGCAAATGCCGAATCTAAATATGGTAATTCTCACTTGAGGACGACAAAGTGAAAATTGCACTTTGATTCTTGGAGGGACCATATAGAACCTAATATATAAGTTGAGGGGCTTAATAAATACGTTTTAAAAATTGAGTAACTGTTAAAATCATTTACCCTACTGCTTTTAAATGGGAAGGGAAAGGGTTTATTGTAAGTAACTCGTCCATTAATTATTCTAAGGCAAAAGCACGGTATTATTTGAGACAAGAAAATGGACTAAGGTTCCGTTTGATAAAACTAAATCTGAATTCTGAATACTGAATTCTGAAATCTGAATACTGAAACAATTAATTTGCTGAATTTTAAGTACTGAAGCAAAAATTATGAATGTCTGAATTTTAATGCTAAACCTATTTATACTGTTTGATAAACATTCATAACTGAATGCCTAATAAGTTAAATTTGACAATTTTACCCTTATATCTTTTCATCCAAAAAGAAATAGAACCTATGATTTAATTAGCTAAAAATGTTAGGTATGAAAATGACAATATTTATTTTTAAATGAAATTAATATAAAAGATGAATTATATTATATGAGGAGTATGGAGAATAAGTGAAAGTCATTCAAAAGGGAGAAAAGAGAAATAGAAAATCATTAGATAGAGAATATTAGGTTGTATAATTATATAAGAATTTTGAACATAATTAATAAACAAGTGTAGATTTGATAGATAAGATAAGGTAGTTGAAGTAATTCTATTGATTCTTATCAAAATTAAGCATTCAGTTAGGATTCTTGTACTGAAAAAAATACACACAAGTTCAGCACTACTTAACAAGTTCAGCAAATGAATTTTCATTTATCAAACACTGAAAACATCTGAATGTCTGAAAAAGTTCAGATTCAGCACTTTTTTATATTATCAAACAGACCCTAAGCTGTAATGCCTCACGATGGGATATTTAAATAACCCATAACTCAAAATGTTTTCTTGCACAGTGATAAAACTATAAGAGAATTTCAAAAAGACTAGATTCAACCAGAGGATAGAATAATAATAATAATAAATAAATAAATAAAAAGAGTTCAAAACCTATTGTGACAGAGGAAGGCACTTCTTTATGCTGTTAATCCAATTTTGACATATACAATGTCCATCTCGCTAAACCTTTTGTTCACTGTGACAAATGCACCTTTTGACTTGTTAAATGAACATGACTATTTATCAAGGGAATTAAGAACTTTTTAGGTGTTTGAAGGAAAATTGGGATGTGGGATGGGATTTGTATTCATCGTAGTGCTTTTTCTTAGTTAGTGGTGTCTTTCTTTATCATGAAACGAAAGCCCTATTCCGAACTCTTTTTTCCTTCAAAAGGTGAATACATGCTGGAAAAAAGGATCATAAAACTACAATAGCTTCCTCATACCGGCAATAATATTAAATTTTCTTAATCTAACGGTTATGATCTCTCTCCTTGGTTGTGTATGGCTGTGAAGAGAGAAACAATTCGATTACGTCTCAAGGGAGAGACCATTTGATCAGCATCTCTGTCGACATACATATATACTGTTGGCGGGCACTGTTTGGTTAGTTCCATTTACTAAATGCTCAGAAGACAACCAAATAAATGCGAAAGCATTAAAGATGAAGCTACCCTGGTCTTCTAGTCCACGAACTATTCATTTTCTCGCCCCGTATGAAGCTTTTCCAACGCGGATACAGATCAATTCGTCCATTATTGGATGGAAAATACACAAGTTTATGGCCCCAAGTAGGCCAAAAGTCAAATACCAAAATGGGAAATTATGAAAACCTGCTTTTAATTGGGAGAGCTTACTTTGCGAAGGGACAGTTGAAGAGAATAAATTACTTGCCCACCAATTGTAGTACTGCCTCCATAACTCACCGGAAGAAGACAGTTGAGTTCTTAAAATTGGACCTACCCATGTGGTTCACTTACTAATAGAAACTTGGAAAAAAGCTGTGTTTTTAAATTCGGACCGGATCGACGGTCGAACCGAAAACCGGTCAGTTATCCGGTTCGAGATAACCTTAAAAACCGGAAAATTAAATACTTTGTCAAATCAGATCGAAACCGGGTTTGATCCGGTTTGATAAGAACCGGGCCTTCAGGTTCACGGAACAAAACTACAAAAGCGAGGAAGTTGTAATTGTCAATGGTCAACATTTCTTCCACACCATGGATTTCTCGTCATTCTTCCACCACGGCACCGTTTCGACAGCGGTGCACTTTGCACTCTTTTTCAACATTATTGTTATTATTTTTTTAGAGTTATTAGTTAAATAATGGCCAACCTTTTGAAACATAAGCTCCATTTTTTTTGGGGCAGTGGCAATAGCCTACTCAACTTATAAATTAAAAACGTAAAGAAAATGGTGAAGTAGACCAATATATGGCTCTCTTTTTTTTAAAGGTCAAATTTTTTTTAATATTATGTGTTTGCACCTAGGTTGTTAAAAATTATTAATATATTTCAAATATTTGATACTTTATAAATGTTGTCTTAAAGTTTAGTATTATTTTTCAATTAAGTCCATAATTTTAATTCTAAACTTGTTAATACTCATTAAATAATATAAATTACTACTTAATTGTTCTAATTTCTTTGTATTTCCTTGTTAAATATATTTGAAACATCAAATATATATGAATATACCTTTATTAATATTAACATGTTATTAGGTATTTTATATATAATATTTTAATTTTTAAATAATTTTTATTTATGACGTCATCCGGTTCAACCCCTATCGACCCGAATCGAATCCATTGACCCCTGAGATCGTCCGAGTTGATTTCCGGTCCGAATCTAAAAACATAGGGATAAAGTCGTATTACTAGCTTTTTAGTACTATATATATCGTGCAAATTTGCATTAAAACATACTGTGAAGAGGGCTAGAGCTCTTTTGCATGCTTAGGGTTTCTCTTCTTTTTCATGCTTGTTTTCTTGAAGCAAAAATGAGGGGAGTTTTGGGACGTACTTTTGTGCTTGTTGCCTTCCTTGCTTTGGTTCTTGATGGGGTGGTTTTGGCGGATGTGAAAGTTGTTAAGGATGAGAAACACTTGTTTGGTCCTAGACCTCATCCAGGACTATTTGGAAGAAAGGGTTTTAGACATGGGATTGGTGGAGGTCTAGGTGGTGGTTATGGAGGTGGAGCTGGAGGTGGTTTGGGTGGTGGAGGAGGATTAGGTGGAGGGGGTGGTCTTGGTGGTGGTGGTGGGCTAGGTCATGGTGGAGGCCTTGGAGGTGGTTTGGGTGGTGGAAGTGGTCTTGGTGGTGGCGGAGGTCTTGGAGGTGGTGCAGGTGGTGGGCTAGGAGGTGGTGGGCTAGGAGGTGGTGGTCTAGGTGGAGGTGCAGGTGCAGGTTTTGGAGGTGGAGCTGGTGGAGGAGCTGGTGGGGGTGGAGGATTTGGTGGAGGTGGTGGTGCCGGTGGTGGTGCCGGTGGAGGCTTCGGTAGTGGTGCTGGTGGTGGCTTTGGAGGTGGTGCAGGAGGTGGCCTTGGAGGTGGTGGTGGTGGTGGCTTTGGCGGTGGAGGAGGAGGAGGAGGAGGTGTAGGAGGAGGTTTCGGCGGGGGAGCAGGATATGGTGCTGGCGGAGGTTTAGGGGGTGGTCTTGGTGGTGGCGGAGGAGGTGGCTTTGGAGGGGGTGGAGGTATTGGAGGTGATCACAATTAAGTTCTGCAATGCCTCCAATTCTTGCATGACCAAATCTCTTCTACATTGCGAGTTTTATTTGTAGTATTCTGTTTTGTTGACAAAGTTTCATATGTGCTTTTACCAGTGTCTTCTTCAAGCGTGGATTATTCATGATTGTGAAAGAATTGTGCACCAAGAAATGTAATTTAGGCAATGGTACAAAAAGACCATTCCAAATATATTACTACTACTATTACTTTGGGACTGTTCACTTCTAACTAATATGAATTTGCATGAGCAACTTGTGGAATAAATGATTCAACCAATATCCTATATGCTTTTTACTCTTTTCCTTTTCACTACATAATTTATGCTTAATCAATTGTCTTCACATTTCCAAAGTTGTTGGTGAAAATAAAATCTCTCATTTGATGTGTCTCCTAGGCTCCTGAGTCCTAACTAACGTTTGGTCTTCACAAAAATGCTCCAAAATGTAGTCAACACAAGATCAAACACCTACCATGGATGCTGTTTTTCCTACTTTGGATTTGAGGTTGATAAACAATTATTATTTATGTGTACATCAACTAGAAATAGGTGTACATATGTACAATTTTTTATTGTGTTTGCATGTACATATATGATATGTGGTATCACCTGCTTGGGTGCGGCCCAAAATGACATTCATTGGTGATGGCTGGCTACTCAAGCTACAATATGTACGTTCATCATTACATGCAGGCCCGGGTTTAATTGCTTCTCCGTTCTACAACTACAATTTAAAGCTCTGATTAATTTCCGACAGTTGATGCTTTTATACAAAAATTTACTGCCAACAAGATTTATTTTTTGAGCTTTGGTCCCAATATGAGTGAAAACTCGATTCATCTAGTAGGAAGCCTAATCCCAACTAGTCAACTACTGAAGATTACACAAAACAAAGCAGAGAAGATCAACTAGCTAGGAACTTGAGGTGATGGAAGCCAAAGTTATTAGGTAATTTGGGGTAGCTTAATTGGTTGTACTAATATGTAATCTCTTGAGTCTTGATTGACATTGTGAAAGAATTAAAGAAGAGGACAAGATGGCAGATATTTGAAGACTTGTCAAACTAGAGAATAATAATTTTGGCAGATAGTAAAATTTATTTTTGAAGGTAAAGAGACGATTTTGATTTTGTCAAACAAGAAATGTTGATTTACAGGAGAGCTTCAACATTCTTGTGAATTTGGCCGGCAATCTTGCCAGATTATAGTTCGCTATGAACTTCACCGAAGTAGAAATTGAAGATAACAAGGAGTTGTTGATTTCCCCCTTTTTACCCCACTTTAGTTCAGTTCTTTGTTGGTGGCATGGCATTAAAGTCTAAACAATCAAGACTCAATAGACCTTTGCTTTGAGTCTTTGACTGTGGAAATATCAATCTTTTATCCCTAATTATTTCAACAATTTGATGGAACAAGACTTTTTTCATCAATTCTTCAAAAATATCAATCGGCTTCTTTTATAGGATTTGTATCCTCTGCTTCAATTTGGTTAGTTAGAAAAAATATATATCACTACCATATAAACGAAGTGTTTGAGAGTAAGCATTACATAGTCTCCAAGATAATTTTGGCATTTTCTTTTGACCCAATTTTTTCTCTCCTTATCATTCAGAAAAGGCCAAAAAAAAAAATTCAGGATAGCAAACATTCTCTAGAATTTCTCTTACATTCGAACCCATGGCTGATGATAAAATTAGAATAGATATTTTTGTTTCCTACTGACACAGGCCCATATCCTTGCTTTTCTATCAATCAATAATTCTGATCTTCCTTCCCAATTTGATATTATGGTACCGATATAGACAGAAATCACGTTATGGTCCAATTCTAACTGGTAATAACTATCAGGACTTTGCAATATTTGATTGATCAAAATTCTATATACTCCATTTACTATAAAAGTTCCTAGGGAGTTCATTAGAGGAATGTTGCCAATAAATACTGTTTGTTCTTGCATATCCTTCAAGCTTGCACAAAGACTGATTTATACATTTCTAATTTCAACCAGTTGAGTTATGGGTATCTAAAGATTTCTAATCAATCACAAATTTAACCAAAACAGTGTAAGTTGGTGAATCTAAAAACATGACTACAAATAGTGTTATTGGAGCATCAGAGACAGAATAAGTCCAAACACAAACCACATGGAACTAGAATAGTATTTGTCCCTTTATTGACTCCCAAAATTTAAAAACGGAATCTTGAAAAAAAAAAAGTAGCTTTGCAAAGGAACCATTTGCAATTAAGCTAAAAATGGAGTAGTAATTTGGGTATTGAAAATGAAAATCTATCCATTGGAAAAAAAAAAAAACTTCATAGTTGATCAAAAGAAACTGGATAAATATACGCAGAGCACTTCGAATCTTCTGTCCCTAAATTAGTCTCTATCCCCTCTGTTCCTTCTTTATATAGCTGCCTAGGGATGGCAATTTTCAACATAACCTGAAAACACGACACAAACCTAACACGAAATTAATGGGTTTGAATTGAGGTTTCGCGAGTTTGGGTCAGAATTGGATCGAATCCGATAAACCCGAAAAAAAAAACAGGTTGAATTCAGGTCACCCACAAATTGACCTAAAACCCGTTTATGAATTAAAAATAACTTAATAAATATAAAAATATTTTATCTAACTAAACTAAATTATTCTTTTCCCCCCAAAGACATTAACTACTTAATCCTAAATGAATTTGTTTAACTTGTGTGAAGTTGGAATTATTATGTTTGGACAAATGATATATTACATTATTTTCTATTTTTATAGTATCTTAATTTATTTTACATCTGGTTTGGGATAAAATACTTTTACAGTATTTTAATTTATTTCAGATTTGGTTTGGGATTGTTTTATCGAGATTTTTATTACTTGATTATGTTATTAGCCTTGTGCGAAATTGGTTCTGCTAGAAATTATAGTGGTAAATTAGTAAATTGAAATTATGTTTTAGGTCATTCGGGTTGACCCACCAACCCGAAATTTTCGAGTTCAGGTCCAATATCCTAACTCGTATTGGGTTGGCGGGTCGTCTTCGAATCAACAGATAATTTCGGGTTGGCGGGTCTAGTACCCTAACCTGTTTTGGGTTGGTGGGTCATCTTCGAATCAACAAATTATCTGTTATACCCAAGTCTCACCCGAACCCCCAACCCGTTTCTAACCCGATTGCCACTCTTATAGTTGCCACATCACCTCTAACTTTTTGATAACCCAAATTTAAACAAATTGATAATAATCAGTTGACAAATTTACTCAAAACTAATTCATCCAATAACTCAAAACGTTTTTTTCTTTGGATAAATAAAGAGGTTCCGATAACTCAAAACTATTTTTTTTCTTTGGATAAATCAAGCGGTGGTTCCCTAATCAGAACTCCTTCAACTCTAGTTTACATGAAGAAGAAGACTGCAAGTCTGCAACATTATGTCCATCAATTGATCCTCGAACTACTTATTCTTTTGATTCAATTGTTCATCAAATCCCTACGATATTGTTGTCTTTAACTCTGTCTACTATGTTGATTATATCGTTTACACCCGCAATTGCTTACGAAAATTGCGAGGGCCCGTTATTTTTGTTGCAAGATTAAAGATATACTGAGTGAATCAAAATCCTTGTTAGGATTTAAGAAAAAGATGATTTGGGGTAAGAAATAAAGAAGAGTTTTAGTTGATTTTTATGTTTACGACTAACAAGACTTTTTTTTGTTAAAAAAGAAAATAAAAAAAGTTTGGAGTTATCTGTTTTAATTGATTTTGAGTAAACTTGTCAACTGATTATTATTAGTTTGTTTGAATTTGGATTATCAAAAAGTTAGAAGCTACGTAGCAGCTATACAAAGAAGGGACAGAGAGAACAGAAACAAATTTAGGGACAGAAGATTGGAAGCATATGTAGAGAGAGGGGTAGATTCTGCATTCCCATAATGCTGGATCCTGTCCGAGATGTTAAACATGTTTGCTACAGCATAAATTTATGCTTTTGAATGATTAATAATTACTGAACCAATTGTATTAGAATCTTAATTACTCGCAACAATTCACTACGAATTACGAAGGAAAGAAAAGTTAAGCAGCTTAAGCGGCAAATTTTATACTTTGAAGCGGAAGATGACAAAATATATATCATGTAATAAGTCGGATTATCGTTAATTATGCAGGCTGGATTAACATTTTTACTTTTCTGGTGGATTGGTACATGCAATTTCCCATTCATATGAATAGTTTTTCTTTGAATATTTATTTCAATTTTTTCAAAAATTAATACTTGAATCCCTTTTTTTGAAAAAATATCATAATTTTATTAAAATCTACATTAATGGTATAAGTTATATCATCAAACATATACAGATATCGAAGGATAGATCTAAAAAAATAATTTTGAAAAAAAGGGAATAGATCTAAAGAATAAATACTATAGATCTGAAAAACAAATAAAAATTATACTGTAAAATTCTAAAAATTATTCTAAAACCTTTTACATCACAAAGTCTGTATCCAATGTCAATTTTAAATTCCAGTTAAGAAGCAGCTTTTGTAAGCAAATTATTGCAATTAGAAAGCACAGATTTCTAACTCGTCTTAAATTCTTCCTAACATACCCAAGTCCCAGCCATAACCACGATTTTTACCTCTTCCCATCCAATCAATCATTCAGACAGATATAAAACAAACAAATGAATAACTCCAAAAACGTTTCTTTAAAAAAAAATGAAAGCTAGGATAAAACTTGTCACTATACTGGTAAATGTTACTACGAGTCAACATCATGTTTTGTCCTTGCTACATATGGACTAAGCTGCTTTTAACCTTTTATTCCAAATTATTTTTCTGCAAAAACGTGATATGGGGTATATTCGAATTTCTAGTCCAATTTTTATCTCGCCAAATGTGATATATCACATGATATATTCAGAAAATATCATTGTATTTTGATAGTGAATTACTTATAGAGATTTATTTGTTTACATTATCAACATATTTTTCAACCACTTTTTTATTTTATATACATCAAATTTTAAAAAAAAAGCTACAGTTTTTTTTTTAAAAAATTATCCCAAGTAATCGACTCTCCAAACACACAGTTTTGTAATTAAATTACACACAAGGAGAAAATTAACAAAGATTGGAATAGAGATTAACACAAGGAGTGAAATAGTAAACTAAAAAATTGGGTTGAATACTACCCCTTAAACCTTAGCCAACTCAATAATTTGGTTCAGACTCATGCTAATAATTGTGAAATCATTTCAAAATCACTTTCTTTTTTTAGTACAGCACTTGGGGCCACCTTCTTTTTGGTTGACAAGACCAATGCAAATGGCGCACTGAAAACCGAAAAATAGTGATTTCTCTTTCAAAGGCTAAAAGCTAAAGCACTGCTGCAATCAGATCTGATATCACTGCACATGAATTGGATCTCTTCTGAGCTGAGCATTTTCTAAGTCATTGCTTTGTCTTGCCCTGATTCTTGACAACAAGATTACAAAAGCATGAAATTCCCTATATATCCTCCTCAGGTTCATTTAGACCATAAAAAAAGTAAAATAAAAAAGAGATTATCCAAGGAGCCATATAGAAGAGCTAAAGATGAACACTAAGAAAATTGAGCCAAGTTGAGTATTATCGCCAAAAAGAAGGAGATCTCTTGAAATAAAAGCTATTTCATTTTTCCAAAGAAGACTAACGTACTTGTTTCTTCAGAACTTGTTTGTTCAGAAGATATACAATTTCTTTTTTCAAATATATTGGATATAATTAGTTATCAGTTTCTGTTTGGCTGTGAAAATAATTTTTTTTTTTCTCTTGTAGTGGATAGAGTTGAAAAAAAAGAAAGAAAGAAAATTCAAGGAATAGATAAAAAAAATATCAGCTTTTCTTTCCTATTGAGTAGCATCAACCATAGCTAGTGATAGAAATAATCATCATCAATGTGCAGAGTGTGAGACATACATTCATAATTGCATCTATGAGTAGTAGCAAGTTTCCCTTTATTTATTTACACTGGAAATGAAAACATGAAGAAAGAAAAAGCAAGGAAAAAGCCTAATAAACATATTAATTTTGATAACAACACCTTTTGTAGCATTAATAGATAAGGAATAGTGGGATATCCATACTTATAATATGGTGATGAAGATCTGCATGCAGCGAATATGTAGTCCTTATTCATCATTTGTTGGACTCAGGATTTGGTCCGCTTGGAACATCATGAGCAGCCATCCGAAATTGTCGATCTTTACTAGCAGTAGCAGTAGGAACATCACTTCCAGTTGCAGCTCTTGCAGGAGTACTAGCAGTAGAGGTAGTAGTAGTAGTGGGGATAAAATGAGTTCGATCTTGATGTATTTTCATGGTGGATTGCTTGTTTGTGGGATTAACCTCCAACAGGGCTCGTCCTTTTTTAGCTGAAGAAGCCCCACAAGTGACTGAAAAATCAAGAGAATGAACATAGCATAGTGAAGCAATTAAGAATACAGCAAGAAGAAGCAACAGGGCTTGTGAATTCTTGAAGGTTTGGAGAGCTGATCTGTTGCTAGATTTTGCCATGAAAATAATGGAACCAAGAAGAAAAACCACCCCCCAGTATACCTTAGGAGATCAATATCCATGAACCAAATGGACCTCCAAGATTGAAAATTATAGGGAAGAAGATATTGGAAAAAGGATTAAGAAGAAAAGTTTTTGATTGTTGATTATGAGAAGAAAGGTTGGTTTGAATATCAAAACATGTCTTGAATTTTGTAGGGTTGCATAGCTTCCTCAATAAGGAGATATATATGAACATCATGTGACCTACTGTTCAGCTTACTATAATGTCGTTCTCTTTATTATGAATTGACAAGCATATCCCCATAGATATGAACCCTCTAATAGTTTACAGCCATTCTGTTCACATTTTTACACACCGACAAATTCCAAACCACAAAAAGAAAAGGAACATTTAGCAAAATCAATAAAATGAGGCATGGCATCAACGATTTTCTTACAAAATTTTTCTTGTGATGGTTTTTCATTTTATTTTTGGCAAATTATTAACATATTAATCATTTTCTTGATGCAAGTAAGCCTTTTAGAAGAACCTAATATTGAATGATCAACTCGATCACTTCGATTGCAGCATACAAGGGTAAAAAAAAAATGGTTAGCTCCAAATATGAATGCAAATTAACACCTACAGTTATAGAGCAAGAGATTTTGATTGGTAATTTGCTTGGTTATATCAGTCTCACTATTTCCTTTGTCCACACATTAAATGTTTTCTTTTTCACCAACTTAGTTACCTTTTCTTCCTGTGTTTTGGATGTTCAAGCCAAGTACAATTGTAGAACTAGAGATTTTGAATGATAATTTGCTTGGGGATATCGCTCTCATGATTTCCTTTGCCCACACGTGAATTTATTTTCTTCTTCTTCTTGTTAGACACATATTTTTCAGTGTTTCGGATGTTTAGGGTTAGTACAATTACAGTGCAAGAGATTTTGATTGGTAGGTGATATCACTGTCATTATTTCCTTTCCCCACGCATGACTTTATTTTCTTTTTCTTCAGGTTAGATACCTTTTTTCTTCTGTGTTTTGGATCATGTTCAAGCTAAGTACAATGGTAGCACAAGAGATTTTGAATGGTAATTTTTGCTTGGATATATAACTCTCATCATTTTCTTTGCCCTTTCGTGTCTCTATTATCTTTATCTTCTAGTTAGATACCCTTTTTTTTCTGTGTTTTGGACATTTGAATTAAGCACAACTATGGAACAAGAGATTTTGATTGGCAATTTGTTTGGTGATATCACTCTCATTATCTCCTTTGCCCACACATAACTTTATTATCTTTTTCTTCCAGTTAGAACTTTTTTCCTGTGTTTTGGATATTTAAGTACAGTACAATTATAGCAACAAGAGTTTTTGATAGGTAATTAATTTGCTTGTAATATCACTCTCATAATCTCCTTAATTTGACCTCACTTAACTTTTTTTTCCTTTTTCTTCTAGTTAGGTACCTTCTTCTTTTTTCTTTTTTTTTGATGTCTTGGCCTTAGAATGGTGAACTTGTCTAATATGGTCATTTTAGAAAAGAGAAGATAAAGCTGGTGATGAAAGAAAGGAGGGGGCAGAAGAATGCTGGTGGCCTTTTCTTGCTTGGACTCTTCCATAAGAAATCTCCTTTTTTTGACTTGGGGGGACATTGGAAAATTACAGCTGAGGCTAGTGTCTGATTGCCTTTTTATCAAAATCATATAAACTAAAGATTATAGAGAAGCAAAAGCAATCTAATCCACTGGTTTGCTGCTTGTGAAATTTCCAGGGCTTGTCTCCTTAATTGGATGCATAGGTCCCCACTCCCTTAGAGAAGCTGCTCAAGAGAAATGTTTCTTCCACATTATATTTAGATAACTACCTATGACTTTTCTTTTGGGGGGCTCAAGATGAAAATTCTCACAAAGAAAAAAGTAAATTAGGGGGATTTTTTTTTTTTTTTGTTGGGGGTTGGGAGAGAGGGAGAGAAAGAGTTTGATATCTCTAGCTAGCTTTACATTCAAAGGATATTTATCTTCAAAAATGAAGTCAAGTCTTGCTAGCTTGCTTGTAAATAAAGTGGCTATGAGCGAGTAGTGATACCTTAATCTAGTGATAAAAGGTCAAAGTAGAGAGTGAGTGAGTAAAACTTCTCGAGTTAAAAATTACCCTTTGTGACTGTTCTATAATTATATAACTATATACTACTAACATTAGCTTTTTTTTAAGCTAAGAATAAAGTAGAGAAAAGCAAACCTAAAAATTGTTCAAAGGAATCAGTTTAAAGTTAATTACATTAATAATACTCTAACTATCAACTATTAACATATAGGAGTTTTCAATAAAAGCAAATAAAAATTAGCACATAGGACAAAGAGATTGATCAAGAACTCTCTTTAAAAAAAAGAAAAGAAAAGAAAAGAAAAAGCAAAGAACTCTCATACTAGATGGAGCTATATATCCCAATTTTTCATTTTCTTTGAAAAGAGTTGATTCTTTCTATATGTTGTAGCTAATCCGGATCTCGTCATTTTGGTAAAAATTGTAGTATATCGTTATGGCTCCCATTATTCAGATTCCAGCTACATACCTTAGTTGCTCCTCTACTTGGCCATATAAGAGGAAAAACGAAAATAGAAAGAGGAAGAAAAAGAAAAGCCCTTTTCCTTTTTTCCCCATTTTTGCCTTTGTCATCAAAGCATTTTGGAGGGAAAGAGTATGGTTGAAACCATCAAATTACTATGCTATTTTAATTTCGCCAATCCGCAAGTATTGTTTTAATCACAAGCAATAATTGGTCCACCTCCCTATTTACAATTTTGAAATTGACTGAAAGTGAGTCTATGGACCACAGTCTGCACCATCCCAATTTAGTTTTTTTTTTTTTCCATCGGCAACATCTACTTTCTTCTACTTCTATTTCTAGTCTAACCTATTTTAGAGGGGCCTAACTAGGCCATTGGGTAATCGACGGAAACTGAACCTCCATTGAACCAACAGGTATACTATGCACCCGTATGGATTTGGAAAAACCACCATCCCAATTTAGTTAGAGACACAAAATCCCAAGTCATGTACAAAGTTGGCTTGGAGATTGTCTAAATTACATCTATTAAAATTCCACATTATGGGTCTGTTTGATAACATAAAAAAGTGCTGAATTTGAACTTTTTTAGACATTCAGATGTTTTGAGTGTTTGATAAATGAAAATCCATCTGCTGAACTTGTTAAGCAGTACTGAACTTGTGTGTATTTTTTTCAGTATAAAAATCCTAACTGTATGCTTAATTCAGATAAGAATCAATAGAATTACTTCAACTATCTTATCTTGTCTACCAAATCTACCCTTATTTGTTAATTATATTCAAATTTCTTATCTAATTAAACAATCTAATATTTTCTATCTAACGGTTTTTGGTTTACCTTTTCTCCCTTTTTAATGACTTTCACTTCTTCTACATACTCCTCATAAAATATATTTCATCTCTTATATTAATTTGATTTAAAAATAAATATTGTCATTTTCATACTTAACAATTTTAAACTAATTAAATCATAGGTTCTATTTCTTTTTTGAATGAAAAAATATAAGGCAAAATTATCAACTTAAACTTATTAAGCATTCAGTTATAAATATTTATCAAATAGTATAAATAGGTTTAGTATAAAAATTCAGACATTCATATATATCTTTTCAGTACTTAAAATTCAGTAAATTAATTATTTCAATATTCAGACTTCAAAATTCAGATTCAGACACTGTGATGATGTATACACCGACAATCTATATAAGATTTACTCTAAGTTTAATCCCAAACTAAATATGCTCATGAGAGTCAAAAATCAAAAGTTCTAATGACACCAATGGACCTAAACCATACAAAAAGAAATATAAAACACAATTTTTTACCTATGTCCTAGATAATCAATCTGTCCAGACAAAAATGGGAAATGCAGAAGGTGTCAAGAAATATGAACAACGTCTGAGTAAGAGATTATTAGCAATAATTTAAGTCTGGATGTCCCCTGATGAATGAACTACAAAATGCATATGTTTTGCACATGTTTGTTGATAAGAGTTGATCATTTACATGCGTGACAGAGAAATCTCTTGACGTTTCAACGACAATTTCGACGTGTGCATGGCCACGCAATTAATTTTCACGTAAAGATTCATGCAATGATGTGCAATTGTCAACATTGTCTGTTTGTTTCCTTTTCTTTGGAGATTTCAATATCCTAATTTGAGGTTGTGAAGCAAAGGATCTTTACTATTGCAGCTGCGCTGAAATCAGCCATGGGCCTTCAGAATAAAACCTGATGTATTGCTGATGACCCCTTGAATATGATTGAGATTATTTTCTATCGTAAACTTTCTGGTAATTAGCACTAAAAATCTTTCATAATGGGTATAAATTTTTTTCTAGTAGTTGGGTTTTGAACAAGGTTAATTGACCTTGTTTGGAAAGCCATTTTCTTCCAAAAAATTTTTACGTTTTCCATTAATACACTTTCTATCACTTTTTTACTTCATATATATCAATCGCTACAATATATTTTTCTATAAAAATTTCAAAAAATAGCAATCCAAACGGATTGAAAGTTTGGAATTACCTAACTTGTTTACATTAGTTACAAGTGTTTTGGACTAATCTTTTAAACAAATGTCAAGTATATTTTCTGTTTTCAAATTAAATTCCATGTAATACCAAATGAATACATACAATTAGGAAAAAAAAAAGAGGTGCTTTATTTGTTTATGTGATGCCACCTCCATTCAAATTACGTTAGACGAAATTTAAATGGCCGGTCAATTGTGGTAAAGCATGAAAAAGAAGAACATTCTGAAAGGCAAAAGGTTGTTGACCCTTTTTATGGGAGACAAGAACCTACGCACATGCATACTTTATTTTTGTGTGAAAACATACATTCCAATCCAAAGTAGACTACCGTGAAACAACCTTTTTTACGCCAAAAATCTACTATTGTTTTAAAGGTGAATTTTGATTTGGCCCTTCAACATAGAAGTATTGATTCAGCCCCTAAAACTAAATAAATCCCAATTAAGTCAACAAAGTTTGATGAAAACGTTGAGTTACAAAATGAAACCTTACTAACTTTTGAGAACTTTAAAGTAATTAACTGCCTAACTGAATGATTTGAAGAGGATAGAATATTGCTCTTCTAATTTGAAATTTGTTTTATTGCTATATTAAAGCTTTGAAGTCTAATCAAAAGAGCACTATTTTGTCCTTTTCAACTCATTTTGTAGAAGCTTAATTGCTATAAAGTCACAAAAGAAGTGGTAGCAATTTATTATACCACTAAAGTTTGGTCATACTTTAAGACCCACGCCTAAATTGACACAGGGGCTTCTTTAAAACAAATTTTTCTAATTTGCAAAACTCAATTGAAACTTACTACTAGGAACTAAATCTAAACTGTCCATCTATCTTAGAGGGCCAAAGTAAAATTTACCCTTGTTTGTTAATTGGTCTCTTCGGCTCCAATTTATTGGAGAGCAACACTAGAAAAAGAAACGTAGGAATTGGATAATATCCCAAATAATGTTTTGTATCACTATATCTAAGTATGTCAATGGATTGGATCTTACCGAGATCCAACCTAAATCTAATGTACTTGGATATGGTTTGAATTTAATTTTTCAAATCCAGATCCAAGTAGGGTCTGATTTTTTATGATCTATATCTAAATTCAAATCCATATCAGACCTTACCCAAACCCATATATATATATATATATAAATGATTAAATTACACACACATACACACACAAATATATATATATTAGTAAATTTATAAAAATATTCTAATATTTTATGGTTATTGGACTGAATACAGTAAGACTTCATGATTATTTTCTTTTTTCAGTCTAATTCTAATTGTCATTGTAATTATTACAAACTTTTTTAGAAAAGGCGAAAAAGTAAAGGCAAGTAAATGAAAGATTTGATGAAGATACAGTTGAAATTTTAAAAATAAATAGAAGTTGTCGATAGTAGTTATTTATTTGAGTTCATAATACTGCATTCAACTTCTTAAATGTTAATTTTATTTACTTGAAAATAAAAATTGGATGGCGTTTATATTTTTTTGAAATCCATATATTTTTTAATATATTTTTATTTCAGCGCACTTACAAAATACAATGGATACCAATTGGTTACTCAGATTTGGACTTATTTTCAAAAAGTAGAAAGGCCTGATTTGAACTTATTTTATTTTTAGACCCACAAGGGTCTAAGTCTAGGTTTGGGTCTAACTAAAATTAATTGGTATGGATTTGGATCAAAGAAATCTAACTCAAACCCTACTCATTGACATGCCTAGTTATATCCTCTTTAATTTCATGTGACTCTCCAACATCTAACTGTAATGAATTAACGATTTTTTTTGATAAAAAACAAATTTCTGTATTAGTGGCAAGTTAAACATGCACTTGAATTAACAGATCTGCAATTTAACAACAGATTATAGTAGATGTAAAAAATTTTAAATTGCCTTTTAATAAGATAATTATTGCAACTCCCTTTTATGCATATTCCAATCACCAGATCTGCTAATCAACGACTTCAAGTTTCAATAATGATTATGAGATCTATTGAAATAAACCCAAGACCCAAAAAAATCTAAATTTGACAACCAAATTTAAAATAAATTCAGATCAAACAACAAAATAAGGATAAAAACAGAAAATTCTTACTAGAAACTCTTAGGTGAAATAGAAAAACCTCACTTGAAACTCCTAAAAGAAACAAAAGAACTCTCACTAAGAAGCCCTAGGAGAAATAAAGGGCTTTTACTAAGAACCCCTAAAAGAAACAAAGAACTCTCACTAAGACCTTCTAAAAGAAACAAAGGACTTTCATCAAGAAAATTTAGGAAAGACTTTATTAAAAACACAATAAAAGGAAATTCATGATAGGGATACCACTAGAGAAAAGGCCTTCTGAGTAGATAAGAAGAAGTAGAGATGTTGGAGAAAAGTGTAATGAGTTAACAATTCTTCTGCTATTGTTTTTTGGTTTTCAGAAACTTATAATTGAGGAATAGCATCGAATTGCCTCTTTTTTGCCTATGTTATTATGCTTTTGGTACGAAAACTTTCTTTCCAACTATAGCGCATATGAGAACAACATGTACATCGAATTTCCCGTCAAAGCTAATAGTTTTGATGTTTTAACGGATATGCATTAGATGCCTTGCATGAGAAACCTTTTGAGTTCAACTTATTGATTAGGGGCGTTTGGTTCAAACGTAGGAATCGGAATTAAGACTAAATTGGAGCAGGGACTTCGCATCAAAAAATAAATACTAAAAGTACTATCTGCAATATTTTGTTACTGCATCAGATTCTAAACAAAGAGATTGGGATAATGTAAATCAAGTTTTAGCATAAAATTAACATGTTAGATCATAGAATCTCTCTGGCAGTGTAACAGAGCCCTTGCATCACCTTTTTTGAAAGTAAATTAGATTCTTTTTTTTTTGTCCCTTCGTTTCAAGTGACAAACTTTAACAAGCCAAATTTGCATCTCCTCCATGAAAAGAGTTCTCAGAGGAAGACTAGGAAACAATTCTTTAACCGAAAGGAAGAAGAATTCAATAACTATTCCAGCTTCTAGAAAATGCAATTTTTGTCTTCTCCGTCCATTAAGGGAATAGTGAGGCCTTTCCATGGCTCCAATAACTTCTCAGTACAGTGGCTTGTTACAGCATAAAAACCTGATAAGATCGTTGAATAGGTGTTATTATTATTATTATTATTACTTTTTACCTCCCACACCTCCCCATGTCATTCCCACAACCTCAATTATCAAATTTAAGTTTTGAATTCTGAATCTGACAGTAAGAAAAATTCTAAGAACCCCAGGATTTGAATAATATTATTCTGCCTTAGCATATTTTGGAATTGGGATTTTTTGTTTAATTGCATAATTATATATAGATTTTCTTATGAGAGATCTTTTTTTTCTTCCTTGGAATGTTTGATTTTTAAGGAATTCTTCTCCTATTTCCAATAAAATCACTCTAGGAAGATGGTGCATCTTACATGGTTATAGACTTATAGTCAACGACACCAAAAGAAAAGGTTAATTAGTAAGTTATTCACAATTTTCAATAATTAAGCTATCAAATGTGTGTACTTTACACCTTTGACTTTTCTTTCATTGATTGAATAGATTTCTTTGTGTACGCCCAAATGGAAATTGGTTTGCAGGAACAAAATGGGAAAAAGTATATGGACTAACTGAATTAGGATGTCTTGATCGATAGGCCTTTCCACTAATGAGGACAAGCCCATTAACGTCATTTTTTCAACCTTTCCTGGCGGCCCAAATAATTGAAGCACAACTGTTCTCATTTAGGTCTCGTGTCAGCTCTTTTGCTTAATTATGGAGGCCCAAATAAAATTAGGCCGAAGCACATCCAATCCAAACGATGTCGTTAACCAGGTTGAATCTCTATTTCCTTCCCTTTCCCCGGTTCTCCGTCTACCCAGTCTTGAGAATCTTCTTCTTCCTCTCCGATATCAAGACTGAATCCCCCAATTCCTCTTCCGGCGATGGATCCACGGAATCCTACAATCGCTGCTCTCTTATTTACATTAATTCTCGCTTTATTCTCTCTGCAATCTCTGGTTCGTACCTTGTTATCATCCTCCCTCCCCCTCCTTTCTGCAATTACATCTAATTTTGGGATTTATTCTTTGTTTTTTTTTGGAAATTGTGGTGCAGATCACTACTGAAGCCGCATCAGTTGTCTTCTTGGATAGTCCTGTTCATCAATATCTTCGTTCACCTTCCGACCCGAACGCTTTAACTGAGGTAAATCACTAGTTGTATTTCTTGATTAATTTTTTGTCTGGAAGTGGATTTGCTTGCCTATACTCTTTTTGCTTCTTTTATAAAAAAGAGTAGATTTTGCATATTTTACTATGATGTTAGCAAATTTGTATGGATGTAGTGCGTAGAACTGATTAATTTGAGTGTCTTGGGACCGTAATAGTGGATTACATTTCTGGAGCATAGTAGTTAATGGGGGTAATAGTGTTGCCACTGATTGCGTGCTGCAAATCTTACCAGAGTAGGCGGAATTGGGTAGCTGGTGATGATTTTTCTGGTGTTTAGGCTGATGATGGTTTTTATTCTATCCTATTCTTCTGGAATGAGAAGAGCAATGTCCATTTGGTTTATTATATTCTGTTTTCTACCCTACACAGGCAAATGATTCTCTTGTCTGCGCTTTTCAAAAAACAGAACCTACAAACTATAGAAGGGTAGAATCATAAAGCTAAGCAAACAGTATATCTTTACCTTCTGATGTGAAGGCATGAAAAGCTGTTAGAAATGTTATATGACAAATTTCAAAAGTTCATGAAATAATTTAACATTATTGCTATTGTTAGACACTGTGCACTATCAACTTTTTTGTTCCATTCTTGTCTCTTTTGCTCTCTCATTACTTGGACTTTTGTCTACCAAATTGCTGCATGCTGGGGAACTTGGTTTTTTGCATTTTTTGTTTATCAGAATTTTATGATCAAATGTCCTGAATGAGCAGTATTAAATAAGACTAGCGAGTGAATAACCTTGTTTCCAAACATTTCTTCTATCATTAAGTGTTTTTTCACACATTTTATGACATTCTTTTCATTAGTTTGCAGTCATTTTTGTTTTTTCATATGTAGGCATTGTGAAGTATATTTTTCTGTCTGCTTCATTATATATTGGAAAATCATGCCAGCTGTATGTGAGGGGCATTGTGAAGTATGTTGTTCCTGTCTGCTTGATTATTTGTTTGGATATGTACCAGCTCTGTGTCAGGGACTATCTTTATTAGTACAACATTGACAGCTTATAAATTTGAATTTTGCAGACTGATTCAATTTCACTGGCAGAAGTCAGTGCTTCAGTATCAGTGTTGCTTGGCTATGCTCCCCCTTCCACAATTTCAGCAGCTAGTTCTTCTAAGGTATGACATCACATAATGAGCATCCAATGAGGCCTCTGTCGGGCATCCATGTAACATAAAAAAGGAAAAGAACTAGAATGCTTCATGTGGATCTTTCCTTTTCCAATTTCCTCAATTCTTTTTTGGTGGATAGGCCACCACTGTGTCTGTTACTTTTTCTATAGAAACTGTTTTTCAACAAAAGAAGAACCATTGTTTTGCAGCTCAATAAGGTGCTTGCTCCTAATCCATTTGATAGGCCTCATGCTGTCTTTGCTCTAGAAGTTACAGGAATAAAAGGTGTGTGCAGTTGAGCTGTAATTGCTTGAAAAGTTGATATTTTAACATATTAACATACAAATTTGTTTTTAAGTACATGATCTATTACTTGCAGATTCACAGCTTGTAGGTACAGGAAAATTTGGTGGTGCTCTCAAGAGCAAGGTTTTGGTTGGAGAAAGTAAGGCTCACATCCAACTTCCAGGTAATTGAATTTTTTTGGTAAATCTGTATGAGGTTTTTTCTTGTGGATTCATTGTGTGATGGTAGTACCTTAATGGTCTTGCAGATGAGGATGAAGTATCGGTCATCTCTTTGAATGATCTCCCTGATTCTGATGCTCTGTCCTCAGATAACGAACTACTTGAATTTGTTAGTTTGAACACTTTTGGCTCTTTATGATTAGTTATTACCTATTTGTCCAGAATTTAGAGTAATTCACATGATGCTTTATTCTGCAGGCAACCTTCTTGGGTGGTTCATATGCTTCCAATGACTTGCCACTCACTGGAGAATTGACAGTCCCATCAGCTGGTGATGCCAATGTCAGACTTGATTTGTCAAAGGTCCTTTCCCAGATTCTAAAGTTTTTTACTCTCTCAATATTATAACAATTCAATGAGCTGTTTCTCGCTTATGAAAGTGCTACAGCATTTCTGATGTTTGAAATGTACAGAAAGCAGAAATGGAATTTATAAACAGTCTTGTAGCTCTCCTCCGCAAAGTTGAAAGGGCATTGGTGATTCTTTGATGATTTGTCTGGAAGTGGACAGAAGCATGCTGAGTTAATTACTGGATCATTTGATGGTATTAAGGTGAAAAATCCATTTCATCTTCCCCCCCCACTTTTCAGTTAAGATATCCCCTTTTCTCTTTAAAAGAAGAGACGCTGTAGAACTGTGCAGTCTTCAGGTTTTCATTATTAGCTCTTTTCTACCTTTGTCCTATCTTTTCCCGACAATTTGACGATTTCCAAATCTATTGAGATGAGTAAATGCAGATACTTGAATTATCGTTTAAGGTTACTGTTTGGACCATTCTTTCCTGACATGGTTGTCATTGCTTTCGGTAAAGAAGGAATATTGTATTGAGTTCCTAACTGTTCAACACTTTTCTATGTGTTCATTGTTGATTCAGTAGTAGTTTGGGTTATGCGTTTTTCAGGATTGAACTTAACTTCATAGTCATTTATTGTCTTATGGCATCCTGCAGACACTTTCTTCCTTTTTGCAGAGTGATTGTCAAACTTCTTGAAAAAATCTTTCTCATTCCTCTGGATGGTTGATCTAGTTTATTATTGACTGGACGAGTGAGAAAGAAAAAAGGAGGATGAAAAAACCTAACCTTACTTGTTAAACGCTTGTGCTTGTCATGGCTAATTAGTATCTGTTTTTCTTAAAACTCTCTGATTTCAGGTTTTAGCAAGAGCACAATCATGGCCACTGTAAGGTAGTTCGCTGCAGTCAAGGAAGTGGAAATTATTTGCTCTTTCCATTCCAAAGATCTTTGATTACCTGGAAGCGAGATATAAAGGTCATACAACTTTCTTATTGTAGCACTTATACACTTATTTCATCGCTCTACTTTGACCTTCTCCACTTAGATAATTGTCTTTTTATTTCTTAGGATTGGGAGTTAATAGTTTGGAAATAATGGCCCTCATTTCTTATTTAATCGCTTGGAAACTCTTAACAAATTATAAGTTGCTGCACCTCTTGATTTTTCCATTCCACAGTCTACCTTATAAACTGAAACTAGAATTTAACCTTGCCTACGATCAGTTACCACAGCCTGCAACCAGCAACACTGCCCACCAGTTGGTGGTTTTGGGGACTCATTCCAATCCATTGTGATTCTGCCTTATCTAACTCAAACACAATTATGAAAATAAAGGAACCTGGTTACCACCCTGCCAAAGAAAACGGTTTAACTTGGGAGATTCTGTATTAAGTTATTTCTCCCTTAAGAAAAGAATTATGAGAAATCTTTTTGAAATTTTAATTCTCGTTTGCTGTGATTCATAACAACAGTGTTCTAAGTCTTTGTGGGCATTCTCATAGTTTGAAATTAAAATTTGAACCTGAATACATTTTCACAGAAGCAAACACTACTTGAGTCAATATAAGTTACTCTAGGTAGTCAATATGGTATGATCTGAATGTATATTCTCCTTTTTTGGAATTTTATATGTATAGGACTTCTAAACTGATGTATGTTTTGAAATTTGTCATTGTATATTTTCTTATTGTTAATTTTCTAATCATTTTTGCCCAGCTGAGTTGCCCACCTGACTTAATTCTTTGGCATAAATGTAAACGTTGCTTCTATTTCAGTTTAAAGCATAATGTTCTGTAAGGAAATACTTCAACCATCTCTATTCTTCAATTTAATGTGAGATATTTTACTTAGTTCCAAGAAACCTTTGCATAATTTCCATGACGGGAAGACATCAGGTTAATATAGTTATGTTGTGTCCATTTGGCAGATCTTTTTCCATGCAAACTTTTTTCATGGTTGAGACCAATTATCTTTCTTTGCATATGACTTATTGCAGAACCAAGCATTCTACATACCCCTTGCTCATCGGCTAAACAGGACATAGAATAATGAAAAAGAAAAGCATTGTGTAGTAAATTCATAGGCAAAATGAACTAATTGGAGGAAATTGGGAGGCCGACATATTCTATTTGAATATCTGCGAGCCAGTAAATATTCTTGTCTAATTATGATAACACTGGTCACATGTGTTTTCTATCTCAAAACCACTCATTCTTGCCCCTGAAAATCAATATTATGTGTCAATTCACAGGTCAAATTGTTGGAGTGATCATCCATGGTGAAGCACCTGCTTCAGAGTCAAAGAAACTACTGAATGTTGAGATTGCTTCTCGGGCATCTCCACGTTGGCTGGAGGAAACAAAAACTCCAACTAATTCAACTCTGGTTTCCGAAATAGTGCTGGTTAGGAGGACCATTGCATGGATAACAGGAATCTTGCTAATAACTGCAACTCTCTTAGGAGTAAGTATATCATCTGCAAGTGGTTTTACTGATAATTGCAACTCTCTCTGTGTTAATCCTCTGTTTGTGCACTCTAATGCAATCGTGATTGTTTTCCCCATCAATGTCCTTTTCCTCCAATCATGCTATTTGTTCTGGTTTGATAAGGTTGTGATTTACATAATGGACTCCCTAGTGTATCTGTCTTAGTGTATCTGTCTGGTCCATTTTGTTATGGCCAATCTTATATATGACCCTGCTAAGGTTTTACCTGGCTCTTGCTACATCTGAGTTCAAATTCATTTCAGAGCTGAGCTAGCCATCCTAAGTGATGAGTGTGCCTTTAGCTTTATTATGGTTTAAATGGTCTCAGTTTGAGAGTAAACACTTAACCGTCTTACCAAATCTTCATAGCAGATAATTCTTTTTAATTTCTATATTCCATCCTTTTGTAGGAACCATGTTAATCATTTCATTCCTTTTATTTCATGTTGACACATGCATATGCAAACCCACATAACATGCACACATGCAGATTGGGTTTTGTGTCGAGCTTCCTATATTCCATTCTTGGTCAAGTATCTAATCAAGTTTTGTTGGTACTTTGGTTTTGTTGGTCGTCAAAGCACAAATTTTTCTTTTCATCGTAGCAGATATCCAAGATACTTAAGATACTATACAACTGATTTTAACTGACCTTAACCTTTCTTAACCCTCCATCCCAACAAAATGATGACAGGTAGTACTGCTTCTAAACCATTAATCTGTGCTAATATTGGTATACTTTCTGATTTTCATCTCATTTTAGAGAACTGTGTCAGAAACTGAAAGCCATGCGTGCATCACAGATCATCCATCTAAGTGATTTAACGGTCATTTTCATTTGATGCAGGTTTATTTTCTTCTCTACATGCCACTCACCAGGGACACCCTATTGTATTCTAATGTCAAGCTTGACTAAGATTATAAAGCTGCTGTTTATAGTGTCATTGAACTGCAAGGCAGTCCAGGTTGCAACTAAACTTTGTGCTGAAGAGATGAAATCATGTGATGTAAATGATCTGTCCTCTGTCACTCTGCACTTGCAATATTTTCACAGAAGTTGGTAGTTGCTTCATGTTCCGAGGAGTTTCTTGCCTATTGAATTTTGTGGCATTATTTGGTGGATGAGTGGACGTTCAAATATATACCCCACTGCCTCATGGCTTATAATGTAGAGATGCTGGCTGTAGGATTTGGTGAAGCAAAAAATTGGAGATGATACTGTTGTTTGTATTTTGTAGTTTATCAGTATTTTGGTTTATGTCCTAAATGATCTCAAGTCTTAATAATGAGAAGAAAGAGAAGTTTAAATTATTTTCTTCATTAATAAGATTAGTTTGAGCATCTCACTCGTGTTTTTACTGCAATGATTCGCGTCTTGCTGTGCAAGTTATTTTTATATTTAGACGTCCCCTGTGCAAGTTTTGGAAGCAAATGACAGGAAGGATGAAGCAGGAAATAAGTATGATATGCCCGATTAAAGAGCCGGAAGAAGTTAAAATAATTCAATGCAGCTCTGGAAACTAAGAATAACGCATTTGTGGACTGTTGGGAGTCTAGGGTCATTTTATCCAAACAGAGCCTTAGTTTTACAATTGGCATCCCACGAGATCTCATCTGACATTTAAAAATAGATAACCTCTAAAAGATATGGCAGTTGATAATAGATGTACTCTATTTCCCTTCTACTATTTTCTTTCTTCTTTTAAATCTTGTTGCTTTTATTTTTTTTCCCCTTGAGATTGAATGTCTTATGGCAACTTTTCTTTTCTTGATAAGTTCTGGAACGGAATTCAGATGATCCAAAAAAAAAAAGAATTAATAAATAAGAAAAAAGAAATTCATCTAAAGGTTATGTTAAATAACAACAACTGATTCTGCAAAGACTGCAATTAAGAAATGTTATTCATTACACAAATTTAGTCTTACACAATAGAAGAGATTTTTGCCCCCCTTCTCGAGAGAGAGGGAGGGAGAGAGAAAGAGAGATCTTTCATTTACTGTCGATTTACTCTTAAATTTTTATTAATTTCCTATAAAAGATTAAAATGTAGTAATTAGAATTGCCACCTCTTTCTATTTTCTACAACTTTTATAAAGCATAAGAATAATTTTGTAACTCCAACTATATTTTTTAGAATAAATTTTTTTATGTACTAATGGTATATACACTATCAGGTTTAAAAGCACATCCATTATGCAAGATTTGATGTTCAAATTCAAATTGCAATAATGTAGCATTCATGTAAATTTGTTAGTGTATACGCTGACAATGTAAGAATGATTAATCATACATTTTTTAACATCCATACTACATATGGGAGCAGAATAATACTTCGACAAAATTACACGATGCTTCTACTACTGAAGATTTTCCTTATATGGTTGATAAATCTTGAAAATTTTTCCAAACGCTTAATTCGGAGACCAGAACCAGAAGCGTTGGGATGGCGGGGGGAGGAATGAGCAAGGGCAGGAATGGGAATCAATAATATTTCCCGATATTGTTGTTTGGTAGATCTGCATTGGAATGAACGTAAAGGAATGAAACACCTCAAATTCTAAACAAGGGTTTCAATTTCATTCCCCAATTTCACTCCGACGGTTTCAACACGAAAGCCTCACCCTCTCTTCGCTGGAAACGTCTCTCCCGCCGGTAAGTTCACCGTCGCTTACTCCTCCTAGTTTTTGGCATTGCATCTTGATACCCTTTTCCTTCTTTCTTTTTATCTTTAGAGTTTTTCCCCTTTTCGTCTTAACTTTTTGGAAAAATAGCTGATACTGGTTTTCTGCTTTTCTTGCAGGCTTGAAAAATTAGCGGGAGCGGAATCACTGGTTGAAGTAGCCCACTAATTCTCCCTGCCAGTCAGGTAAGACTATAAGAACCCTTTTTTCCTTTTTTAATTTTGGCTCAAAAAATTATGAGAATTAGTTTTTTTGTTTTGTTATGGGGCTTCTGTTCATTATCTGGATGAAAAGTTATTCTTTTTCCATTAATGGTGTCTCCTTTTTCCAGTTTCTCCTTGTTTTAGTCCTCTGTTTTATTTCTGTAGTACTAATTGAATCGCTTATTCTTGAAATATGCCAGTAATAAGAGGTTTAATAAGACAGTTTTAAGTAGAAGTGTACATGTAAAGTGCCGAATTCGGCATCCGTGATAGCACTCATGCTTACTCCTTGTAGTATCCTTCCCACTTGTTCGTCCTATAGTTCATTTCTTCCCATCAAAAATAGTAGATGAGGACGACTGTGCAATATCCCTGTCATGTTTTCAGTGTGGAATAGTATGGCCTTAATCAGTGGCTGCTACTGTATTCGAAATTGTAATACTTAAGCCTTTTTCAAGATTGAATGGTGCAACTAACCGATTAGGTGTTTGTGCACCATGCCGGCAATTATTATATGCTTTGTCTGGTGGGATAGTGATCATGTACCTGCAACTAGGGGGTAGTCATCATTTCTGTGATGTATTTCATATGTGGATGCATGCTTGGTATCAGTTTTGTCCTTTCAATTATTACATGCAGTGGTTTCCCAGTACTTTGGTTTCAGTTCTTTTCTTACTGTCGAACACATTGTTTTGGCATGATATCAGACAACATTTTTTCAAAAATTTTTAATAAACAATGTTGCCCGCTTGAACATTGCTTACAGGATGAAGAATGGTGAGTCCACATATGAACCACCTCGTGGGCGTGGCAAGAATAAATGCTTTTGGACTCCTGAAGAGGTAAAAGCGTTAGTTGAAGCACTAAAAGAGTTGTCATATGATCCTTTGTGGAAAAATGATGGTGGATTTAAGCAAAACTATATGTTTGAGGTGCACAATATTATTTCAAGTAAGATTCCAAATTTCACGAAGAAAGTTGATCCGCATGTTGAGTCAAAAGTGAAGTGGTTGAAGAGCAAATTTTATGCAATTAGTAAGATGTTAAGACAAAGTGGTTGCAAATGGAATGCTGCTGAGAAGATGATCAGCTGTGAGAGACTGTGGTATGACAATTGGGTTAAGGTAATTATAGGTTTTTTGCTTTTCATATTTTGATTTTATTTGATATTCCATATTACAAACTTTCTTTTTTTTATTTGTTTGTTTCTGATGCCTCGTTGTTGTAGACGCATAAAGAGGCAAAGGGGCTCTGGAATATGAAGTTTCCATACTTGCGTGATCTTGAAGTGGTATATGGAGATGATATAGTGAAAGCGGAAGAAATTGAAGGCTTTGAAGATGCTGACCAAAACATAGAGACAGCATTAATAGAGGCTAATGTTATGGATCTCAGTGATGAAGGTAATGAGGAGGCAAATTCAGTTACCCAAGACAAAGAAGCAAACACAACTAGCACTAGTACTTTAAGGAAGCAGAAGAGACAAACATCTCCTATAAGTAAGGAATCCAAGAAAGTGAAGACATCAGTAGCACCGTTACTGGTTCCAGAACAATTTGAGATGATGACAGGAAAATTTGAAGTGCTTTTAGATCACTTGGCTACAATAGCAACAACAATGGCTAAGGAGGACCAGCGTGCACAATTAGCAGCAGATAGAAGTAATCGGGTGGTGGAAGAGCTTTTGAAACTTGGCTTACCCACTGGAGATCTTTTTGGCGCAGCTAATATTCTCTGTGCAGAATCTTCCAAGCTTAATGTGTTCTTTCAACTTTCTCCTAAAATGAGGAGGCAATACGTGAACTATCTTCTTTATCCTACCTCTAGTCTTTCTGGTTCTAGTAACTAGGGCGGCAGGCAGTCTTTTTGCTCGTTATGGTTGTTGCTGCTGGATTGCTTGAGACTTGTCAAGCATAGTTGCAAGGTTGTTATGTAGGATTGATGCTTCGATCGGTTGCAATCTATATGGCAAGCTGTTAGGAACCTATTAATATTGTAAATCTGTAGGATTAAATTTGAATCATGTATGGATTATGCTGATTTTGATTAGTTATTCAATCCGGTAGCAAGTTTTAAGCCTCTTGTTCCAATTGCTTTGCTTTTGTTGGCAGTATATTAGACTTATTTTCATTGTTATTTTGTACTTTTCTTTTGGCCTCCAGATGCCAATAATTGTTGTTATCAAAATTAGAACTTTTTGTCTGAAATCGTCTTCGTGCAGGCAACCCAAACACGGAGATGGAACAGCATTCCCAATCTGAACCAAACATGTAGTTTGCAAAGGGTATGAAACCCATCCTAAATGTTTCACCTATTCAATTTGCTTAACAAGCAAACAGCACCATATATCCTCTTTTCCATCTTTTAATCAAGCTCCTTTTCATTCAGAAGTGCTAATTATATCTATTAGGATTCTGCACTTGACAGTTACTTCAGCAATACACAATCTCCAGTTTTAACATTCCATACTTCTAAAACTATTGAGGGTTCAATGGATTTATTTTAACATTTCATACTTCACTACTTCTCCAGTTTTTTCAACATAATAAGAAGAATCATAACGAAAATTGCCCATCTAATCTATATTTCTGGCCTTAGCAATGAAATAATGAAAACTCGTTCTTGCTCCCCATTTCCTCTGTTTTGGATTCTTTAATTCTATTTCTTCTCCTCAGCACTTGACAGATAATTCCAATTTCCTCTTTATCACCAACGTATTATACAAAAAGTCCAATAACAACTCTGCTTTGCCACTCCCACTCTCTTCTACACACAAACAGAGATGTCATCTACACTACCATTATGTTTCAAATTCAACCAGCCTCAATCTTTTCCATATCTCAAGCCGCCTCCTTTTTCTTGTATTTTTCAGTATAATCTCACGCGGAATACTCATATTTGCTTCACATTTTCATCTTCCAACTCAAACAGCAGCAACCCTTTAAACTACGGACCTCAAGATGAGGCTAGGTGGCTCAGGGAAGAGCAGAGGTGGCTCAGAGAGGAACAGAGGTGGCTCCGCGAGGAGCAGCGGTGGCAGGCTGAAAGGCTAGCTTTGTTAAATGAAATTCAGAGGCTGAATCTTCGAGTACAAGAGCTTGAACAACTGAATTCTGTGCAAGAAACTTCACTTTCTGAAACTATAGCAAACATTGCTAAGTTGTTGCAGGTATACAAAAGGGATTTTCTTGGATTTCTTAGACTGCTGGAATTGGATTTTAATTGATAACTCTTTCTTGGGAATTAATTGATCATAGTGAGTAGGACTTATGAAGGAAATGCGGTTCTTGGATTTATATCTTGAGCTGCTTGCGCTATTGAAACTTGTAGAAGTTGAGTCCCAGCTTCCCTCCGGCCAATCCAACCACCTAATAATAGCAATTTTTTTGGATATCTTGTATAGAAGTTATTGGCTCATTTATTTCTGCTCCTATTTTACAGGTTTCAAGTTCTTTGATAAGAAAATTTTGGGTTTTATTTCCTTTTGTGAGAAGAATTTTGTAGTGGTGAATAGTGGTGATAGCTTTATTGTTACGTTGCAATTCTTGTCCTCCTTCTTATCCTGCTGCAAAAGAAGGAATTTGTGTACTTTAGAATGCTTAATATTCACTACTTGAAGCTGCAAAGTGATATTTAAAGGATATTCTTTTCTGGAGTTGAAGACGGTTAACTTTCAATGCATAATTCTTGCTTCTGTACTGCACTAAAAATGAAAAGCTCTAAGCTAATAAATTTCTGAGTTTTGTTTCAGGTCTTGAAGGAGGGGGACTTGGGGAAGAGTATCAATAAAATTTCAGAGAGCAGATCAGGTGCTCTGCCGTTTGGTGTAGAAACAGCACAGAAAGTGGAGGAAATGGTTGTGAAGGAAGTTGTTGAAGTTCCACAAAAGGAAAACAATGGAAATAAGAGGGCAACGTTAAGGATGGGATCCGAAGGAGATGATGTTCAAGCAATGCAGGTTTGCTTTTTCAAAAATTGCATTTCTCCGTTGCAAATTAAGCAGGCATGGTCCATATCTTTAGGCTTGGATTTTTGTGCTGTTTTGCTTTCATGACAGTTTGCTTTTGTGTTTAATTCATGAAGTCAAAAACAGAAGTTGGTTAAAACTGAGTAAAATGGCATTGACAAATTGGCACATTTGATCAAAATTTTATATAAGAATGCCACTTAAAAGGTCAAGACAGTAGTTCTATTACCTTAGAGTACTCAACGATTACATATCTACCCTTTTCATTAACTTTTGTGCAGTTGAAGGCTAACAGAATGGCCAAAGTACCCAAAATTTGTTCAAGTATGTAGCTTCTAATCAATTGAAGCCAGTGAGTTAAAGAAAGGAAACCCACCCCCCACCCCCGGGGACAAAAAAAAAATGAAGTCAGGTCATGAGGAAAAGTGTGTAAGACCGTATATTAAGCTGTAAATGATCGCTACATAGAAACTGTGGGTGATAAACTTTATGTAAATTGTCAAATACTAAACTTCTCTTTTTTCAACACCAAAACAGGAAGGAGATGTTCAAATTGCAATGTAGAGATCATCAAAGACACTCATAAGAGTAATACTCTGTGAACTATCCAGATTGGTGGTGATTACAACAGCCAAAAAATTGATTGCTTTGAAGTTCTTCAAAATGAAACTGCATTACTTTTGTGGTACTAGTTGCTCGTATATAAACAGTATGCCAGAAGTATGTTGTCAACCTAGCTACAGGATGTTAGCATGATAAAGTATTTGACATAGAAAGGTGATAATCAGGGAAACTATATACTTTTCTTGCACAGGATGATTGCTGCATTATTAGGAGTCATAAACCTGTATTTTGGGTGGAACTTCATTTAGATGATTTGAATGGCAATTGATGCTAAGATGTGGTATGAAGATCTCTTTTTCAGCAATCCAAGGTTGAAAATTAAAATGTCATTTTTCACATCTTTTAGAGGGGAAAAGATTGGTTGCATTTTGATGATATGCTGGGCTTTGGCTGTAATAGAGGACTAAAAGATTCTACTGCATCCAGAAAGTAGTCTGTATTTCTTGAGTCCTTGAGAAATGAAGGTCTTCACGTTTGGAATGTCATAGGATTGAAGAGTTGAATAACTTGGGGAACTTAGAAGTTCCTATCTTTTTAGGCAGACATAGTTAATGATAAAAGAGGAGTGGCTTGTTTTATAGGACACTATACTTGTGGAATTAAATTAGGCAGAGGAAATATGTCCCATCAAAAATTAACAAACTGCCCATGTTGGTTATATGCTTTAGTTGAGCTTGGTGTAAGTAGCTTTTACTGTGAGAAAGGGTCAATCAAGGGTTTAGCTCATTTTGGTTTGATTTATATGATACTTCCCTAGAGCTCTCTTTTCTCTTTGTGGCATTTTCTTAGGCTTATCAGTTTCCTTTCTGTACAATAGCCTCTCTGTTCTTGCTTCTTTGTTCATTAGACCATTCCTTCATCTTTCAAATATCTCTTCCATATCTTGTTCTTTGATAGGAGGCACTGCTAAAACTAGGATTTTATTCTGGCGAGGAAGACATGGAATTTTCCAGCTTCTCAACTGGGACTGAACGTGCTGTCAAAACTTGGCAAGTAAGTTATGACTTGCATTCTACTTGCAGAAAAATCATGAAGCTGGGTTGGAGGTTACCTTATTTTTCTAACCTGCAGGCTAGTTTAGGTGCCCCAGAAGATGGTATCATGACAGCAGAACTTCTTGAAAGGCTATACATTGAGCAAAATAGGGGCCCTCCTAGCTTTACTGGAGGAAAAGGTCCAGAAGATTCGAGTGAGGTACATATTCCTTTTCTCCTTAATGGTCAAGACTTTGGTTCTAATGCTTCTGAGTTTTGTATTACATGGTTCACAAATTCATATTCTCGGTACTTCTTTCTTAGAAAGGTGCAAATGGAGCTCCAACTGCTTCGGTAACTGAAATATCCGAAGTTAAGGAAACAGTAGTTGGCGAAGATGGTCTGGCAGGAATTAACATGTCTGAACATCGAGTTTTTCTTCTTGGAGAGAACCGATGGGAAGAACCTTCAAGACTAGCGGGGAGAAACAAACAACCTGAAACCAAGATTGGTAGCGGTAAAACCATGACAAAGTGTCCTTCTTGTCGTGGAGAAGGCCGCTTGTTATGCATGGGTACATTATTCTGTCTCTCTCCATTCATCTCTCTATCTCTCCCCCTTCTCCGGTACACATAGGTAGTATTTGTTTGTAGGGAAATGTGCGGAAAAGTGAAGAAAATTGAGTTAATTTTTCCCTTCACATATGTTTGGTTGGCAGAAATGTTGAAAAATTTTCTTGCATTTTCCCACACTTTCTTGCATTTTACGTTCTGCAAAATTTGCAAGATTTTGAAGAAAGATAGTTGGTTACTCACAAGAGTTTCAATAGTTACTACTAACAGCCATTAACTTTTCATATTTTCTTTAATATTTTCCTTTGTAACTAAACGTTTATGGGGAAATTTTCATTTTCCTTTCTTACTTTCCTTGACAGCACTTTCCCACACAACTTTCCTTTTATTCAAACGGAGCCGTTGTCATGTTTTCATCAATTCATAAAGAAAATTTTTGGAACTTTCCTGCTAACCAAACATACATAAAGGTGAAAATAACTAGCTTTCCTTCACTTTCCCTCATTTTTCCTTGCAAGCAAACATACCTTAGTTTTGCAGATTTGCATCATCTCATTAGTTTTGCAGATTTGAAAATTGTACATTTCTTTGGCAGAATGTGATGGAACTGGTGAGCCAAACGTTGAGCCACAGGTAAGCAGCACACATTTGATCTCTCTGTACAATTTAGTCAAGATTAATTATTCATCAGTTAATTAGCAAGTGTTTAACTTTCCTTTTGTTATGCAGTTCCTGGAATGGGTAGATGAAGGAGCAAAGTGTCCATATTGTGAAGGTCTAGGACACACAACTTGTGATGTATGTGAAGGAAGAAAGGTCATTGAGGCATAATCCATACTCCTTCACGTCTTTTCCATAGAGATACTTATTCTTGCTTTGATTGAATTTGTAGATTTTTAGGTTATAAGATGTATAGGTCCGATTTATGAATGAACTTTGTCTCCTTTATTAACTTTAATAGTTGTCACGTCACACTTATGATTTAGTTCATCTAGTTACATATAAAATCTTGTATAATATCTATTTGAATGAATATTGATTTACTCAACAAATACAATTATATAACCACTGAGTCGGCCACCAAAAAGGGACTCACTCTCTTTTTGAACTGTAAGTCGGGAGTTCGAACTTCACCTGCAGTGAAAAAAATTCAAAAGAAGTAGTAAAGCACCCCTTTGATTTATTAGTCAGGTTTTTATACCTACTAACTCCTAATACACAGTTTCTTTAGACTCTCCTCCCTCTAGATTAGGATAGATTAAATTATAAAAATATCGTTGAAGTAAAAAAAATACAGTTATATTAGTGACCCCATTTTTTATAAGATGAGAAAGTAGACTGCACTTCTGGTTCTCTATTTTCTTCTCTCTTCTCCGTATCTTCTTGTTGAACATTATTACCGTCTCAATATTTCTTAAAGCAATCCCTCAATATTCTTTTGCGTTGTTCAACAATATTTATTGTACATTAATCTAAATCTCTTGTGCAATCAATTCGTGGAATGATAATACACAGAATTTTTTTCAGAAATGTGTCCTTTTCATTACCTTTCACTTTCATCCCTCAGCTAGAATGATTTGAAGTACACTTGGTACTCACAAATTCCACATATTGTGGTAATCGATGGAATGTAAGATTTGAATCATTAACCTCCCACACCACCAAGTCTTGAGGATTTGGTGGTGATCCACAGCCCAATTTTGTAACTTCTGTCAATGGGGTATTAACAAAGAGTTAGTGATAAGGGCGGTAGATGTAATTTGATGAAATCTCAGGGACTGATTCATAATTTGGATAAACCTCACGGGAGGTAAATGTAATTAAACCAATATGATAAAACACAACAGATGCCACGTCCAACAACCATGGACACTGAACCGTTACACGCGTCTGAAGAGCAGAGACGTGTCGATCGCATTGTAGCAGTACGTGTGTTGCTCATACATAGCGCCAACACCACTTTTCAAAACTCTTCCATTAAATCCAATCTGATCTCAACTGCTACTACTAAAATTTAAAACCGCCCCAACTTTTCATCCCATGTGAAAGTTGCATGTCAAAAGCAGAATCAAGCATTTGTCTGACAACAAAAACATAGTAAAAGAGAGTTGTTATGGTTAAGAATTTGTGTATTTTTGTAGAAAGAAAGGTTTGTTCGAAACAGGAATGGAATCCCAATTACACCGCCCTTATGGCCATGCTGATGATCAAGATCCCCAACACGCAGGTTTGCAATCTGGTGAGAATCTCTTACTGCAAGATTCTCTCTCTTCTCTTTTTGCTAGTACTTGTTTTTATGTTTAGCAACACTGAATCAGTTTTGGTGAATCTTTTTCCGTGGAACATTTGATCTTCAAGTAAAAATTTATGTGAAATTGGAAGTTGTACATGTCTTAGTTTTTGTCAAGTGTGTCTCCCTCTCTAATGACTAAATTTTCAAGAATTTCGATGAACAAATGTTACACCGGGCTTACGTTTTTGTTTAGATGGTGCTTTTTGTCTACATGGTTGATTTTTGTCAACTTATGTAGCACTAAAGTGATGGGATTGTTCGTTATTTATAGCGGTTGAGGATGAAGGAGACCATCATCATCATGAGAAGACATCAGTGATGAGGAAAGTGAAGGCGAAAGCGAAGAAGATCAAGGAGACTCTTGCCAAGCATGGACTTGGTCATGAACATGAACATGAACGAGATTATAGTCATGATGATCCTGATGAGGGTGAAGAAAATGAGGATGAAGAAATGGAAGAAGACCCTGAAGTCCATGGTGCACCCAGTATGTGTTTCATTTCATTCATTTACTTGTGTGTGTGTGTGTGTGTGTATTTCATTTCATTCATTTACTTTGGGTTGATTTAAAATAGGAAATTTGGCTAGTTTCATGGATAAAGAAAAGAGATAGTCCTATATGATTATAATAACTTTTTGGTGAATTTTGTTGCAGTGTATGAGTCGACTGTGATTGGAAGTGCAATTCCTGCACAAAATGTCAATTTGGAGAAACCAACAGCAATAGGGGAAGATAGCTACGAAGCTCAGAGGAATGCTGGGAAAACAGGCGCTACAAGGCCTGTTTTTGAGGGGCAATCAGGGGAGAATCTGGGAAAACCATCAGCCATGGAAGTGGTTCATGCGCCTGAGGAGAAGGATATATCATTTCCCCCTGAAATTCGTCGAACAAAAGGGGATTCAGGTGCCAGAAACGACAATGAAAATATTGGCCCTCAGGGGTTTAGAATTGGTTCTCTAGAAGGCTTAGAGGAAGATCCTCAAGCGCCGAAAAACCGGCCTGGAGAAGTTCCACCTTCAAATTATGAAACTAAAGTTACTGATCCAACTGGAAAGGGTGGTGAAGAAGTTGGAATAACCCCACTGCTCCAATCCTTCAATAAGATGGGTGTTAATGATGAATCAGTGCCTAAATCAGAATCAGGACAAGAGGGGTATACAGGAAGCCATGATCAGTTTGCTCCGGAGCCAAATCCTACTGAAGGCAAATCTGATTCAGCTCCAAAAAGTTGTGATCCTAGCAAACCAGAAGACGACTTACCGCCGGACACATTAACCGGAAAATCATCAGACCAGAGCGGTTATGTTGAGAAGATATCACTAGCTACATCCACTATTGCTGACAAAGCAATCTCTGCCAAGAATGTAGTCGCTTCCAAGCTTGGATATGGAGGCACTGAAGGTGGTAAAGTCCCTGAAACCGATGAAAACAAGAATGCTGCAAAATCAGGTGCATCCCCAGCGGAGTATGCACATAAAGTCTCAGCGACAGTTACTGACAAACTAGCACCAGTTTACCAGAAAGGCGCAGATGCTGGAAGTTCTGTGGTGTCAAAGGTGAAAGGCAGTACTGGAACAGGACAGGAAGGATCTGAAACAAGTGGTGGTAAAGGGCCCGATAAAGGTGTGTCTGTGAAGAGTACCTGGTTGAGAAGCTTAAACCTGGTGAAGAAGATAAGGCGCTTTCTGAGGTGATATCAGAGACTTTGCACAAGAAGAAAGAAGAGGTCGGAAAAACAGGTGAATCAAAGCCAATGGGGAAGGTGACTGAGTCAGAGGAGGTAGCAAGGCATCTTGGGACTGGAATGGAGAGGAAGAGAGAGGGTGAAGATGCCATTGCCGCCGGTCGCGAAAGCAGTGGGAAGGGTATGGTGGATAGGCTTAAAGGGGCTGTCAGCTCATGGATTGTCAAAGGTCGTGAAGATCAACAATATTCTCAGGGGTCAGCTGATTCATCGAATGGTAAAAAATAAGCAAGTTTTACCATTAAGAAATATGCATTCTATCCACCTTTTTCACTTCCACTGTTTCATGCTTAATCCTAATACGATTTCCCATTCTTTTGCTCCTTGTCTAGTGAGTAATGAAGGTTCTGCAGCTGGTGATGAAATCGGGCATCGTAGACTTCAAGAATCAGGTAACTGATGCAAGTTGGGCCTAGCTCTTCATCAGAGATTTGGAGGCATGTTTCTGCTGCTGCTTTGCTACATGTTTTAAAAAATATGGTTCAAGACAAAGTGAAAAATACCTTTGTGTCTAAGAGTTATATGGACTCTATGCTTATTATGTATAAAGGATGAATATAATTACTGTGCTGTGTTTGGATATTGTGTAACAATTGTGCCGTTCGTATGAAGTTTGTTGTTTGTATTTGAGTAATCAATTCCCAGATTAAATAATTTTGAGTCATTTCAAGGCTCTAGGATATGTAGTCTGAAATATATATATATATATATGTGTGTGTGTGTGTGTGTTTTATTTTTTTCACTTTGGGCAAGAGATGGAAGAACTAGGGTTTGACATTGTACAGTACTATGACAAGTTGGCAACAAGTAGAGTTTAACAAATTAGTAGTTGAACTTAGATTGTGATCCGATAGATCCCTCGGGAAAAATAAAAAAAGAAAAATTAACAGTAACATTAACGGTCAAAGAGTGCATATGCAGATTGATATGCATCCTAGTATTACACATTCTTGCATAGTCTTCTTCATGTCTACATGTGTACTGGTTGGTCGACATGTATATTCTTGTTTATATATATTTTAAAAGCAAAACTGAATTTTGACTGCTTCAGAACGGATTAGAAAACCAACTTGCTTTCGGGTAAGTTAGCTAAGGATGGGAAAAAATATTCGCTGAACCTAAAATTCGTGGAATCCGATTCGATCCGCTCCAAAACAATTGGGTATTTGATCTACCTTATTTGAGCGAATCAAAAGAGGATCGGATACTTCCTTATATACAAGGAGGGTTTAAGGTTGGAGGATTAAAAATTCATGGGTATTCGATCCTTTTTGCATATATATTTTTTATTTTTATATACATTACAAAGTATTATTTTAGAGTTAACTAAGTAGTTTTATTGAGCAAATTATGTCTCGAATATGAGCGCATTTAATTTGTTTACAAGATTCATTCGTAGAGTTCATGTTATTTTTTTTTTTTAGAAAAGGTTTAATTGATATAGAATATGTATTAAAAAAGGGAAATGCTTATAACAATTTTCATTAATTTTGGATTCTTTTTATTATTCCATTTCTTGCATTCTCTTGCATGTTTGTTTCTCGACATGATACTTTTTCTTTGATAAAGTCCATATGGAATCTCAGATGAATATATAAATATAAAAATAAATTAATATAAATTATTTTTTAAAAAAAAATTATATGATGAGAGTGAGAGGATAGGTACCGATTGATCCGAAGCACCGAATCATTGGATATTTGTTGATATGCGAAACAGGTAAAAGTTAAAAAATTATTTAATCCACAAGATACAAATTGAATTCCGACTCTCTTTTAACAAGTACTCGATCATTGAGTATTTGTTGATACGTGAAACAGATAAAGGTTAAAAATTGTTTAATCCATAAGATACAAATTGAATTAATCAATGCCCCATAGGCAGATATACTCAATTCACGTCCACCCCTAAAGATTTATATACCAAGAAGGGTTTTAAAATTTTCTTTGGCCGTAGGTGAAAAAAAAAAGATTGTGAAAAAAACATTTAGTGAAAATGTACTAATGCACCTTTCTAGTCTGAATGAATCTTTTCTTTCAGCCTCTTGTACAGTTCAGTTAGACTTCCCTTTCCCTTAGGAGTAGGAAAAAAAAATAATCCAGTTGCATTTTCCCATTCTTTAGAGTAAAAAAAAACAAAAAAAAAAAGCTGTACACGTTGTCAGTTGAGGGAAAAACACATGGAAGAAGGGATCAGAAGCCTGATTTTTTTTATTAAATAAAGCACAAGAATCTTTCTTTAGAATGTGCCATTTACCATAGGTGAAGTAGTACACCTTTTGGTCCTCCCACTCGTATTGTCTTCAAGAAAAGCATAGCAAGATGACTTGTTGGAGGTCAGATTATATGCATAATGACAGAAAAACATAATTCTGAGTTCTGATACTATAAGATACGAATCAAAAAACATATCATGAATAACTAGCAAACTACAGAAGCACAATTCTGAGTTCTGGCTTCTGTAATATGAACTGCTTTGTGAACGTTGTGCTGTTTTGTACTGCCATCAGGCCCCTATTGCATCATGACTGTACTTTGAACATCAATCCAGTATGGCTGAAAAAAACCCTCAAACGTCTTTGGTAGTTCATTTTGTTCTTTGTTTCTATGTAGTTGATGTTTACAGATTTGTCCTTGGTTTACCAGCGCGCCTAGTCACCCGACCGCATTGTAACAAACTCCTCAGCAGCAGAAGGGTGAATGCCCACCTGGGACAGTGAAAGAGCAATTAACCAGAGTGCCGATAGTAGGAAAATAAATAGCAAAGAAACAGCACAAAAGGCCTAAAGATCCTAAAGCATGAGTTGACAGCTAAACATCAACTTAGAAATCAAATGTGGATAGGATAGAAATCTGCGGGAAAACACAAGCGTTGCTTGATTGGGCTTTATACAAGATCAATAGAAAGATCATAACATGATGAAAGGATAAAGATGCAATGAAAAAGGGGACTGCAACATAGCATACCGTGCTATCAAATTGCGCTTTAGTTGCTCCACATTTGAGTGCAACAGCAATGCCCTGCAATAAAGATCCCAACTACTATAAGGAATTTGAACATATGAAAGATCAAGAATGTTCGACATTGGCAGTCTTCAAGGCCTGTTTATAGAAATGGTGCAGTTCAAATGAACAAGACAAAGCAGGGTTCATGCCTGCAGCATATAAAATCTCAACCTAAGTGCACGAGTAGCATAACATACAAGCAAAACTTATATTCAGTGACCACAGAGGCAAATTTTTGTACTGCATGAATCTGGAATCACTTTAACTTTTCCTAACAGCAAGAACAGACCAAATGCTTTTGGCAATAAACATGTCATCTTACTCGTAACAGTTCAAGTACACACAAAATTAGTTGACCAAGAATTATCTGACAACTTTCAATGCAATACACTGATTAATTTCACCTTATTTAGTTTCAGTTTATGTCTTTCCGTTAAGAACCAAACAAAAAGTACAACCGCTTTTGCAAATAGTCCATCTGGTCACATCATATATCCAAATTATTTCATTCAAAAGCAACAGTAATGAGAAGAGAGAAGAGTAAGTGGCATGAAACACACAAACTAGAAATTGAAAATAAACTTTGCTTATACAGAAATTCAACCCAGATATGCAGTTTTTGACTGAGAGAAATGCATATGAACTACTGCAATGACAACAAAGTGTGAAGTGATAAAACACAGTAGGAAGTTAAAAATTGCTTAGAACCAAGGATGAATTTCTTTCTGCATGTGTAGCATCTCCCCTATGTCCTTGAATATCTAATGTTGTACCTGCATAATTTTCAGGTGCATCCGGACCACACATAGATGCTCCTAGAACTTTATCCGTCTCAGCTTCAACAACGAGCTTCATAATTGTCTTTTCCTGCCGCCTACAGCAAAGGCATTTTTTCAATGGACAAATATTCATGATATCATTTTGATGATCATATCAATACTGCTTTGGTGTGCACACAATATAAATATTAACATGTTCCATGTATATGTCAAGTACATTATTTTCCAAAAGAAAGAGAAAACAAGCTTGACATAGTTCCGATTTTAGTAATCAGTACAGCTACAAAAAATAGGGGTACAAACAACATACAATTGCCTACAGCTGACAGCTATTAAAAGTACTAAAATGAAGTAACCTCTGGTCAGATAGGAGCTACTCAGTAACTATGGCCAGCAACTTTATGAAATGATGTGGCAGTCCAAAGCAGAGATTTCATTCGTAGTCATTACATGGTGAAAAGAAATTATATACAGTTAATAATTTAATGAACTTTTAATTTCTGACATTCATACCCAGAAATTGTGTTCTTCATTGGATTGAAAGACGACGTAAAAACCAACAATTCGCCGTTGGTTTTGCTCTATAGCCTGCTCCTCAGTAAGTCCAACCACAGAAAGAGGTGGTATGCTGTCAAAGAGATAAAAAGCAAGATAGTCAAAAATCAATACTTTGGACAAGAGGGACCAAAACTTTAAACTAAAAGAGAAATTATACCCATACTCAGCCATAACATAGCAGTCAAATATGAATATACTTAGTGCACACCAGTTCAATTGACCTACACTTAATATGTCCAATAGGGTATCCTACAACAGCCAATGTAGACAACAGAGTTTTGTTGCATGCAATGAAAACTTAAAAAAGTTCAAAATAGAAAGGAAAATTTTATCTAAATACTGCCCCCCTCCTTTACTGCTTAAATGCGAAAGTAACATGAAAAAATTTGACAACAGGAGGAAACCAAAATGAACTTTATCAAGGAAACATAAATATTTCTGATTGTAAAGGATTCTATATAAAACAAAATCTATTTCATCGTTGACAAAATTGTTAACTGCTTAAATAGTTCAGCACCTAGAGATATACTTTCAGCAAAAGATGAACAAAAGTATGGTTCTGGTCTAATTCAACAATTTATCCATCACTTGCAACCAGAGATCAGATGTATTCATGTAGACTATATGGAAATTTGCTTAGCATGGATAGCCAGCTAGCCAGCAATAACTAATAGTAAGTACTGCCTATAATATTATCCACTTTCCTTCAAACCAGATCTACAAAGTTTAGGGTAATTTGATCCCTTTCAGAGCCAACTCTGAGGTCCTCTGTTATTCCGGCAGTAATCAGGTGAAGAAACTGAATCACTGCATGTGCTAGTGCAAACGTGTGTTGATATCGAGCATACAAGTCAGTCATTACACAATAGTGAAAGCCAATGAATACCAAATAAATTCAATAAGCGCATAAATAGTTCTTAACTCTACTCATTGCACTGTTAGCCCCTTGAAAATTATTACAAGAAAGCCGTAAGGAAGCTTGGAATAAATTATTTTGCACACAAGAAGCTTCACGACCATGTAAAACATTAGGACAACTTCAAACAGGGCATAGAGAAAGAGCCAATACCAGAAGACAGCACAAGGAATGTGAACATAATCAGGTTTTGTAGGCTGTCCACCAAAAACAGTTTTTCTGCAAACAACCAGCATAATATTCATTATAAGAGACACTAAATTGGCAGGACATCAAATCAAACATACTCCAACAATCTCCATCACAAGCATAACAACAAATAACGGGCAAGAGCAGAACATACTGCAAAACAGGTTCCTTCCATCAAGGCAACTGGAGTGAGATTAACTCGATTAGTAACATCACCAATGGCCCATATGCTAGGTATGTTTGTCCGAGAGTATTCGTCGACCTAGAAAAGGGAATTGGAAAAAAGAGGGAGAGCAGTAAGAATTAACCAAATCAGCAAGTCCTAATCTTCAGACAAAACACCATAACAGCTTTTCTTCAATATCACCAAAAAGGGATGAATGAATCAGTCACCACAACAATGAACCTCTGTGTCTACTTGACAAAGAAGCCCTATTATTTTAGAGTAAGTCCACTCGTAGAAATTCATGCTCGCCAAATGCCTAGGATTGTTAAAAATTGTGTACATCAAGGCCTCGGAGGTCTGAGGACACAATTTAAAACCACATACACAATGGAGGCAAAGATAGGACATGTAAAAATCCAACAGTTTATGCATAGAAGAGAAAAGACGAGAGCTTTGTATAGTAGATGAAATTCAGACAGCCTCTAGATATGCCAGCTTGTCCAACAGTTAGATGCACAGTTTCCAGATATGCTAACAAATAGCATCACCTAGCAATAAACTGGTTTGGGCCTAAGCTTTACAATATCTCATCAGGCTAGCATGCATCGGAACTGAAGAATTAGACATGAAAAGGTTCTTAGAAAGCGAATCCCTTTCCCAAAAAATTAGAGAAACAAGGAAAAGAAATTCACAACATAACATGTTGAGAACAAATTCTTTTAAGCACTTGAAGTTGTTCGGTAAGCTGGGGAACAGTCAGTTGCAGTCATGACTACAACGTGTTGGTCATTTGACCTCAATCCGCAACACCATTTTTCCACATCCACAAACTCTTTTAGCAGAAGGAAAACAAATACAGAACAATTAAACAAAGGCTAACCTTTATAGCTCCAATTTTATCGAGTTCAACGCCCACAGCTTCCAAATTCAACCTTTTTGTATTAGGGGCCCGACCTGCAACACCAATAAATGAATCCTAGATTAGCCCAAGAAAAGGTCAGAAGATGGGATCCATTCACTTATTCCTCAGCACGTTTCAGGACCAAATAATGTTGACAACTTTTCAGACAGAATAGATGGACAGAACAAATATGTTCAGAAAACAAAACCAACATCACTAAAAACTGTAAGTGCAAATTCAGTTATGTAAAGGGCAAGCCTGCGAAAGGTTGGCACTGAACATGGCCACTTGCTACGAGAACATCAGAAGTTACCAGAATGAGATTCCTTGCACACTTCAATACCAAGTATCTAGTGTCTTAAACTCTTTTAAAGAATAATGAGAATTATGGACCATCAAAATTAGATTCCAGCAAAGCTATATTCCATCAGATGGAATCTAACTTTGCAAAAAAGACAACAAAAACAAGAAAAGATGGGGTATCTATTGCCAGGAAAATTATCCCTCAGGGATAAGAATGTCAAATAGAAACAATCCATAAAATGCATTTCAATTGCTGCTATAGTTTAAACACAAAGACAAGACAGATGAACCACTCCCAAGACCTCCACGTTCACAACTTTTATGCAACCACATGCTGCCTTTTTGCTTTGTTTCGTTCTATATTTTCTATTTTGATCATCATATAGTAGTTGGTTGAAATTGCAGAGGGTGGTCTTCCGTTAAATGTAGACGTGCAAAGGTTAAACCTCCACTATTCATTCTTAAACCACATTAAACTTCAAGGTGCACTTTGATGCTCTCACATGTAGAGTAATGTCCAGCAATTACCTGTAGCAAAAAGAACAACATCAGCAATCAGTTCTTCTCCATGATCTGTGCGAACTTTTATGCCTTCTTCTGTTTTCACCAGCTAAATAGCCAAAATATCAATGCTGTTAGGATTTGGATCATAGAAAGTCATTATCACTTAGACTAGCAGGAACAAGTTCAAGTGCTACAACAATTGCAGGATATGGGATGAAGAGGAGACTGCTGCTTTTCTTTCTATTTCAGATGATCTGTTAAAATGTATGAAGACCTAAATACGTTTGTCAGCAAAGATGTAAGTACCTCAGTCAAGGTTGTTTGGGGGTGCATATGGATTCCCCTGCCTTCCAGATTTCTTGCAACTACTGCACGCATCTCGTCATCAAAACCTCTGCAATTACAGATTTGAAGGATAACAAAGGCCATAAGCACCTACCCATCAAACCGAATATAACCAAAGAAATTCCCAACAAAGCCTATTATAACAATGTAAAAACATAACCAGAAGTGCGCATTGGTGGCAAATTTATTTTCAGGAGAAATTAATTGACAACAGATCCACAATCACAAACACCAGCAGGATAAGGAGGGTTCATTAAGCAAAATAATTCTTATCTTTATAAGAACACTAAGCAAAAACAGATTTGTTGTGAAAATCATGAGTCTGGTTACCTCATGGAATTATCATTTCATACAGAATATAAGCAGCTTCAAGAGTGACTCTACAGGAATCAGTATGCTGAATAAAAAGCATTATTTGCAGTGAGCAGATTGGACAATAAAAACCAGTGGGATCGCATGTTAATGGTGCAATGACAGAAATGCAGTTGGGAAAACTAGCATGGCCCATATTCAAGCGATATCCAGTGTGATCAGTGGCGGAGCCAGGACCTCATATGGTGAGGGGTTCCAACAATCAACTTCAGCATAAATCATGCTCTTAGATTTATATAAGAAATATACTATGTACTTCGATTTGAAAGGCCAAATCTTTTTTTTTTCCCATTATGTGTCGTCAATGTTTAATTTGGAATAGGTCCAGAATTTTTGTTAAAGGAGGTACTATATAGATGTTAAGAGAATCAATGTAGAATGAGGAGGGAATATATAGATGTTAAGAGGATAATCTATGTATAGAAAGGAATTTTCTTAAATCTAAGGTGGGCTTAAATCTAAGGTGGGCAATGCAACTAAAGGAGACAGTTTTATAAAATTCAGGGTGCAAATATGGTGCAAACTTAAAAATTTTGAAAAGTTTTATGGCCGTTTTATAATTTTATCAATTTGGGGGGGGGGGGGGGGGGGGGGGGGGGCGGTAATTGCCCGCCCTCACTTCTACATGGCTCCACCACTGAGTGTGATTATGGGAGACATGACAGCAGTTCTTTGAGCTTATATAGAGTTTTGTATATTTGAGCAATATAAATTGATATTTCAGAGTATCACAAGGGAGATGAATTCAAGACCAGAAGTCTTAAAAAATGATGGCCAATTTCTGAGAAAGTGAGTAATCATCACAGAGAGAAAAGATGCAAATAAGTAAATATTAATAAGTTAAACTGCAGTCTTCATTTCCAACGGGTGGGGAAGTTAAAGAACAAAGAATCTGTGAACAAACAAAACTTGTACAACCTCAATGGAAGTTCCTTTCTGAAACATAGATCCACAGTTGCACCCATGCCACGCCATATTGAAGCAAACTCGACAGCAATGTACCTATTAAACACCAGTTGTAAAAATCAAAAGAAGCCAGATACATGCTGAGAAGAAAATCATTAACAAAATAACAGGAAGACTTACCCTCCTCCAAGTATCACAGCACGCTTAGGCAACTCTTCCAAGCTCAAAGCCTCATCCGAGGTAATGGCCAACTCCTACAGCAACCACATAAGCCCAACATAAGCATAGAGCCATATACAAAAAACAACCTAAAGACCGAGCCATACTGCACAGCATCATCAAAAGCAAAGGAAAAAGACTGCGAGAGTGCACACAGGTATGAGATACAGTAACAAGCACTTGGTGCAATTTACTATTGTATACAGCTTTACGCAAAACAAGTGAGAAATTAACAGAACCAGTGGGTAAAAAATTTAAAAAAAAAAAAAAAAAAGAGGATGAAGAGTGAAAAGAAGGTATAATTAAGTCAAACATCGAGATAGGAAAAACATAGACCCAGAGTAGCCATTGCATGATCAGAAAAACTATAAGACAAGATGAAAAACACTAATCAAAATGCACTCCTCTTCCATTTTCGGTTTTTTTAAGATCTCTAAGATGTAGCTGGAGTAGAATTAGAAATGAATAGGAAGAGCAAGAACTGACGCAAGGTAAAAAAAGTCACAGTGGAATGAAGAAAAATCCCAACCACAAAATTATAATCCAACACCTTTCTTATAGTATTCAAATTAGAAATGAATAGGACGAGCGAGAACTGACACAAGGTAAAACAGTCATACCTTGAATCAAGCAATGCCCTAAAAGAAAAAAAATCCCAAGCACCAAATTATAATCCTACACCTTCCGTATAGTATTCAAACAAGAATAATACACACCTGACCAGAAATAGCTGGACGTTGAGCTCTGCTGCCAGTTGCGATCAGAATATGCTTTGCCGAATAGATTATTTTGGTGCCATCCAATTGGGTCACTTCAACTTCATTTGGACCAACCACCCTTCCCCCTCCTTCAAAGAGTTTAACTCCAGCACTTGACAGTAGCTGCTTATATACTCCATTCAATCTGACTATTTCTTCTGTCTAACAGAGCATATAATAAATTAACAGACAACTCAGAAAGGAGTATCAATTACTTAAGTATAGAAAACCTACTGAATATCAGCATGAGAAGCAGTATAGCCAATATATTGAATGGTTATCTAGAGAAAATTACACAAGTTTACTGCGCCAATAGACAGAACTTAGGTATGAGATACAATTGGGAGGTTAGCAACACAAGCAAAAGTGGAACTTTATCAGTTACCATATTAAAAGCGAAAGATAGCAGCATTACATAAGAACTTGAACAACAAATTAAATTCTCAAATCCAGAAGATCTACATCTAACTCCAAACTTTTCAAATGGTGTGATCAAGCTGCACAACATTAACTCCAGATGTTTTAACTTTTGGACATGGATCTCCGGCTGACTATTAAGGACATTTCAAGAGAGCACACAACCGGGCCATGATGCATGACTGATATCTTATTAGGAGCCAAAAACATAAGTGAAAGTCCTTCAATCACTGGGGAATATGAAAAATATGAAACAGTATTATTACAAATCCACATATAGTTACAAACTAAAATTATTAACTCTTAATTCACATATTTTGGTGGGGGGCTTTCAACTCCGAGAATTTAGATCATTGACATTTGACAGGACCTCAAACCTTAGATCTTCACCACAAGCCTCATGCGTAACTAAATCAAGATCATTCTGCTTAATCCTTTTTAAGAAGTCTTCTAAAACATAATATGTTGGTTCTATCTAATACCTGGACAGGTCAAAATGACCTATGTTACATGGACTTGGGTGCGGGGTTGGATATGGGTGCGTGTCGAAGTGTCAGATTCACATATTTTGAAAAATTGTAGTATCCGGAGATATGTGTCCAATTTTGGGTACTGGTGCAGGGGTGAGCTCCTTAAACTCAAATGGATAAGATTTTAGAAATAAATCATTCTAGTATTTATGCACAATGATGCATAAAGTGTATTTTAATAAAAAATTTCAATTAAATGTGCAATTAGGTTGAAAAGAACAATAAGCTTGCTTAGAAAGGTAAATTTTTTTGAAAATATGAGGGGCTGAAATTATATTAAAAAGTGCAAAATTGTATAGAGATTAAGTTACTTGTTGAAAATGATAATTAAAGTCAAAATACAGGGATTTAGTTGCAAAATAAATATCATTGTCAAACCCTATATTCCTCATCCCTCATTCAGCAGTGCTGTCACCTCATTTACAGAGCATTTAAAATGAATCAAAACAGAGCACCTCTTCTCCAAAAACAAGTCCACTCTTACTCTTAGATGCCATCGTTGCTACAATCCCATATCCACCAATGAAAGAGAATCAACAGCCCGTACGTATTAAGTGAAAATACAGCAGGTGTCATGAGTATTTTTCTATTCAAATCTCTAGCAGCTTTCTCCTCCTTTCTTTCTCCTCCGCAGAGCCACCCTTCTTCCCCTTCCACTCTCTTACCATCTCATCTGACTTCTTGTCCATCTCTCCTCCTCCGCCATCAACATAACATCTTGCACATCTCACAATAGTCAACGTATCCAAAAAAATTTTACCATATCAGGTACAGATTCCGTACCCATACCCATGTCGTATCGTGTCAACACGGGTGTGGCTCGGGTGAATGAGTCCATGTAACATAGAAAATTACAACTAAAGTACTCTCTACATTTACTTTAGAGCAAAATTGAGACTTGAAATGTATAATACTAAGAATAAAGTTGTAAAGTATGGGAAACTGTGCTACTTTAAGCTACCTTTCAAAGTTTTGGAGTTACAAGATAGATTAGCAGACCCATTAAGTGATTAAAGTAAAGACTGAAGCTCAAGCTCCAAGAACTGGACACACTGGAAAAATGTACATCAGTTTCAAAATGGACAAAATTATACTTTCGTGGAAGAATATTAAACAAAAAAAAAAAAAAAAAAATCTTTGTCATCATTCAACTTAACATAGAGAAAGCAAGAAAATGTCCATAAACAGACAAACAACCAACCCCAGAAAGCATGAATTTACAAATAGCCTACACAACATGAGAGAGAGGAAATGTTGAAATAGCTGCTTCCATTCTTCAAAGGATAACATTGTCTATTGCTTGCCAGAGAAGAGAGCTCTCTCTTGCTCAAAAGGTTAACTATGTTCACTTCAATCAAAAGTTAAGAAGTTTTTACTACACTTTCGAAAGCAAATACCAACTTCCAAGATGTACTAAAATGAGGCTGTGACAGATGTACAATAGAAAGCTACTAAAGACAACAAAAAAACCTGCAAGACATAATGACCAGTCTTCTAAGACAATTATGCTTGAACCCAAGAGAGGGGGCAACCGTTAAGGGGGTAGGGTGGTCAAAAAGCAAGACTTCACTCTTATGATACACTACATATTCCAAACCTCCACTTCCAAATTTATCACAGTATCCACAGAAGAAAAATCTGTCCCTTTAGAATCTCGAAAATACTGAGTTTATTTGGATAGGAGTTTATTTAGATGATTTATTTGAGATAATTACTGTAGCACTTTTGTGATGTGATGTCCATGAAATAAAAAGGTGATTGGAATTTGTGAAGCAAATTATTTTTTTTCAAATCTTCTCAATCCAAACACACCCACTACTTAACTAGCAATACCAAAACTTGCTATCTCAAGAAGCACATCGCAACTACTGTCAATACTAACCTTCTTATGCAAAAGTTTCTTCCAATTGAAATCAATTCTCTCATTCAACTCCCACCCATAATTCCTGGCGTCCTGCAAAGGTAGGCCAAAAAAGAACCAAAATGTTTGCCATGATTCAGAGAAGTTTCATAATTCAAGTATACTCAACGAGAGCAAACAAATGAAACACAAGATTTAAACAAAGAGAATACCAAAACTACATTGATGTCCTCCTTCCTAAGCAAGCCCTGGCTATGCATATACTATACCACATATGTATGTATCTATGTAACTATGCATGAATATATGTATATATAAAACTGTTCACATATGTATGCATAAATAGAGACTGAATCAGTGTGTGAGTGAGACAAAAAGGTAAATAGTGAATCAGCAGACAAGACACGAGCATAAGAATCAAGTTTATTCGCTTCCCATGACCGTCCATAACAGATCATCTTACAATACATTCCAAGAACAAAGTCCAATCTAAGTATTTTCCATTGTTCAATAACACTTAGACAGGTGAGGAGCTTTCCTGGAATATGAAAAAATCCAAAGGAGAGTATGGCAACCCCCTACCACAGTGTATGAATGGGTTCAATGCTCATCAGCCCCCTCCCCAAATAACCCCCACTGTATCATAAAATAAACTTTAAAAAGAACATATCATAAGACTATGCCCAGCATTAACTTCGCCCTTTATGCCTAAATTAGATGTACGCATTCAATGTTTGAAAACCTCTTCTCTCTTATTTGGTGAAGAAATCTTAGGTTGTAAATCAAGAAACTTTCACCACAACGAAGTTTCAGCTAAAAAATTCTTTACATTCAGAATTCAATCTCCATGAGTTTGATTCCCAGAATTTGACCAAGACAGGAAAATGGTGCTACCATTCAAGAAACCTTTCCAAACCTTATGCATCTTTAAAGTTCAAGTCATAGCTCACCTCAAGTTCAGGCCCAAAGGCTGCTCCATAGACCAAAATCTTCTTAGGAACACAACCACGAATCACGCACCTGTAAACAATTAAAAAGTCTATTTCACTGCTAATCCATTTATCTCATTAAAAAGCTCCAGAAATACTTTCTACAGTCGATTCAATGACACAAGACAACTAGCATACTAGAGAAAAGTTACATGTGTGAACACGACATGCATATAGACACTGTCAATTGCGTGTATGCATATGCATGTGCATGTGCAGGGGATAAACAGAGAAAGAGCAATCAGCGAGCCTGACAGCCTTTATAACACCAATCTATAACCAAGAGAAGATCATATTAAAGACCCCATAGCAATTCCAAAATACAGGCAAGCATCAACTCCAATGCAAGCCATGCTTGTTGTGGCACTATTACTACATGCACATATCCTCAGGGGTTCAATTCTTGATCTTATTGCTTCCAATTTTTAAGCAAAGGTCAATCAGAGACAGCAAAAGGTACTATAATGGTACTGAATAAAACACCTTGAAATCCAAAGTAATGGAGATAAAAATCGTACGCTGGGAATCTAAAGTAATACTGAAACAGAAAACTGGAAGAAAGTTCAACTGAAAAGCCCATTAAAGTTACAGTTATGATGAACTTACGTCCCACCAACTCCTCCAACCACTTCTGAGCTAATCGGGTGAAATGGAAGCTCACAAATCCCAACCTAGAAAAGAGAATTTTAATATCTTTGAGTAAAGATATTCAAGAAGGGTCTGCTGCAAGGTCAAAGACTAGCATTACATGTAATTGCAAACCAGCAGAACCACCATCATTTGACACATCTTAAGAAAGCCTCACATATATAACCAAAATATTCATTCTCTTCCCAATATATATATATATATATTAAACAGATTTCCTCCACTTATGTGGTAATATTTTAACCAATTAAGGCAAGCAAGAATGCGGCTTCTTTAATTTTTCTCTCCAGCTATTAAGTATGAAAATTGACATGAAACCAATCGAAACATTTGTAAAACTAAAAGATAACCATCATTATAGAAACTAAAAGAAGGCCATCAAGAAAAAAGTAAATTCAGAAACAACTATCTCAATAAGCTTTCAGGACTAGATCACCTATTATTGTAACAGCAAGTATTTAGCTAAGCTTCCACGACGAAATCTATGCATACACATAAGCAAGTCCAATAAATGAACAAATCCATAAGTTTCAATATACGGAACTCAAACATAAGCAGAAATGAGCACATCTCAATGTCATCAACAAGCTAAGGCAATACCTTAGCACCACTCTGAGCTGAAAATCGGGCAGCACGAACACCACCACTTCCAGCACCAATCACAAACAAATCGAAATCATAGTGAACATCTCCTTCATTTGAGTTTTCAACCTCCCCATCAATCAGCATCTTCCTTCCCAAACTTGCCATGATACAAACAATGCTAAAGACACAAAATTCAGACGCAACTATTAGCACAGAAAAGTACAAAATTAACATCAAACAACGCGGCTCCCCTGTTTCATAGACTAAAAATTCAAGAAAACAAAAAGGCTGATGATAAATACATATAAATTATCATAAACTGCAGCAAAGCTCAAATAACTCCATCTTTCACCAAAACCCGATTTCTTAAACCTCAAAAAGAAACATCTTTTAGCAAAAATAAAGAAAAATATGCATAAAGGAGCCTGCTTTCTAATGATCTATCTTTCAACAGAACCCATTTCCTTAAACGTCAAAAAGAAACATCTTTTAGCCAAAAAAGGAAAAATACGCGAAAAGAGCGAACTTTCTTGTATTCCTAAATGGGGTCTCCTTTCCTTTCCTTTCTTTTTCCTATTATTTGGGAAACGAAATGAAGCAAACAATCACAAAAATCACAAAAAACAAAGAAAATAAAAAAATGGATGCAAAATTCTGTTCATACCTTTGTGGAACTGAAGCAACGTTTGAAATTCGATCCTTTCTCTACTTTTTATCTTTGGTGGGCACCAGAATCGGTACAGACTAATGAGGAATTAAGAAAGGAGGAAGAAGGCAACGCAGGGTGGCTTGAAGAGACGTAAAGAAGCTTTTCTTTTCACAACGTAGGGGGTGTGTGTGGGCTTTTGTGTCTTTTGAATTGACTCCGAAAATAATTCAAAGAATGGGAGATCCATAATTTGGAATGGGGCTTGCATAAATTATTACTAATTATTAGTTTTTATTATTAAAAACTTAAATTGGGATTTATCATTTTATTATATTACTATATTAGCTTTTGGGGCGCGTTTAAAATAAGGAAGATCCGACACAAGACTCAAACTATAGAATTAAACTAAAGATGATCTAGGCCACCTTCTTGTTGATTTGACCGATTCTTATGTTTGTATTTATGGCTTAGGAATATTGCAATTTTCACTTGCTTTTTTTTTTTGTAAATATACTCTTAAAATAAAGTCAAAGACAACATATTAAAGGAAATTCAGTTAAGTGAGAAACAAATCATCTTTCTAAAACGAGGAAGTGAGTTAGGGATCTTTAATCATTTGGCATTATTCAATCAATCTTTTTTTCCAATCTTTTTATATACAAGCAAGATTGAATGCATGCCATATATACAGAATGAGAATCTAAAATCTTCGTATAAAATTCATGTGTTATACAGTCATACTCATTAGAATTAACAAAAAATGTATACAGTGAGTTGGAAAAAATAATCCTGAAGTTTGTAGAAGTAGATCCAGGATGTTGATTTAAATGTTATAATTGATGTATGATACCAATATTAAAAGTTCATATACAATCACATTTGACTACATAAAATAAAGGTGTAGATTTTCATGAGGTCTGCCTTGATTTGAATAGCATTTATTCTGGTAATAAGAGTTCGTACCTGGTGTAAGTTCTGTCTTGCCTTTACTTTGTTTGGTTTGGATATTTTAATATCAATGGTTACAGGCCTTCTGATAGTATAATGAAAGGTAAATATGTCTGTGGACTTGGAGTTGGGGAAAATGTGTTTTTCGAGAAGTGCGGTGTTGGCAGATTCCGTTTCAGTAAACATTGGAAAAAATTTACCCACTTCATTAATTGTTTATTATTACATATTTTAACAGAAAAATCATACGTATATTCTATCTTGGGGATTATACTTGCTATTCCTAGCGTCGGACTAGTAGTCTGGTATAACATCTACGTGCTTTTTTTTTTAAACCTTTCATTCTATCTCTACATCCTTTCTATCGTAACTGTTAGACATAAAATTCAAATTTTAGAACTCACAGCAAAAAGGATATAGAGTCCTCCCTTACACCACTATATTCGCATTTTCTTTTTTTCCCATTTCCTCCTTTGATTTTTGTTGGCATATGGAATCATCAAATTGTTTATCCTTTATGAAAGCCCATATCATGATGGCTTTTAAATAACAAGAATGTTAGGATATTGTTAGCAAAAATTATAACATAAAAAAGGCAGATTAATCTTTCCTACACACAGACAGGTCTGAATACCTGTCATATCATTTCAATTTAAATTTAAATGTCAAACTTTATATGATGATATTTATATATAAACTTGCGAGTGTATACACTAACAGCGTATAAAAAGATTTATCAAAAAAAAAATCTACTATTCTAAGATAGAGAACGGTCTCTTTATGTCATAATTTTTTTCCTTTTTTGGTTCAATATATGTCGTATGAATATGATGGATTCTATCCTCAAAATTTGTTATCTAGTTATTGGATGGTTTGATTTAGATTGAGAATTGGATTTGTGGGATGTAATAGCATCAATTTTTAAATGTTAAGGACGAATTTGTTCCGTCTTAACAGTGAGGGATGAAAAGCATATTTCTTGCGAAATATAAAGGATGAAATAAGTCATTTTCTCTTTTTTTCTTTAACGAATAGCTAATGAGGTCCTATAATGACTGTCAAAGAGACTAAAATAGGCAACATGAAAGAAATAAAATTTGGGTTCGAGATTTATTTGTTCATAACTGTAATTAAACTAACTATTAAAGTGTGACTTCATTTTTTAAACCAAAAAAGAAAAACCAAAAAACAATAATAGCCCCTGCTTAGTCATACTTGTCAACAAATATAACAAACGGGAAAAGGTCTCGTGGAGCCTAGTTTTCCAAACATCAAACTGTAGAATACACGCCCTAAAGGAGTCCACATTCATTTCCTTGACCCATGTTTTTTTTTTGTGTAACTCTTGACCTATGTACTTTGAACTCCTATTACAGATTGATTAGTTGTCATCAACCCTTTGGGACGACAAGTTGACCAAATAATCCACAGCATTTAACTTAGTCATGATGGTCCTTCGAAAAAAAAAAGAAGTCATGATGGACCTCAAGGGATGCAATTAATAAAACTAAATTAATGAAACTAAATTAACAAACCTTTGCTCAAATAGCTATAAAATTCATTTGTATAATTTGTAATAGGATTCATGCAATAAGCTGTAGAGTTTTATTTATGTTGCCCTGAGATAAGATGTTACATACTACTTTTTTACAAACTGACAGAATTTATGGAACTGCTTGTTAGTGATAATATTGAGCATGTTCATTAACAGATTTTTCTAAGTGCGTCTCAAACACGATCGTTGTTTTGTTTAAGAAAATCTGGTGTCTGCATCTTGTATTGGAGTAATTTGCATTTTAAATGCTGGCATTTGTTCTTCTAATTACTAGGCCGGCTAGTTTACATATTTTTGTCCTTTGATTGATCAATCAAAGCAGACTTAGGCTCTGTTTAATAACTCAGTTCAGTACCTAGATTTAATGGATTTAAATCTTAACATATTCAGATTGTTTGATAATAAAAAATTGAACATTTAAATTATTTAAGTGGCACTAAATTTCCTAAACAAAACTTACTCCCAAAATTAAGTGATAAACTATTAACTCATCACTGAATGTGATATGCACTCAAATGTATTAGATTTAAAACTTAACAATTCAATAATTTAGTGGATTCAGATTTCATATTTCAGATTTCAATTTTATCAAATTCACCCTTAGACTTTCTTTTTTTTTTTTAATAGAAATGCATTCCAAGTGCTAAATTAGACTGATTAGTAGCTACTGGAAGTATGTGCTGCAAATTCTTGCAAATGGTTTGGTAGTGGCTTTCTGTACCTCGTCCAACTTACGCAACACTGCACTTTGCTCCTCTCTCCTTTTTTCTTTTTGTTAGGTGTCAAATGGATCTCATGCATTAGTTTTCTATTAATTAGTTCTAGTTGTTTTACTGTGACCTAAGGAGGCCTTTTTAATTCTGATTTGAAATGTTTTAAGCTTCATAGTTTACTAGCTTCCCATTTAAGCTTCTACATGAAGTCCCTCTATTTCTTTACATTATTGGATGGGCGCAAAGCAAAGTAGTGTCTTCTTGATTAGTGTCTTTTTTCTGAATAAACTTCATCTCCTGGTCTTCATTTTCTGCTGAAAATTTTGAGTCTCAAGTGAATGATAACTATAGACAGATGTTTGTTTCTTGAGTTGGTCGAGATAGTAGAGTTGGCGTCATGCCTTCTTATCAACCCAAATTCAAACCTCTTTTGAAACATCTGTCCGTCACACAGAACTTGTCTAGTGCGTTTTATCCCTCCGTGTGATTGGCAGACTATTGCATGGAGCAGAATTTATTCAGTGCGCACTCTCAGATAACGACCGTGAATTTGCTTATAAAAAAAAAAAGAAAAGAAGAAGAACTATAGACAGATGGAACTGCTTGGTTCTAGAGAGGTTATTGTCAGTCGAACATCAGAAAAACTAACTGATGTGTTGGAGTCAGAGAATGTTGGTCCAAAGTGGTTGGGTTTTTTCTCATGTTACGTCTCGGACAGTGGTGATTTCAGCAAGCTTCTTGTTGTCTATAATGTAAAAGTAGGGCAACTTTTTCTTGGGTTCTTGGAGTCTTTGATCCAAGATAAAGGCTTTTCCGCTTTACTATACTACACTAAATAGAAGTCCCTTGTGTTTCCTTCAATTAGTTATTGGAAGATCTTGAGAGAGTAGATGTTGTGTAATTGAAACCTTACTTTGCCTAATTACATTGATGGAGAATAAGAGAACAGGGCCTATTCTAATTGTTTCTTGAATTGCATATTATTCCTAATCTCCCTCCTTTGGCACACACACACCACAGATATATATATATATATATATATATATATATATATATATATATATATCAATTATTCAATCATTATCACCTCCTCTTTCTCTCTAAGATGTTAGACGAAGACAATTAATGATCATGCTCAATCAATTAATGGTCAAATTTGGATGGAGTATTCTCTTTTTTCTTTAATTAGTTAGAAGGAGAGTCGTTGCTCAGAAAGTAATCCACTCTACTAGGAATAAGTTTTAATTTATTGAACTCTTTTATTAGAGAATTTCTAATAATACGGAATAGCACTTACTTAAACATAGAGCTTAGACCCAGCTTTAGTCTTTTCCTTCTGCTTTCACTTCGTCCATGATCAGTCAAGAAAAAATGCAACTTTTTAAGTTTCTAGCTAAAATTTGTAATGCCAGAAAGTTTGAACATTATATCAGCGAATCTATCCCCGGACATAGTTTTCTCTTCTACTTAATTTGAGTTGCTGCTTCTTATTTATCCTGGTGTAGATCCTTTTTTAATGTTCTCATTTATTTTCTTTAAAAATAGTTGAAATTTTATTATGTAGTACTGGTAATGGAACAAATTGAATATAAAAGGTTCTTCTTGAACTCCTCCTCCTTTTCCTCTCTCTCTCTCTCTATCTTTTCCCCTTAATATCGTAAGAAAACACTGCATGTTGAAGTGGTTATAGGTTGAAAGTCCAAAAATTAAAAGTTTTGGATTTTGATCCCCTTGTCCCTTTTTAGAGGTGGCAATTCTCGACATGATCTGAAAACATAATTCGAACATAACACAAAATTAGCGAGTATGGATTTACTCTTCACCGAGGTCGTTTAAAATCAGGTCACACCCAAATGACCCGTTAGACAAACAAGTCCAAATCAGGTCAACCTGGATTGACCCGTCTGACTCGTTTAATATGTAATTTTATAATTTAATTCAATAAATTAAGGTAAAAAAGTAAATAAAGAAAAACTAACTAAGGCTTTAAATTAGGATTACGAGAACGACATCATGAATATTATGTGAAAACAAGGTATTTTTTTTGTGAAGGGTCATAATTTTGTTTTTGTTCATGATTTTTTTTTTGTACAAAAGGAAAACAAAAAAGTACTATGAGATTGGACTATAATTTTATATATTCTTATGAAAACTCCATTATAAAAAAAAAATTCACCATACTATCGAAGTGAGAAGGTGTAAAAAAAAGAAGAAAGTAAAGCAAACAGGTTATTCAGTTCAAATTCAGGTAACACGCAAATTTTACAAGTAGTGTTCGGTTCAAAAAACTGACTCATTTAAATTTCCGGTCGTGTTCGGATTGATATGTTGTTCAGAATATCTGAGTCTCAATTTGACCCATCAATCCGCGACCCGACCTAATTTGTCGTCCCTACCCTTTCTCGCTCTTAAATTCCACTCCTAGGAAAAATGATGGGCATCATTTGGAAGACTTCTTCTAAGCGTTACCATTTCTTGCACAATAAGTTGATTAAAATTGTTTTTGCTGTAGGTTATACAGCCTCTAGCTAGATTTAAAAGGGAAAGTAGGCAGCATTCTCCATAGAAACTATCCTCTGTGATAGGATAAGCCCAAGTCATAGTACTAGTTTGGGAGCTTGCCTTAGGGCTTGTCATTTTCAACCTCTTTTACTGGCAAATACAACATTATTATCGTACAAAATTTCATTTTTGTTGTGTGTATATATATATACATTAATTCACAAAAGTTGCTAAATTGAGTCTTTAAAGGCTTTAGTGAGTATTGAATTTGATCCAATAACTGTAGTCGAATCAATCTTGATCCTTGTTCGATTAAATTCACATTTGAATCGAACCAAATTATCGATTCAAGCTCAATTCATTCACCCCCTCTCTAAATAAAAAAAAAAATCATAAGTTAATAACTTTTATTACATAATGAAACTAATGAAATGTTTTATCAACAACCCAATTCAAAATCTTCTCCTGTTAACTGCTTTCTTCAAGAAAGCTTCACGTCCTGGAAATACACTACTATTTTTTAGTTTTAATAATATCCACCCTGCGATCTTCATCAACCTCCTCTTGATCTTGATCTCCATCTCCATCTAATTTATTCTTACTTTGAATTGCCAAAATTACCCTTATCATCAACTTTAATGCCCATTTCTCTCCCTATTGTTCCTCCTCAACTTCAACCTCTTCCCGACCTCCTTCCTCCTTCCTTTGACAGGCCCATTCTCCCCCACCTTGGGCTTCACAATCTCCAACCCACTATCTTTTACAACCGTAGGCCCAGAGTCTGACACCCTTGGAATCCTTCCCCCTTTCGACGTCCCGAGAAGCCCGAAATCAACCTTGGCCCAGCCCACCTTATCCTCATTATCCCATCCAAACCTTTCGCTTATCTCAACCAAATCCGACACAGCACTCTTCTGCTGAAGCTGAACACTTTTCGAGCTCAAAACGTCGCCCGTTCAGCACCTTCTGAGCAAACTCCCATTCTATCCTGTCTTTGTAAACTGGGTCTTCAAGAACTTCATCAGCAAGCTTAGCCCACTCTTCAAAGTCACGTGCCCTCAAGTTCTTGGAGACCCATTTGAGGTAATTTGAAGGAAGGGTCCCCACCATTTTGCCTTTGTATTTCCCAAAGTCAATGGACTCTGTCACGTGCCGGGATTGCATTCCTGGGGTTTTGGGATATCCGGGTTTCTATAGAGGAATGAAATGGTGGAGTTGAGTGGGTTTGGTGAGGACTGAAGGAGACCAGAGATACATGTGTTGTGGGTTTAGCAAGAAGAGGATGTGGATATGGTTTTTTTCGGTTTGTTTTGCGTGTTGTTTTGTATAGCAAGTTACCCGGGTCCAATTATATACCAGCGTATCGTGTACTCGTTTAATCTGACGATGGTTTAATTCTCGATTCTCTAATATCTCGACTGAGTCCCTTAAAATAGACTAGGATGGGAGTAAAGCAGATGTTGTCGATTAATTTAAAAAAAATTACCCAAGTTCCCTAATAAAATTAATAGGTATTTCACGAAAGAACAAGAACTCAGTACAATTGTATTTTGTGCAGTTTCGTTCGGTCATTATATATATTTAAATTGTTAGGCATACATAAATTGTAATGTTGCATTGAGTATCCGTCAAATATTTATTCATGTATATCACTTGTAATCTCGGATACAATAACCTAATGTAATTTGTTATACCAATAATCTAAAAAGTACAACAATCACATCAAAAGCCCTCCAACTGCACTGCTTCAACTCTCTGCGGAGTCAAAAGTGCAACATATCAGGGGATAATTTTTGAACCAATGGTAATTTAAGCAAAACATTATAGTACTGTTTTTCATGAATGAGGCTCAAAATTCTGTTTTTGGGTTTAGATAGAGTATTACCCAAGTGAAATTTGAAGTGAATTTTCACCCGATCGAGCTCTAAATGTTTGGTTCATGCAAATATGAAATTTTAAGTTCATGGAGCCAAGTTCAGATAAATATAAAAAATTCTTATTAGTCATCCATTTTTGGTTCAATTATTTGACGAACTTAAAAAAATTCTAACTCCAAGACTAGATTACAGCTCATTAAGCATACAGCCTGGACCGTTGGACAACACCTATAGAAAAAGATCAAAACAGACAAGGAACAGAGTCAAAAGAGTCCTGGAAAATTTCGTCTTACAGAACGACATGAAATTATGCTATATAGAACGTTAAACTGGGCTAAAACTAGGACTCTATTTTAATAGAGTACATGCATGGTCCTTCCAGTTTTTATTGCCATGGGCCCGTAGGGCTGAAGTTTTCCACAAACCTCCCTCAGGCTATATTCTTGCTGCTGAAAAAAGAGGATGGGAGGAACCATCCAACTACAAAGAATTAATGAATGAACCAACATTTTAGCAGTAGCATTACATTCCTCACAAAGTGAAAGTCAGTCAGCATGCACAATGAAAGACCGAGTTCTTGAAGCACTTGGCCTTGTGTGCTATCTTCTTGACGCCACTTTCACTGCGAGAGGAAAGTGTGCTATTATGATAGGGATGTTGATTCTATCCATAATGTTTATCACTGGAGCTTCAAGAGTAGTCTTAGTCGAAGACATTGCCCTCTGGATGCCCCAAATTGAAAGTGGCTCATGTACAGGAGAGACCTGAAGTGCCCATCTATTGACCAACCCTCTGGTGTCTGAAATGCATATCTGCGTAAAGAAAAACAGGAGCAGAATGGGTTGATAAGGAGATAGCCAAACAGGGATGAAAAATGTAAACAGAATAGACTCTAGATGTATTTCTGAGAAAGAACAAGAATAATATGGCAGGCATGTGTGTACTACAGACAAATAGATCCCAGGGATAGTGCCGCTGTCACAGCGGCGTATATATGAGTATGACACCAAGGGTGATTAAATCATGTTTTCATCCCAGATATGGATCCTCAAAAAACTCAGTACATATGCTTCGTGACTGCTACCGTCGTTTGCAAGATTATTGGCTTCAAAAGAGCTTCAAGGGGTGAGGCAGGAAAGATGATCTATCAACTTGCACATGAGAAAATAATGAAACTGATTATGCAAATATAACTTACCCATGGCCCTCTTCTGACCAGCCTGCCAGGAATATACCTTCAGCTGTAGTAAAACCCTGCTCCACCATTCCAGCAAGAATCATGTTGGCAGCCACTGCATAGGTGACTCCAGTCCATATTTCACGGGACTGCATGCAGGTCTCATCTATCTTTCCATTTGGATACATTCCATTTTACTGCACCCATCCTACCTCCTCGATTTTTCATCACATTGAAATCATATACTTTTTGGAGGGCACTCTGGATCTTAACTTTATCAAAAAGATCAGGCAAGCCTGAAGATGCTGTATACCACTGTCCTGCCAATTGATCAGTTTGGATCGACTTGCTGTTACTGCTAGACCCACTATCATAATTAAAGTAGGAGCCGTTCCATAATTTTTCTTCAAAGACTGCCTTTGCTTTACAAATTTGCTTTGGCATCGTTCAGCAAAGGCTCTGTCACCAAGCTGAACAGCCATTGCTGCTGCAGCTTGTAGTGCAGCAAGCCATAAACCACCACAGTAAGCACTTATTCCATGGACTGTCCAAGTATCGTATGTTTGATCTGGAAATCCATCATTTTCAATTAGGCCATCATGGTCCCGATCAAACTGTTCCATATATTCCATTGCAGCACAAACAGAAGGGCCATACATCAGCTGCAAAGGAAAAATCACCTGTGGCAGCAAAATCTCTATAAACCTGAAGCACAAACTTAGGATTCAGATCCTTCCACCTTACTAGTATCATGTATATTGTAAGCATTCATTTCATGCCATGGATCATGAGTTCCAAGATCATGAGGAACAGCTCCTTTGACCTTCCGGATACCGCAATTTCCCTCTGCTAGAAACTTCACCTTCCTCTTATCTTCACATAATACCGCTTTTTGCAAATTCACGCTGAATGCTGAGCTCAATCTTCGGAAACAGCTCAAGCAAGGCAAAAGATGCATAGAAGTGCACGTCATATGTGCACCACATGATATATTCTACACCTTCCAAGTACAGAAACCTACCAACATCATCGGTATCGTTCTCCAGCAATTTACTAGAGGAAGTTGTAAAACGGCTTTCAAATCTTCTTCGGAAAAGTGTTGATTCGTCTTTTTCATCAGAGTTGTTAGAAGCTCTTTCATTACTAACTTTCAACTTTTCGCACCATCATCTTGTGAATTAACATACATCATATCAACATGAGTATTGACGACAGTCTGGTTGTTTTCCATGTCTTGGTTATGATTTTCTTGTGTTTTACTCGCTGCGACTTTTTTGATCTTTACTGGCACTGCCTCATTCTGAACTTCCCACGAGTCCTCAGTTGGCAAGCTAGAATCTGAGTGGGGAAAATAACATAAAAGCGAAGCATTTCAGATCGGGATGTAAAATCTTCAATTCCAAGCAACAAAGGTAAAATAACTAGTGCAACATATAAAAGGCCCATTCTCTTCTGCTTCCCATCATTAGAAGCCAAAAGAACCTATTATGCTGCTTCTGATTTCAGCCAGTTTGCCATGCAAAGAGCTAGCAGGGCATAAGAGTATTTGACAATAGAAGAAATGGTATGTCTAACAAGTGCCCACTCGGCACTTGATAAACAGTAGTTCAGATGTCAAATTTTTGGAAAAGTAAATGTTAATAAGAGAAGTACAAATACAAGGGAGGGTAATAATTGTTAATGTGTGCATTAACATGGCAGGTATGGTGTGATTTATGTGTGCTAACGAGTGCCCAATGAGCACCTGCTAGAAAACCCCCTAGAAGAAAATAGCTTTCTTCAAATCAAAAACTAAGATCAGCTGTTCAAAATCAGTTAAGAAAAAGGCACAACATCAGTATACGCCTTTAATTTCAGAAACCCAACCCAGATGTATTACATCAATATGCATCCACCAAATACCCAAACTATACACTTCAAATTTACAAAAAGTGGACGACTAATCTTTGGTTCAGATACCCAAAGTATTATCATGCAATGGCAACTCCTCTCAGATTCCTAATTTGTTGAACTCAAATATTACTTAACTCTTTGATGCATTGTCTGGTCTGCGGTGCACTCATTCCTGTTATGAGAATGAAATGACGCCCCAGCTTGACTCGAGACCAAGACTCCTAACAACTCGCATCAACAGCGGCCCTATTAGGTCAGGGGCGGTTTCTCCCAGAAAATTTTCTTAAGGTAAATAATACAATACTTAGTGAGCTCTTTTTCTCCTTTTCAACAAGATATATGTTTACAGTCGACCTATCATGGGAAACAAGCAGAATTTCTAAACAAGTTTCAAACATAATACGATACAACATGATGTCAAAGACAATGCCTATTGAGCAGTATTGGCTTAACATTTACACATTCACCAACTTAACAGCAACTCACTCACCACCCCCCACCCCCACAAAAAAAAAAGAAAAAGTGTGAAACAAAAGAAAAAGAAGAAGAAAATTGAAAAGGCAAAACAAAACCAGGGGAGAGGTAATAATTTAAGATTGGTGTAATGGCATTTCTTTTTGATATGCTGAGACTGCTCTATTAAACAAAGGCAACCAAGCACCACCATTTATTAATGCGTCCCATCACCCCAAGGTAAGAGCACAGGAAAACATCATCATACAAGAAGGCTAGAAGAAGAGGTGAAAACTCAAGATGAGCCAACAGTAGTAACATTCAATAGTGGTCCATAAATGCATTCAAAGGGCGTTTCAATTGATCCATTCACCACAAAGGAATCCCCATAAGCTTCGAGGGGCCCTAATTGCCAAACTAGAAATTCTCTCCTTCAAACAAGCACAAAACCACCATATCACAAATTCGTAATCTGTCGTTCAGTTTGTCCTATCATATAGCAGTTTGGAAATAGAAATTCCAATAATGTCGGAAAAAATACATCAGAGGCATGTAACCAAGGAATAGAAAAGTACCAATCCAAACCGTCCCTCCGGAAACCAAAAAATATAGCTCGTTGAACAATGTAAATTTGTACCTGTAAAGCACCAAATAAATGATTTTTCATGACATTATCTAGGGCAACAGGAGAAACTCTTCAAAACCCCCAACCCAAAAAAAAAAAGAAAGAAGAAAAGAATCCCAAATACAAGAAACAAAAAAATGAAAAGGTAAAGCCACTCCAAAGCATTAAGAAGTTATTAATGTAGTAGAAATACAAGGGGAAACAAGAAATTCTTTCCAGTCATACTTTACCAATTTTTCTTCTCTTTTTTGTATTTTTTTGGGTTGGTGGGGCAGGTGTGGGGTGGGTACATATACAGACACCCTCCTGAGGCTAAAGTCAAACTCCTCAAAAGTTGAAAGCAAAAGATAAAAGCCACTTCACAGCAACAAGAGGTTACTATACTGGGGAAATAACAGGAGAAACAAAAATTATTTCGCATCTACATTCACACTTGCCAAAACTCTATTTTTTAAGTCTTTTTTTTTGTAGGGTGGGGATAGGGAGGCCACAACATGTGCATCAACACTCCAAAAGCCAGGAGTCAAACTCCTCAGGGGACCCTCCCTGGCCATGAGGGAGAACAATGTTGTGCCCCCTAAAATGACCACCTCAGAAATGATGTTCAGAGGAATATAGGCACCTAATAGATATGAACTTGTCTTTTAAACCTCAAGAGACTTCAAACAGACATCTGTTAAATTAGCAAGAGTCAGGGTAGGACTCACTAAAGCAATTGATAACACTTTAAGCAACAGCCAGTCCAACCATAACTTACCATTCTGGTAGCCTGTCATCCTTGAGGATTGGAGTTTGCCATCTTTCAATCTCTTCTTCCCATAGCTTATAATCTGATCACAAAATGTAAAAACAACAGAAGTTAAAATTCCATTTCCACAAGATACAATCAAAGAAAAAGCATTAGTGAACGAGGTTTAACCACTTTGCCCTTTACTATTGCTAATAAGCTGAATTGCAAAAGAAGGTCCAGAAGGAGATATTTACTTGTCAGGGCATCATGGACCAAGTCTACCGCAGCCCTCTCAGAAGTGCCATAGTATTTAGTGTACCTCCTGTAAACCAGCACAGAATTAAAAAAAAAAAAAATCAAAAGACATGAGAAGATGTGAAAACATTGGCAGATTCATCTCCAGATAGTCCCTTCCTGCTACAGGCAGGAAATGGAAAAACAATCGCAAGTCAACCCAAGTGTAAAGAAATTAGCACCACTAGTTTTTGGTTCACATAACTAAGCACACTAAGAGCAAAGCAAAAGGCCCAAAAGATCACGTTGAAGGAGGCCAACAAATGGATTTCTATTCAGGTTAATTGAACACATCATAGCATTCTGGAGTTAATTTTCTAAATATCAATCAGAAATGAGATGACCAAATCATTTGATGTGTGGGACTTCTAGGTCATAACACCAAAGTTTAAAAAACCATGCATGCGCTTTTCACTATATTCACATTTAATGGCCGAGATAAAAAAAATGATATTTAGTATATTAAATTAGCTCAGATTCATGATAAAAACGGTTTCATTAAGGAATGAACTGCAACGGTGACATAAAAAATCAGTGGACAAACAGTTACAGAGCTTCAGAAACATATGTCAAATCAGCCAACTTATTATGAGATTACCTATTATAAGATTTCCCTTTCATAAATTTAACTTTAGGGGATGACCAAGCAACAGCAAATGCAACGGTGCACTTTCCATGAGGTTCAACCCACGCTGAGGCAGAAACTGCAGCACAATGTGTCTCACCAGGTGAAGACGGCATGCTTGGCCCTTTTGTAAAGTTCTCCCTGTCAAAATGCCCATCCTTCAGGTGGATAAGCATGAGGTATTGATGAGAAAGATAATGGCAGGAAAAAATGCAAAGGCTATAAACATAATAGAACAAGTAATTGAATTCTTGGGAAAATAAAATGACACACCAGGTTATGCAAACCAAAAATGATAGAAACTAATCCAGAACAGGCAATCAGCGAGAACTGTATAGTCACATAATTGAGAGCAATTTTTACCTCAACCATTTTACCCCACATATCCTTTGCTGTTACACAGCTTCCTTCAGTCAGGCCAAAACAGGGTAAAACTGACACGCTTACATTCTGAGTTTCAGATGCAGCAATGGCAAAAGTAACTGGGGGGTTATCTTTTGTAGTCCTGCATTGAATGCATTGTACAGAGAATAGAAGCCACTGTTATGACATTGTGCTTTTGAAAGAATAATATCAAATAAGGACCAGCCATTGAACATGAAAGCTTCATAATTATCATAAAGATTACATAAAATGGTTGTCAGTTGCGTTAAAACATAAAAAGTTTTATGACAATAACAATAATGAAACAACCATAAGACAAATATTTCATGTACAATAGAAGACTCTAGTACTTAAACAAGGAGCAAAAGCAAGGTTTTACGTTTTTTTTTTAAATACCAAACGTTTTAAAATTCTCTCCTGTTTTCAACTACTACTAGGTTATTGTTTTGAATGTGCCATCATTTTTTAAGTATGTGATGATTGTAAACTTCAAGAACTTAGGAGGTAATTTGAAGGGAAAAAAAATTTTTGGAAACTTTAACAATAATAAAAACTTAAAAATTTTCAAAGCTAATTTTAAGAATTCTTCAACGTTGAGGAGGGCCAATTGCCCAGCCTCACTTGAATACGGTCCCACCACTGTAACACACCCCCTCCCCCTAACCAAAAAAAAAAAAACACAAAAAAAGGGCCCTATGTTCTAGCACCACTGCCCTTGAGCATAAAAATTATCAATTTTCTAGGATTTAAGGTATAAAAATTCTTGGTCTTCATGCTCTTAAAATATTTGTTTTGGAGCCAATCATCCTAACAAGTATGAAACCTCACACAACAATCCCTCATGAAGAATCTCGCATTTCTCTGACTACACCATATTGAGGACCAAAAATATCTGCATGATTTAGACAATTAGCACAAGTATTGGACCCAGCTAATAAGAATTAACCTTGCCCCACATAATATAAAAGGGAAAAAAATAAAAAAAGATGATAACAGTGTTATTTGAGCAAATATTGCAGGAAACGTACAAAGAAAAAAAAAACCCAATCAAGATTGGTGTTAACAGTGAAGTGACAGAATAGATATCCTCAAATGTTGGTTAAAATCTATGCTTATCTCAAATTGTCCAAAATAATCTGGCTGACAAATGATCAAACAAAAGCAACTCACCTAGGTATGATATGATTTGCTTCTTCTTTCTATATATACACCACCATCCAAATATAAGCATTATGGTACATCTGGCAAGCAAATTCAAGCAGAATTCTTTTTCCCCCTTTTTCTTCCTTTTCTGAATAACTTTCCAAAAGAAAAAGATGTCGGATTCCTACTACTACAAATTAATAAACCCTGTTCAGCTATATTCATGATTAACCATCCTAAAGAACTGGCTTGCCCTCTTGGTCTTTAGAACATTATCCTACCTGTCGGGTTATTCTTTTACATTTGTCTTTAAAAACTCTGAATCGACTCCACCAGTTTCAAATTCAAAACTAAATCAGTCAAAAATAATATCTGCAAACCAACCGTCATATTAAGGTATTAAGGTTTGATGACTTGCTTGTGATTCAGGAGCACTCCAGAGACTCCATCTTCACCTCTGTGGAGGTTTTGTGGGGACAGAGAGGAAAGATAGTTACTAATCAAGAAAACAATGCAACAAAATGTAGATAATTTAATTCTCTATCATGAATACTCACATAAATGGCTCGTTCACATGATCTCCTGACATATGTGAGACACCTCCAATCGAATTCTGCAGAAACAGAAATGTGACTGAATAATGTATGCAAAGTGTACAATTTTACTTAACCTATTTTGCCATAAAAAACTATAGCAAAAGTACAAACTTACTGCCCATGTGAAAAGAAGACTGACTTTTGCCCTCTCCTTCCCTGTGTTAACCAACTACAAGATAAACAGGTGATAAACAGATGAGAAAATCACAAAATACTATCATTCTTTGAATAGATTTAATAATATTCCAAATATCCCGTCCTATTTAATTTCCTCTCAAAAAATAACTGTGAGCAAAAATTCGCTTACAGTGTAGACAAAAACAGCTGTAGGAAGACTGCTCTCCCTATAGTTATGAGGTATAAATGGTGATATCTGCCTGCAGGAGATTTTGAGTTCTGGGTCTGGCTCACCTACACATTGGAATACCATTATGGCAAACTGCAAAGTTAATTCATGACATCAACTTGATAAGATGGAAAAAGTACCATCATAGATTGTCCATGCCCTTGGAAATAGTGCATGATAAGTGGAATGCTGGCCATCCAGATTCCATCCCCATGATGATATACCTTGATCACCAGATTTCCTGATACACACACAAGTGAATCGATATTCTGACCATTTTTAGTAAGTGAAAATGTTCATAAATGATTGCTTCGGCTAGGCTCAGACAAGAACATTGTAAGATTATTCAAGTAGCATATTGTCCTCTCAAGACTATTTTCTAATCCTAAAAACTAGCATTTTAATTTTTCACTCTCTAGTAATGCAGGTTAGAAGGGAAGGAATTCTTATTACACAGACATCCCGGCCTCACCTTGATCATGAGCACAAGAAAGATGTAATCAATTAAGCAGAGATATCTGACCAAGAACTGATAACCATGACTTTGCAAGCCTAGTTATGCTTCTGAGCCTTCCAAGTCAAGTTGTTTGCACCATAAACTACCGAATGCACTACTTATTACAATCTCAAATTTAGGTTCATTCCAAAGGCAAGAAATAGGCAAGAACCTCTTCTGGAAATCCTACCATGCTCCCTGCCCGCTGGGGGGTACTATCTCTCACGAAACTCTCTGTGTGCACGCCTGTAATGCATATACATCATCTCTCTCCTCACCAGCACTCATCACATAAAAGCAATACATCCTCATTTTAACTTGATAACATGCAAGGACGACTTTATTTTCTTCCTACACTTCCTCTGTTGGATTTGAGTGAGCGAGTGAGAGAGTGAGTGCGTAATAAAAGCCTGAAGCACACTAACTACTTAGGAAAGTATCTGAATCTGTATTCAAAGTAAGAGCACACATACACAACTAAAGAAAAGAATAGAGGATTGCAATTGATAGCAGAGTCAGATGAAACCAAAACCTTCACATTGTCAGAAATAAAAATTTCCTTACCCTAAACCTTCATGCTGTCCAGGGGCTAGAACAGATGCATACTTCTTATTGCCTCCATCTCGTGATATGAAAATCTGTTGGTCCAGAAAAACCATTAGAAGATGAAGAACACAATTACTAGTAAGGATAAGAAATATTACTAATTCATATATGGAGATTCAACCACATTTATAAACAAGGTTCTTTATCTGGGCATTCCACGATTGGCAATTTGCAGTTCACAAGCTTATTAGTAGGGAATAAAAAGCACAAATACATAAATATCTTATAAAAGGCATTAAGTGCCATCTAGGGAATAATCAACATAAGCAATCATCAGCAAAACCGTCTGAATCAGAAAACCTATCCCTGAATAGCACTTTTGGCCATTACTTATTTAAACAGCTGGATTTCTCCTATTGCTGAGTTTCTGCCAATAACATGATGAAGCAGAAAGCAGTCTCAAGGAAACTGGTTTAGTTCAAAAATATTAATGTGACTGGAAAAAGCTAATTCATCAAGTCCTATGAATACAAAATTTCATAGGCAGGCTCTTGACCACAAAAGCTTTACCAAATGCAATTTTTTCCACCTACTAATATTTTCAACAACTGCTAATATTCCATTTCTAATCCACTCTGTTCTGGGATTCTAGTGCAGGAAAATACCAACTCAACAGCATGATACACATCCTTCCAACTCAGCCCTTTAAAAAGCAGTCAAGATAACTGACTTCTTCTTCTAAACTAATCCAACAGACGGGCAGCCCTACATCCACATATGTACATAGATTCACAGATAGACTCTCACTCTCTCAGCCACAAACACATCTACACTTCTCACATCACATGAAAATCACAACTTCCACAAATATCTGCCTGCTACTTCGAACTTCAATGTGATAGCAGGAATAATCCTCTAGTATTCCCTATGATGATCACATAATCTATTTTATACTGAATGTTCCTTTTCCTATGAGTAAAAACACAAATGTAATTTTGACATGATAAGCAAGCAAACTTCTTTACATGGTATCTAAAAAGTCTCAACTTAGGCCTAAGGCTCAGGAAGATTAAGATTTGCCACAAAGATCTGTAAAACAGAAGGGTTTCTGCTGAAATAGATTTTTAACCAGACAACCGTACAGTCCATAACAAAGGCTCCTAACAGATATTTAGCTTGCATACAAACAAACCTATAGAACAGTTAATTCAACATGAGTACCTGAATACAATGTACAATGTATATACAGGAAATAACATGATGAGTTTAAGGGGCAGAGATTTACTGAGAACTGATTTGCCATGATAGGAGAAGCCTCACATGCACCCGGAAGAAGTTGAAAATGCCTAAATTCACCACGAAAACCTCTAGATATGCTGCCACTTCTGTGGTCATTTTTCAAGTTGACTTTCATCAGAAGCATATACATTATAGAAACACACAAGGATTAGTTTCTCCTTCTGGATCCCACAACTTACCCCATACCGCCAAGTGGAACACCATGTGATGCTGATGGTTTGCAACTTTCACGTGTAAAGGGATCAATTGGAGCTTTCTGCAAGAATAACAAGAAGATAAATCCCAAAACTTGAATTCCTACTAATGTTCATGCTGTTCAGATGTCCAAAAACTCTCCAGTTACTTAAATAAATCAAAAAAATCTATAACCTAAAACATTGATGTGACAAGTTATGATGTGACATTAGTAAAGGCTAAGAGAGTTACCCTTCCATGCGAGGCCTCTTCCCTTACATATGACCAAAGACGTATACCAAGTCTGATCTGAAGTCAATCGCAGCAAATGAAACAATAAGTACAAACAGTGGGAGGGCATACCTCTGAATCGTATAAGATCAAATCAACTCATAGGCCTTGATCTAATAAATTTCTTGAACAGATTCATGTGGTTACCATTTTAATTGCTTCCAAAAATGTAATACTGAATTCTCTAAGAATACTGGCATGGGTATCCAATTTCCTTCTCCAAGCTTGTTCTGGTGGCCCAGCACTATCAAAATCAAACTGCAGCAAGAGAGCCAAAAAGCAATCACTACCTCCAGAATTAACAAGATGATGCTTAACAGGAAAATGTAGTCATTGCAGATGGAAACAGATCCTTCTCCCAACTTTCCTCAACATACAGAAAATAGAATAAAAAATATTGAACACGCGCAGCAAATCTACAAATAATGCACCCAAGTTGATGCATAACAGAACATTTAATTTCCGCCTAGTCCCCACACCATGCCATTGCAGCAAATTGTGGCAATAAAACACCAGGATGGTCAGAAAAATAACATGGAATTGCTTTTGGTGTAGAAGGAAAACATACTTCAATATGAAGATTATGAACATGGCTTAATTTGAATTTAAAAAAAAAAAAAGGATTTCCTCAAACAGGGAAAGAAAAAAACCAGAAAGTTAAAACCCCAAATTTAGCACCTTTAGATTGGATTTCATGCCAGTTCAAAGGCAGCTATATTACACACTCTAGACAAATATATATTTGCAGATATGTACACAATAACAAATGAATATGATTCCATGAAGCTGAGAATTCATCCCCAAATATTCAGATTTCAAGGAGTCGGTACTGATTTGTTTCACCATTTTTCTTTTTCTTTTTTTTAAGTTAAACCAATCCCAAAAATAAATACACAGACACGGATAAAAATTAATTTCATCATCAAAAACATTTGTGTGAAGCAAGATATTCTCCCAGAAATCACATATTACTACTTTCTGATGCAACAACAATTACAAGGCCGCATTTTTTCTGATAAGGCTGCTGAAAATACATCTACATACAGCAACTCTTGGATTAGTCAAGAGAAGAAATTGTCAAAATGAAAGAACAAAGGGATCAAAATAGAGAACAAGGAGAAAAAACCAGTAGTAAAACTTACCAACTGTAAAGTTGATCGATGGATGTATTCCTCTGGGGGCCATGAGTTTCTTCTACAATGAAATAAATTTCCACTCACCATTTCTACCAGTATTGCTTATCCTCCTATATCTCTCTATCTATGAAAATTTATCTGTCTGTACATACAAGGCTCCACAAAAAACTCAACTTTTCTCTAGACTTCTAAATTTCTGTCTAAACCAAGTCACCAAAAGTGCCTTTCAATATAAACCCCAAGAGACACGATACTTCACTTCTTCTAATCCTCCCAAAATCCAATCTTTAAGTTTAAGGCCACCCCTTCTATACTTCTTCTCTTTGTTACTTCTGGTGCTTGAGCATATGAAAGGGTTGTTCCTGCTAGTATTGGAAAGTGCAGTGGAGTTGAAAAAAGAGCTGAAGATGAGGAGGAAAATCAAATCACAAAAATGGAATGTCAACAAATTTCGAGCCTACCAAACACACCGAAACATGGAGTCAAAAAATCTGGGGATTTGGGATTTTAACAGAATGAGGAAAAGGGTCTCTAAATATAGGAAAAAATAACAGGATTTTAATTGTGGGCTGGGATCGAAATTGAACTGCTAGATGGAATTGGAAAAGGTGCTATTCAGACTATCCAACACCTGGAAAGAATGAGTCAGGAACTCTCTCGCGTAAACTTGCCAAGTGTTGGAATATTGCAAAATTTATTCTCCACATACTTATATACTTAGTATTGGTATTTGTTCTCCTATTTAACTTGTCCTGCCTTCATAAATCAGCCTGTCTATTTTATACCAATCCATGTATGCAACTACGTATTATATTTCTCCGTGTGGGCAATGGCGTGAGGTGTGTGTGTGTGTGTGTGTGCGTGCGCGATGAAATGTGAGAGGGGACTGGGAGTGGGGGCCCCTGCTGGGACGGGGGGCCTATGTCATATATGGGCGGTCTTAGTGTGGCAGTTTTGAATTGAATGCGCACGAGAGGAGACTGGAGAGGCTGCCTTTCGGTGCACCTGCAGCTTCAGCACTTCCGTTTTGCGCCTGCAAGTGTAGGAATCCAAAGGCAACAGTAGAGGGATAACTACCTCCAGAAATAGTTTGGAAAGAAGGTTATTTGAAATAATTCACTGTAATATTTTTTATAATGTAACGTATACGAGATAAAAAGTTGATTGAAAATTATGTTTTGACAAAAAAAATTTTTTTTTTTTTTGCAAATCTTCTTGTCTGAACAAATTAATAAAAGCGAGAATAGACTTGAAAATTTTTAACTCGTGATGAGAATTGAAGTCGAAAACAGTTTCAATTTATTTTCTTTTATTAACGTTAAGTACGTCAGTTCTTCGTAATCATTAATGTCAATTGTAGTGTGTAACGTAGATAATGTAGTATAATAGATGTAGATACTAAGATAACGAATATGAACACTAAAACAGTGACATGTAAAGATAAATTTTATTTACACAAGTATATCATGTATAATCCTATTCATTAAAAAAAAGTGTTAAATTCAAAAGGGTTTTGCATGAAATATTCGATTCATTGTGTAGAAGTGCAGCAAATTCTTTAAAATTCAAATTGCTTGAGATATTCAAATTATTGAATAGATGCACGTCATGGTACGAGTTTTCTGTAGTAGTTTCTGGACAAACGCTGCAGTGCCTATATGACTTTGTTTGCAATGGACTTGTCACTCGAGCACTTGAAAAGTTTTGCCTTCGAGATCTTGTAGTCAATATTGAGTATTCAAAACATTGCCTCTAGATTCTTGTATTACATGATTTTTCACACAAATTAATTTATTTCGTATGTAAAGTCCAAGCTTACCAGATATTTTACTGTATAACATTAAAGTATGTATTTTTGTTGTACGAGAGGTAAAAGATTGATGTCACTAACAATTTTTGAAAAACGTAACTTACTTCTTTTTAAAAAAGAAAAAAAATAAAGAATTAGGTTATATGCATAAAAATAAAACTAATCTTTTTTATACTAACAGCATATATACACTGTTAATTTTGATTGAATGAATGATAATTATATAAATTTTAAATTTGATTTCAACTTTTGCGCGTATATCGTAAGTTCAACGATAATAGTTTGTACGCTGTTCTTATATATAAAATTTACTCTAAAAAATATTTCAAACTACTCATCTGGAAATTGTCGGGATTATGGTGATAAACTACTGAAACTACTCAATTACAGAGATGAATAAGATGAACATGGACTCCAACTTTTGTATTTTGTTAACATCATATTATTAATTAAACAACCTAGTTTGCCTAGACCCTTTGAACAAAGTTCTTTCCTTTACGAAAAATTTGACTATTGAAAAGGGCTGGGAGCGGCGGAGGAGGAGGACCAATGGAGCCAGCCATTGGAGGTCAAGAAGCAAGAAATTACAACTATTAGAGGGGTCCAAGTGGGACAGATCCAATTAAGTTGATGTTTCATGGCATCCATTTTGGACCAAATTAGGACACCGACTTTGTGTAAAGAAGAAATAAAAAGTGCTTGCCCTGCCACGGGTTGGTCCCGAGGACTTTCTGTCTTTAATGGCGCTCTTGAAACAATAATGGAGGGGCTCCAGCTGCTGTTCTTTTACCTTTAGTTTGGCATTTATAGGCCAATAACAAAATTATTTGTTCTTCACGCTCAACTACCTAATTGAGATACTAACTACGCCAAAACTTCGTAGACCGGTTTTCAAAGATTCATTAAAGTTCCAAATTGTGTCGTACCGTTTGATGAGATGATATTACATAATTCGAATTATTAAATATTTAAAAATCGAGAGATAGTGTGATACAATTTGAATTATTAAATATTTAAAATCAAGTTTATTTACGCGTGAGCCAACTAACTAATTAGCCTCCTAGTTCAATTATCAAGGCTTCTCTCCCTCCTGTTTTTTGGCATTAAGTTTAGAGTTTCTTATAGACCAAAGAAAATAATAAATTATTCACATGGTGCATGTTGATTTTAATTTATTTTTTACTCTTACCCGTTTGGGATTGTTGGTGCTTCTGATAAAAAATACTTTTTTGCGTTAAAAATATTTTTGAGACGTTTGGTAAATATCATCTTATAAAATTAGGAGTGTAATTTTTTGTATTAAAAGCACTTTTAGGAAAAACTCAAATTTGTTACTTTTAAAATTTTAAAAAATAAAATATTAAATTTAATCATTTTATCCTATATTAGGAACTAAGTAAAGCGATATATATATATATATATTAAAGTACGCATTATCCAATACTATAAATACTTATTGAACTATGTATCCCCCTATTCCAATCCATTTCCTCTGCCATCGCGAACCGCAACTAGATCCAAAATCTTGGGGAATACTTCTTGATTATTTCTACCAACTTAAAGCCGCAATTCGATATATTTAAAAGCTCTTAAACACTTGATAAGTGTCTTTATTAAAAACTTTACTAGTAAAATACTTTTTAATAAGTTATCACAATCCCAATCAGACTCTTAACTATAAAAACGTATGACTTTTATCGCAGTTGAAGCTTGTAATATCGGTGAACCTGTCCCTTCGTAATTTTCCATAATTGCCTTACATAAAATTAACGAGTGTTACCTCTTCCTATTTGTCGCATAATAAAAGTTAATACAAAGTGCTAAACAATGGATGATGAAAGAAAGGTTTGGCACGAGCGTTGACGCTTCAAACAAGACACGGTATAAAAGGGCATTCGAGATGTTAAGGATACAGTACATTTAACTAATGCTGATGAGTTTTGTTGACTCTTGAAAAAGGGTATCCAGTTGTGAGGGAAAAGAAAAATAAACAACTCTGCCCAAAAACATTAAAAAAGAGCATATAAAGAAAATAATTATAGCCAAAAACATTAAATTAAAGATGATACAAAGAAAACAACTCTACCCAAAATAATAAAAAACAAAAGAAAAGGGTTCATTTTCTAACGGGTCCAATTTGGTGAAAAGGGACGCATTACCTTTGGATGTGAATGGAACAGTCCAACCAAAGGAATATTCCAAGCTCAGAACTTACGATTTCTCCAAGAAAACAAAGCCAAACTTTAGGCAAAAGTAAAAAATATATAAAAAAGTGAAGAAAAGAAAAATAGAAACATGGAATGAATATTTTGAGTTATCTTTTAACTGTAGTTAGTGAATTTGGAAAAAGAAACAAGCAGAAAGCAATTAAACACCCCAGAAAGAGGTTCTTCATCATATACTCCTTTTAATATTAGAAAAAAAAAAGAAAATTTAATTGGATTGAACATTTTTCTTGTCATTACTTTACATGCCATCTTGTGTTTTAGACGAGGAATTCAGCTAACGAAAGTCAAGTTTCCACCGTATTGAGTCCATTGACAAGTCTTCTTTAAAGCACGCGTTCCCATTCTCCACCATGGGTGGAAAATATATATTTTTTTTGAAAAGAAAAGACCATGAGTGGAAATGATGGCAAGTCATAACCACATTAACGCTTTATTAATTATTTCAACACATGTCAAATGTAATTGATTCTGACATTATGTGGTATCACAATTTACAACGATTTAATCCCTCACTTCCAACCATGTTGGACAAAGAATCAGCCAGTCCAATCCATAATTCCATCAATTAATGGATCCCACACACTTTCCTAGCTCTTTTTTGGTGTCAATCGTACAATTTCTATTCTACTTCTGTTTCTAACTATACCAAGAAGAATTAGGACCAAGGTGGGTCTTAAAGACTCTATTTGGACTGTAGGTGAGGATTTAAATTTTATCTGCAGCAAAAACATCTAAGAGTTGTATCCAAACACTCCTTTAATTTAGTAAGGTCTGTGTATCCACTAGTCCTTAATACAAAACCTCTTTAACTCCCCCTCTCCTGTAACTTAGAATAGATAGATTATACAATAGTTGTCGTCTCCGAAAAAAAAAAATAGACGAGTAGTCTCCACTTTTAAATTAAAGGTTGTACTACTGCAAGTACTTGAATTTTACTGAAGGTACAGAGGTTTGAAACCCTAACCTATAATCAAGCTTGCATTTTAAATTTCACCTGGCGGCTAATACGCGGTTGATTTCCTGACATTTTCCTAGCTAGCTAGTTGACACTAACAGACACTGGAGGTGAACGGTCCAATGACAAACCCTTTGTCTTTGAGGAACTATTGAATGACATGTTAATTCAACAAACTACGGCGTCATGGTCCTTTCTTTATACCTTTCCATTCCACCTAACTTCTAGAATTGGTTGGGGTGGAAAAGTGCAAAACAATGCAAATGGACTTGGAGCTAAAGAGTGAAGACTAATCAAACAGTTGCACCTAAGTTGTTGAAGAAGCCAACAGGTATTGGTATATTTCTCATCTTTCCCTTGTATTTTTGCTGACACCAACTTGGTTAAGCAAACAGGTAAATAGGCTTAGATACTCAAAGCTGGTGAAATTATTTACCTGTTTCTGTTTCTAACATATGTACTGAATGAAAGTTTGAGTTAAATGAAATATACAGTTTTATGTAAAAATAATAATAATAAAGGGCTAGGTGGGTTAGATACCAAAATTACTTCGTGGAAGTATTTGAGCTTGATTCGATTTCTTTTTTCGTAGAAAAGAAAAATAATTCCCCTCTTCTACATCCAATATGCACGGCAAGACCTAATTTTCCACCCTGGATTTGATTAGGCGTGCATGGTAGGACTAGGATCCCATAAGATATCCTTGTGGTGCAAGAGGGAAATATTTCTAGTTTTTGGAGAATGCATTTTGTGGAAAAGAAGTGGAAGTAGATGAAGCCAACATTTTTGCTCTAGTTCCGTAACCTAACAGTTACCAGTAGGTTTCGTAATCGATCCCCGTATGCTATCTCGTTGCGTATCTTTACGACACAGTTTTATAAAATTAGTTTAGTCGAAAGGTTGGGATACTCATGAAAAAAAAGAGTCAACTTTGTTTGGGTGGTTTTGAAACTTGAATGATGTGAAATTGGTTTTCTTTGTGCTTTTATTAACTTACGTGCAATTCACATCCACTGAAAATATCCCAATGGTCCATCTTCCTCGACCATGCACAGTGCCCCAATTGCTACTCCGACTTTTCTAACCAACTTGCAAATGAATGAAGCTCACTGGTTTCAATTATTCCAACCACAGATGTTTCAGTTGTACAATCTTGGAATACTGATGATGAAGATAAGCATGAATGGCTTTTTGGTTTTCTCTTCTTCCTTATCTCTTCGGTTTTTTTTTTTTCTCTGATTTTCACCATTTCCGAAATTACTGCAACTGATAAAATGAACAAATTTCTTAGATAAAATCTTCAGACAAGTTTCAGGTTTCTCCCTAGCATGACAAAAATTTGTTCACTCCTTCAGCTTCTAAAGATACAAACATAAATCCAGGGCAATTTTGTTAGATAAAAAAAATATTGCTTTTTATTTGTGCCAAAATAATTAAAAATGAGAATAAAAAGAAAAACTTCTAGTTTCATGAGAAGAATTAATGTCAATCAGATTAGATCATCTATTTATATGTCTCAACAAATATGCCAATCCACTTGTTGCATGCATGTTTCACATATGGGAGAACACTTTAGGAATCTTTCACTATATACACAACCATAAATGTGAGTCATATAACAATCTTTGCGTGTGGGATAGTTAAGATCGATTAATGAGAGCTTTCATATGAGGTCTTTTCTATTATGTACTTTTAAGGGCATAGGATAAACACACAAAATAAAGGGTTTGTAGTCCAACTATAACATTTAAATATTGAGTGTATTTGGATAGTAGATTATTGGAAAAAAATTTTGAAAAAAATATTGTAGCATTTTTTTAATATAATATATGTAAGGTAAAAAAGTAACTGAAAAATTTGTTTACGATGCAAACAAATAAATTTGTGCAAATAATCTAATATCCAAACTATCATCCACTCCTCAATTGCATAATCTTTTGCCTACTAAATTTTAACTTTTTTAGACAACTAAACACTAAACTCACCTCTTATCTTAAGCCTTAAGGGGACATAATAGAAGAACGTTTCGTGTAATAGTAATTTAATTTACCCATTTTCTAATTTTTTCTTTTTTGTGCACAATATCTATCTAGACACAAGAACATATTGCATTTTCACTTCTCATACAAAAAGAACTAAAAAAAAAAAAGAAGCTATTACCTTTTGTTGAGAAAAAAGGGAATGGAAATTAAGATACTTTTATGAGTAAATCTTTCTTTCATCGTCATCTTCGCCTTGATAAAATTTCTTGCAATATAAATTTTCATTTTGTTTTTCTTAATGGCTATAGGTTATACTTCAAGTTGGGGCTCTCATTATTGCAATGGTAGAAATTCATTATTGTAATATCAGTTCATCATCATTGTATAATGGATGATGGCCACTTTAAGAGTTTTGCTTGCAAGTGATTACAAGCAAACATTCGAAAAGCCTGATGTGATTAGAATACAAATCGAAAAGCTTACAAAGCAAAGGCTGCCTTGTCCCATCAGTCAGTGAAATGATTGAAGCAACCATGATCCATTAGTAGCAAAACCCACTTTTTTCATGTTTTGTAGACCTAATCGATGGTATGAACTTGGAAGGCTAATTTTCTTGAAGGAAAGGTCTTATTCTAATTTCTAAACTGCATTCGACATATTTAATCTTTAATTAAAACATATATAGAAAGGAGAGCAAGATTCTTTTGTGGAGTAAGTAATTCTTAGTTTATCTTAATTAGTTGGCCAGGCTGATTAAATCATTCTAAAAGAATTAATGAAAGGAATAATTACGGATTAGTTTCATGACTTGTCAATGATCAAGACATGTACACCTCTAATAATGAACTAAATAATTTCAAGAAGACGATGTGATCCAGTAGTTTATAACCTTTGTTTCCCATCTTTAGAAGCTCCCTATTTCTTAGCAATTTCAATCCTATTCTTGCTTCTTTCTTTCCCCTTCCCCATCGGACACCTACTTCTTAGCCTTAGGAAGATATAAAAAAAAAGAAAAAAGATTGACACAATGAAATGATTTCTTGGATCACGTATGAAGAAGTACAATAATGAGGAACATCCAACTAATTTTCGTTGTACAAGAAAAATAATTTTCTGACAGTAGAGATGTCAGAAGAGATGGGATGGGGATCTATAATAATGCCTTTCCTCGTCATCCCGTGAGAAAAGCCAAGAGCCCTTTTGCAGTTCTCAATTTAAATGGATTGAATTTCATGGCTTGGAAAGTAATCTCCACTGCAATTCAAGGCTTGGAAGATTTGTTACATGGTCCCAATGCCACTCGTAAAAAGTACCATGCTTCTACAGCAAAAATTGACAACGTCCAAGATTCATAGCAAACTCATTAGTGGTTTGAAGAGGAGGAGTAACAAGAAGATTCATTCAAGGATGAGAAATGGTCAATTCTTTTTACAACAGCTGAAATGAGTGTCTCTTTCAAGACCGTTTGCAGCTATTACTGCAAGATGTACAAAATATGATGTCTTGTCAAAAGACTGAACAGCACTAAGACTCTTGACCATGAAAGTATGACATTTATGCTCATGGGTACAATACCACTACACAAACACGGAAAAATTTAGCACCCGGTTGCCAAAAGAAAGGTAAAGTGGTAAACTCGCAAATTTTTTTAACGGTGTCTATTACGCACTTGTTAATATATCAACATCTAATTACAGAAGAAAATATCCATTTATAAGAATTGACAAGTTTTTAATCATTTATGGTTGTTTAGCTATGAATCACATGATACGATTGATATATCATTTTCTTTTTAAAAAAAAATTTGAGCATGAAATTACAACTAATGCGTCATGATAAGATTATTAATGACGAATGAGAAGTCCATAACACAATAATTAGACTAAACTCACAATCACAATCAGTTCAAATGCACAAACTCAATCCACATTCCACAACGACTTTCAACCGGCCACCACCACCAATATGACAATTTGGTTGGATAAGGAATGAATGATGGCTAAAGCCCACCAACAAATTTTTTTTTTTTTTTTTTTTTAGTATGTCTTCTTTTCTTGCCCAATCACAACCACTTCAGTTAGATTCCATCCAAATGACAATAAGAAGAAAAGCTTTAGATGCCAAAGTGCTATTGAATCATCCAATTCTAAAGTCTGTCAATATAAAATTCAAATCACCTATATGACCAAAACCTTCTAATCCCATTAGATTATGAAGCTTAACAAACTTCATTTATTAGCACCTTCTCAGGATTAAACTTACTACACAAAGCATTGAGTTTGAACGATCGATTTTTTTAACGGGTGTCTAACACACCTACATTCCGCCCAACCTATCATGTATATACATACACACTAATAATTACTACTTTCTCTTATATTTATACACTTTTCCTGATTAATCTCCTTGCATTTATATGTTTTTTTAATTAATTTTATATTTTTAAAAATTTAACACCTAAAATACATCTTAACGAGTGTCCACTTGAAATGGAGCGTTGAATTAGTAAATGTCAATCCACTGAGGTGTAAGGTCTTGCTATAATAATTTCATTGATCATCTTGTGCAGGAGTTTGCCATATATTTTATTCCGTCTTTTGTAATTCATTACGGGCCACGTATTGTTTAAGCTTGAGGTCCAGGCTGTGATGTGCAAAGACTGAATAAAGGCCCGTTTGAAGTGATGCTATAGATGGTGGATTTCTCTGCTGGATTGGGCTCATTAATTTAGGTACACAAATCCATCGTTCTAAAATTGTGCTTGGACTGAAACTGCACGCGCTTTTTGTTTTTTTTTTTGTCAAAAAAACAACAAAGATGTAAATCATGTTAGGGTAACTAAATAATAATTTATTCAAAATAACTGGATAATATTTAATGGATCCATTTAATAAGTGCTCAGTGAGTACACGTTAATACGTAATTACATGTTTTTCTAAAAAAAAATGAAGTTAAACAAAAAAAGTATATGAAAGAATAGGCAATAATTGTTAGCATATGCATTTACACGGTATGTTATTTATAATTTATATGTACTGACAAATTCTGATAAAAAAATACTCTGTACTTAATTGTTTAATAGGATGCTCGTTTGCTTTTGTTAAGTATTTGATATCAGGCAACGAGCAATCAGCATGGGGTGGTGGCGCAGTTGGCTAGCGCGTAGGTCTCATAGCTAAAGAGTGATCCTGAGGTCGAGAGTTCGAGCCTCTCTCACCCCATTGTTTTGGATCTTTCGATTTGTCTCATTTCATTTCTAAAAGAGAGATGCTTATGAAGGAAAAGAAACATGATCTTCTCTTCCTTGTCTGTACAATGTCTAAAGCACAATTGTTCAATTCAAATTTTTAGCAGAAGCTCCATGCCATGTTCATAGTTTTTAACCAGAAAGGGAAAAGGCCTTTCTTTGTTTGGTAAGTAAGAATTTCCTACAAAACAAAGGAATTGCATAAAAGCTATTCAGAATTGCAAAATCATGTTTGGATTGTATTTTTCTAGATTTTTTGTCAAAAAATTACTGTAACGATTTAATATATGTGAGATAAAAAAGTGATTAGAAAATGTATTCACGAAAAACGTAGCAATTTGAAAAATTGCTTTTCAAACAAGGCTGAATCCTAAAAATTGCAAAAATGGATATACAGGTATTTTTGTATGACAATTGAAGAATCAGATTCAGTGTGTGGTCTGAAAGCCAACTTCCCAAGCAAATGCCAAAACTAAAAATAAGAAACCTGGGCACACTCTACCTTTAGCAAAAACAGAGGTTCCTTTCATGGTTAAATTATCAGAGTAACTGGAGCTAATCCAACATTTCAGTCATCAAAGAAAACTATATACATATCTAGAGCAAATTGCAAGTTTACAAGAGTAAGAGTGATCAGTGCCAATCAAGCCCCCCAAGTGTGGTGGAACCCATCCCTTCCCATACTTCAGCACAACCTACTTCTTCATTATCAACACCTTCCATACTGTCGTCCCACCAGCCACCCCCATTTGCATCTGTTATGAACAGTTAAAAAGAATATGAGTGATCTTTTCCAGATGGACTGAGTTAAAATTTCATAGAAACTGGAAATGCTGTTTACTCCTACTCAACTATAGATGACGACTACTTGGAAGTTAGACATACAGTGATTGAACAGAAGTTTTGGCTTCTCATGGTTTGCCAAGCTCTTCCTTTTTCCTCCTCTCTGTGTCACTGAATCATCTCCAAGGACTGCCACAAGCTTTTTAGCGGGTTTCTGATAATCACCTTATAATTTACAAAATGGAAGCAGCTCAGATTCTGACTTAAGTAAAGATGCTTGTGACACAAATCTCCAAAAAATGTAAGGTATTGCACTCGTGTTCTGAAACCCACAACTAAAGTTGAAAAATTAAGATCTTCCGTTAACATGTTACAGTAATTCAAACAAAGGGACACTCAAAAGAGCAGAAGTTAAATGTAAAACCCTTCATAAGGTGAGCCTTGAGCTGATCCTAAATATTTGCCTGCTCTAAAATCACGAAGTATCATCCTGCAATCTCAGACCTTTTAGAAGAAGATTAGTAGTTAATTTGCCACCTTTCGGTGTAGACAGTGCCATATACAGCACGAAAAGCAAATCCCTACCCCTCTCTGACACACAAGAAATGGAACAGACAGCATAGACATTCGCATATTTACCTAGCCAACCTTTTATGGTCAGTAAGCATTCTCTTAGTTTGATGCATTAAATAGAAAATTCTCCAATCTAAGTGAATTTTGCAGCATTAGAACCAAGATTATTAAAAGAAATTTAAGTTTGCATTATATACCTAATTCTTGACAAGCACTGCATAAATTGCTTAAACCTAGATGGAACTACAAAAAGTGCCCAAAAGGCTCGGAAACTGACAGAAGTTGGTTTGACTCAATATACTCAGAAAACGTATTACTATGCAAGTTGAAATACCATCAATGGAATACAACGAGATTATAGCTCCCTATAACAATATAAGATCAAGTAATGTTTAGAAGCAAAAGGAACCATAGATGGCTTGCATTCACTAATGAAACAAGTAAGAACAAACCTCTCTTTCTTTTTCCCAATTCCTGTGTCTCATATTCACCTGTGGTGGCACTCATAAGCTTGTTACTACCTAAAGAATTTACACTTTTTGTCTCAGCTGTAGAGTGCTTAAATTGTTCAAGGACAATATCAACAGCGAAATCCTTCTCCCCATTGCTCATTTCCTTCTTGCTTGTTTCTTCTTTTAGGGGGTTCACATCCTTATAACTGACTGGGGACAGAAATGGCCTCTCTTTCCCCTGCGACAATAATCCATTTGAGTTAAATTGCCCAAATAACTTTTCTTGTAAGGTTAAAGAACATGAAGCTTCATATCAACATCAAGGCAACCAATGCGTAAAACAACAAAGAAATGGAAGGCATCAGCTTCTTATATTAAAAACCTTTCTACCTTTCTGTTCACCCAATTTTGCTTAACACTATCCTACCCTCCCCCTTAAAGAAATAAACCCCTTGCATGTTTGCCGTCAAATGGTTAATTTTTCAGTAGGGTCCAGATGAAATCATTAATCAATCTAATGAATTAAATCAGCCAGCAATTAGATGCCAGCTACAATCAAGTTCAAGTCATGTCCACTATTTTCTCTGCAAACAACCAAACCAAGAAAACAAAACCATTTCCAGATACAAGACATTTTTGTTAAACCAAGGATGCTATCTCTTTCAGAGCTCAATAAGCAAACAAAAGCCAACAGGCTACCATACTCCCCATCTGTCACCAAAATCCCATAAAAATTCAATCTTTAACTAAAAGTTTCCAAGTAATAAACCCAAGACAGAACATCATAAAACACGAAAATTTCTCCAATCTCCTTTTCTCTTGTTTGCATTTCTGAAGAATGAAGAAGAATTACGCTAATAATTACTCACCTGAGCGGATCCGGGTAGGACAGAGCTTTTATGCAGCTTTCGATTCAAGAATTCGGAGAGTGAAACTTGCGAGCCCTTTTCATTGCTAGCTTTAATTTCAACAGTTTTCTTAAAATCGCTAGACCTGATAATTATTAACAAGACGATCAAATCAGCAGATTGAATAAATTAGCAGAAATACCAAAAAAATCAAAATGCAGGATTGCTTTTTCTGCAAATTCGTATTGTTTAAGGATTTCACGGTTGCCTGTTTGATGAACGAAAGATGAATGTTGAGTGTATGGATCGCTGGCCCAGTGGCCTAATGGAAGATTTTTTTGGGTTCATATCTTTCTTTCTATCTATGATGATTATGATAGTTATCTGTTGTAATTCTCAGCTTGTTGGTGCTAGCTTGGGGTTTGGAAAGCGAGCAGACATCGGGTTTCCCGTTTCTTGGCGGCAAAAATTGAAAATTTTGATGAAGGGGCAATTTTATGCTTTTGAGACTAGGATGTGTTTGGTCCGTAGGATTGAACGGAAAATTTCTGACGTCTTGGAAAAGTCTAAAAGAACCCGTTTGGATTGCAATTTTTGGTGAGTTTTTGGGGAAAAAAAATTACTGTAACATTTTTAAAAAAAAAAAAGATATATATGAGTTAAAAAGTTGTTAAAAATTGTGCCAAAAAAAATTCACTAAAAATGTAAAAAAAAAATTCTCTAAAAAATCACAATCCAAACCAGGCCTAAGGAGGAAAAGTCTGGTCGTACAAATTACATAGTATCATAAACAGCTACTTCGAGAATTATCCATCCGCCGGGAGAGTTTATAAATAAATATAGATCTTTGGTATCATATTCGATATTAAGATATATCATAAGATTAATAAGTTGATTTAAGATCTCGTTATCAACTATTTGACCTAAGAAAAGTAAGGCCCCGTTTGAATTGCATTTTCTGTCATTTTTCATGGAAAAATTATTGTAGCGATTTGATGTATGTGAGGGAAAAAGGTAATAGGAAAATGTGATCACAGAAAACGACATAATTTTCCGACAGAAAATCGCAATCCAAACAGGGCTTAATCTTTTTTGATAAGTCGGTTGATTAGGGTACAGGTATATTCCTTTGAAACCGTACATGCACATTTTGGTGCATACGGCTCAAAAAAAATTGCGAAATAAAAAGAATCAATGTAGAGGACCCAGTTTAATTTAGTGGAAACAAAGTACAAGGTGATAGTTATTTTGATCATTATAATACTATCCACTAATCTAGTGTTGATATTTTGTGTAGTATAACGATACTGTTAGAATAATATGAGATAATTCGGAAATTTTCTCATATTTTCAATAAAGCTATTTCTGGTCCTAGGGAAGGCATGTAGCCTACTAAATCATCACCAATCTGGGGGTAGCAACTCCTATTTCATCTGTAGCCAATAGTAACTTGATCTCTTATGGAGGTGTTTTAAAATTCTCGATACCAGGCTGGATGTTCAAATGAAACCTCCTTTTGCCAGGAAATCTGCACAGCCATTTTCCCCTCTCCTTGTGTGGTTCATCCTGCAGTCATATTCTCTTGCCTTCAGTTGTCTGATCTTCTGTATAAGGTTGGTGTAAGGGCCTGTAGTTGGGTTTTGTTCCACCAGTTGCAAGGCAGCTAAAGAGTCTGATTCAGCCAATACCTTCTTTATGTCCTACTTCCCAAGTTAGCTTCAATCCACAGTACAGGGCCCAAAGTTCTACTATCGTGTTACTTGCTATTGTTATATTAGCCGAGAAATCTCCCCTTTAAAAGCTTATTTCATCTTGTAGTAGTCCATAGCTCTTGCATCGCCTGGATTCTCTACTGATGCACCATCTACATTGAGTTTGACCCCTCCTGTTGGGGGTATACTCTAGCTGATCATTTCTCATTTGCTTGTCAAAACTTGTGGTGTCGTTTTCCACCGCATTTTGTGCTTGAATGGCTTGCTATAGTAGATTATCAGCTGTTATCCTCAAATTTCCCTCGCAGTTTCTTCCCTGATAGTCATCATTTCTTGCTGCCCATGCATGGTGTATGATAAGTTGAAAGTTCAGCTACTAATCCACATTTTCTATCTTGCCAATCTGTTTTGCACTCAAAGTTCCAAGTGATCTATCCCACTAGGTCTTTGTTCCAGAAATCTCTCCAATGAGTTGGATGTACCATCCTTTTCCATATCTCAAATATCTATTGACAATCTCCGAGGACATGGAGTGCTGTCTCTATTTCCCCTTGATAGATACTATCCATTGCCAGTCTGTTTTGTTTCCAAATCTTTTCCCATGCTTTGCATTCTTCTAATGTACTCAGTTCTTGAATTGTCTGGGTTGTTTGGAGAATTGTGAACACGCATTGCTCTAAACTTAACACAAGTTATTACTTCAACAAATACTCCCTTAAGAATTCCCCATTTCCATCTAGTTTCTTCCTCCCAGTACACTCCTGCTATCCTGTTCAATTCTTCTTCAGGGATGTTACAAGTAGTTACTTCTCTCAAGGGTTCACTTTTATCAGTTCAGAAGTTGATCTTTTGTCCATTTCCGATCCTCCACTGCAACCCTTTCATTAGTACCTCACTCAAGACTCTTCCAAGGGTGTGATACTCTGCCTTTTCCTGAAATCTGCAATGATTCCCTGCTGCCCATATCTTGCATGAATCACCTTAGCCTAGAGTTGGTTCCTCTGTTTCATAGTTCCCCAACTCAGCTTTGCAAGCACAGCTTTATTCACCACTTTCAACTTTTTAATCCCCAATTCTCTTCTTAGCTTTGGTTGAGTGACTGTATTCCATCCTTGATCCTACATGGTGTATTCTCCTTTTAGCCTCGTTGTGTCTTTCCATAGGAAGTTCCCTCGTGCACTTTTCAATTTCTTCGACTACTGCACTTGGTAAGAGAGATGTTTGCATGCCCTGTAGAGGGATAGCTGCGAATACTACTGACTTGATTAGTGTTACTCTTGCTCTCCCAACAAATGAGAGGCAGTTTCTTTTCCTGCCTGACTGTTTCTCCCAACAAATGGAGATCCTCGGTGCCATTTTCTCGGTCACAATCTTGAAATTTATATCAAGTGTTCAATTAATTTAAATTATCACATGATATCTGATTGTAATTTAAATTAACTGAACACTTGACATCGCTTGAAAATCCTATTTGAACTAGTAACATGCCTTGCCCAATTGTCGGTGACATGCCCTAAACCTAAAATTATAGATTAATTAACCTCCTTTCCTTGTGAATTTATTGTTATTACTAAAAAAGAAAGTAGTAGAATAAAGAGAAACATACACACGAATATACACACCACATTATAGTATACTTTTTTTAAAAAATACTACTCAGTATGTTTCTTTTTTAAAAAAAAAAAAAAAAGTATGCTGACAAATGGTCTTCCCTTCTTGTCTTTATGCACCTGTATCTCCCAATTTGGGGCAGAATATTAGCTTCACTGCTTTGATGTACAGCTGGGGGTTCTTTCTCACAGTTTCCACAGCTTAAACAAATATCAGAAATTCACACAGTACACACACTCAATCAATCAGCATGGAAACCAAGCCAAAACCAGAGCCACGTCAAGAACCTGATCATCATCATCATCATCCGGCAAAAAAATCCAAAATCAATCACCCAATGGAGGAAGAAGAGCAACATCCGTCTGCTTCTACTCCCAATCAGGATCAGGAATCATCTTCCGAATCAATAACTTTCCCAGACTTCCCCCATGAAATTCTTGTTGAAATCCTTTCAAGGCTCCCGGTCAAATCCCTTGTCAAATTCAAGTGTGTATCAAAAAGCTGGCTTTCTTTGACCTCAAACCCCCATTTCATCAAAGCCCATCTCAGGATTTCAGCAAACAAGGATGATTTTAGGCACCATGGTCTTATTTTTACTGTTCTCCCTCCAAATTCCCACTCCCACCTCAAGCAGTGTTCTCTTCGTTCTGCATTAAATGTGGAAATGAGCAGTATTCAGGTAATTGACATTGATTATCCGATGAAGAGTCCTCACAAGTCAGTTTGGGTTGTGGGTTCTTGTGATGGATTGGTTTGCATTGCTATTGAAGAAAATGACTTGTTCCTCTGGAACCCCGCTATTAGAAAATACAAGAAATTGCCTGATTTGGCGATTAGATTGAAGCATGGTTGTTATATAATTTTCGGTTTTGGGTATGATATGTTGAATGATGATTACAAAGTAGTTGCTATATTCTGTGTTTTCCGTGGTGGTAATGACTATGAGACTGAGGTTAGAGTATACAGTCTGAAACATGATTCGTGGATGAGGATTGAGAATTTTAAGGGTGGTGTTCCACTGGATGATTCTGGGAAATATGCAAATGGGAAGCTCCATTGGGCTGCCAGTCGTGGTTTTGATTCGAACCACAGTTGGAAAATTGTGAGCCTTGATTTGGGGAATGAGTCTTATGGAGAAGTTGAGCGGCCAGAGTACGGGGATGGTGTGTATGATTGGACTTTTGGAGTACTCGGAGGCTGCCTGACTGTGCTGTGTGATTATGAGTGGACTCGTGTGGATGTGTGGGTTATGAAGGAGTATGGAGTTAGAGATTCTTGGAGTAAAGTGGTTTCTGTGCCCTATTTAGATGATCCTGAAAAATCTAGGTATTCCTTTCCTGTTTGCTTGTTAAAGAATGGTGAAATTCTGCTCGTCTTAGGTTCGGGTTTGGTTCTGTACAATCCACAGAGCAATACATTCAAGTATCGTCAGATAAATGGAGTTGAAGAAGTGAATATGTATGCTGAGAGCTTGGTTTCCCCTCTATTCAGTGAGGAGAATAGCCGCGTTATTATGAGTAAGGCTGCAGAAATAAGGGGAGAGAGCTAATGATCATCTTTTCTGCCACTTGCCGGTGAGGATCTCCTCCCTCCCTTGCTTCTGACTTTCCTGTAACAACTCAATTTTTGGTTCTGACTGTAAATTGTGTATCACATATCTGGAATATGCTAAGTCGGATGGTGTTATTCTGAATACTTTTGTTTGCAAGAGGACGTTTATTGCAGAAAGTACGTATTGACTAAGATTTTCTTGTTACTTTTAAACAATTTTCAGAGGTCAGACAGCCTATAGTTTGGTGTTTGTTCCTTTTGGTTTTATAACTTTAGATCTATCTGGTTTCAGCTTTTGAAACTGCCTTGTTCTAGTTCTTTGATAGTCCTTCATTTGTTCATTTTCTAAAAGTAGTTGGGTGGAAGAAAAATTTTATTTAATGGTTCTGGTAGCTTAGGTGATAGTTAAGGACACTTTGGAGGAATAGTTCATCAGGATGTAAAAGAAGCCTTAAAGTTTAGCAATATCTCTTTCACGTTATCCAACTAGTTTTCCGGCATTGCTATTTTTTGCTTTTCAAAACAGTCCAAATGTGTGAGGCTTTTAATGTCATTTTACGGAAGAATCCTAGAATAAGTAGCTAGTGGTGTGAGTTATGATGAACTTGATAATCAGCCTTCTGTATCTCCAACTCGTTTCATATTACAGTTTAATACTACCCATCTGTTCCCTAAATTAATTATATTTCCAGATACTGCAATTGCATATTACTGAGCTCTAATCAAAGTTCATATTATCATCCTTTTGCCATCAACTTTTAGTAGCTTGTTGCAAACAGTTATGATGAACCTGTCAAAGTAGAACTGTTAAAAAGCACAAAATGTCACTTATTCACATTGTCCGTTGGTTCTCTGAAGACAAACTTTGGTGGTTATAGCTTAACCTTTGATGCTTGATCCTTTCATTTCCATGGAGAGGCCAGGCCTAAACGAAGTACTTCACTATTTTCAAGAATCATTTGAAGAAAGTTTCTATACATTGTATATGATAGTTGACCAAAATAGAGTAGTTAGCTACTATTTTCAAGAATCATCTGGTTGTTTTTAGTTGGACTGCTGTCTCATCTGTGGTATACTCAATTTAGTTCACCCAAATAGTCCATAAAGAGTATGTGCAAGTTAAAATCAATTTGCCAATCACAAACCATTAGATTTGAAGAGGCGGGTGTGGTAGAAAAAGAAAAATTGTGCCTCTAAATCTTTCAGAAGTGCTTCAAACCCAAAACAAAGCACTTCTGATGTAGAAAAAGAAAAACTGTGCCTCTAAATCTTTCAGAAGTGCTTCGAACCCAAACCAAAGCACTTCTGATTTTCTTTCTTCATGGAGCCTACAACGTGGCTTGGGTCTTATGCTTCATGACATTTTACCCTTCACATCATTTGATTTAAAAAATCCATCTTTTAGGAAGGTCTACTCACTGTACCATTTTCAATTATGGAGGCCGCCCTTTTAAGAGCAATTTTTGGGGCAGCATGCCTGAATTCCTTTTAGCAAAATCAACACTTAAGTAGCTGACCTATCCTTGCCCTCTAGCAATAGTGTAGCGCAAAATGAAGCCTTTCTTATGGGAAATTATATGAAGCAAATGTAATGGCACGTCCTTAATGAGCTTTAAGGACAAATTACCAGTGCATTTTGTTTAAAAGATGGCTGCCAATGGTTCCTAATGATTCTCCAAAGTCTTATGCCTTTAACTGCAGCTTCTTGCCCTGTTTCATAATGAAGTATGGGTGCCATTACCATGAAGTATCAGATATTTATCTAGCTTTAGGCTAGAATTAAGATGTTTAATGAAGTATTAATTTAAAATCAAGACTAAGATGGGCTCCTTTCCCTTTTCCTTTTGTGGTTGTTTTTTGCTAGTTATAACAGGACTGGTAGGAAGATTTTGTTTTACTCTATGTCACAAGTTTACTGATTTTCCTACCCTATCAAATAGTTAGTAGCTGCAGAACCATTGACTGTGATTAAAGCTTACCAACCCTTAACCGCATGAGTAGAATTAGCTATGGCACTAGTTGATACATTTTTGCAGTAAAGCAACTGTGTTTATGCTCTTTGATCGTTTTTTCTTTTGTTTGATTGATTTTTCATTTTCTAAGTTGAATACACCTCCTAGACATCAACCTTGGCAAGATGTTTAATTGAAGAGGCTTTAGTTGGTAGGAGTCTGTGATGGCAGCCTTGACAATAGCACTTCAGCTTGAGTAGTATAACCTTCTTGGCCTTTACACTGTAAAAGATAGAACTTAGTTCTTCTGAGTGCCATTTACTCAATCCTCAATGATATTGTATTGTTGCTCGATGAGGAATATGCAGCTTTATGCAATCACATCGTAGACTACTGAATGTAGCTTGATCAACTAGCAACCTGAAATCATTTCAATTTGATAATCTTTCAACTTGCAGCGACATGTGGTAAAATATGAATTATCAAATGGTTAGTGAAGAAACTTTTTTTTATACAGGGTGCTGGGAAGTTGAAGCTAATGCTGGTTGAGTTTGTTTTTATCTATTTCAACAAAATTGCAGGGAGCATCAGAACCACAAGAGAACAAGGCAATATAAGCTTGTTCCTAGTTTCCACCCCATGCAGGCTAGGGATGTTTGTTATTGCAATATGTTGTATGTAAGGGATATGTATGAGATGCAAATGAGTGTAATGGAGCATATTTTGGAAATGATGCATATGATTCTGACTGGGATGGGGAGGGTATGGGGGGGTTAGTGCTGGTTTCTTTTATATATGCTGGCTCTTGTTTCGTGTGATTCATCAAGATATTTCTGTTTATTATTTCATTAAGATGAATCCTGTCATCAATCAAATAAACCTCATTTGTCCAATATGAAAAAAAAGTCTGGCCAAATCAAGGACAAGCAGGAAACTACAGAATTAAGCTGATAAAAGAGAAAAAATTACACGGGGAAATCAGGTGAGATTGGGTTAATGTCAATCGTGGGCTGAGCTAAACATGACCTTGGTTTATGTTTAATTTGGTTCAACTGACAAGTGTGATCGAAATATAGATTGAGCTTGGTGAAAATGGACCCTGCAAACAATATCAAGTTAATGGTTTCTTATATGTCCTTTAAATGGTCTGCAGTGCAGTGGCATAAGATGACCTTTTTTTTTTTTTTTTTTTAAAGGAGATCAACACTAGTTCTCGTTTATCCCTTGATGATTCAAAGCCGTGACTTATCAGTCAGTGTTTATCCCTTGATGATTCAAGTGATACGTAAAGATGACCTTAATTAAATATTAGTTAAATGTATTGCTTTAGTTTTAGACATTATGAACCAAAGTTACATGTATGTTTCATAACATCTGAATGTTCTTTTAGAGCAATTTAGGAAAATTTTTATTTCAAAATGTCCCTTTTAAACCCATATATCATTGACACCCTTAATGTTGAAAATAAAAAGACACCCAAATTCGTTCTATAAAAACCTAACAAAACCTATTAAGAATATTTCAAATAATATTTCGCTTGCATCATAAACACATTTCTCAACTCACCTTTTTATATTCTCAACCAACTTTTTATCTCACATACATCACATCACAAAAAGTGCTACAGTAATTATTCCAAATAACACTCTATCCAAACAAATTGATTATTATTGTCGTATTTAGCCTAAGCAACTTGGATAGTTACACCATGTACAATATTGGAGTTGTATAATTTGTACTCTAACTTAAGCAAACTATATATATATATATATATATATATATATAGCATATTTTAAGACAAGAAAGAGAGTCCCGTGGAGAAATGCGGAAATTAATTTGGTTTAAAATCAAATGAACTTTCATTTTCTTTTCAAATGAGGATTAATACTATTTTCACTCGTTCCCTTGACAACTCAAAACTTATAATCGAGAAGTTGCAAGCGAAGCGTCTTACTTACTAAACTATATTTTGTCTGCATGATCTTTCATTCAATACAAAATGGATAGTGAATATATTGCTTAAATGAAAAGTACATCCATGCATGTATATGTCGTCAAGGATCAACTAACTCCAAAGTTCAACTCATCCTAATTATCTCATCCGAATTTTTGTTTTTGAGGTGTCTTTTTAGAAAAAAAAAAAACTTTTGTTTTTTGTTATTTTTTTGTTTTGGGGGTAAATGATGATATTCATTGAATCATACTAAACTTTTAAAACCTTCCACTTAGGGCTGCAAACGAACCGAACCACTCGCGCGGCTCGAGTCAAGCTCGACTCGAATTCAATCAATATCGAGTTTGAGTCGAGCTCGAATTGGCTCGAGTCGAAATCGAGCTCGAACTCGAGCTCAAGATATTAAGCTCGTTACCTCGCGAGCTCGAATATATATATATATATATATTTTTTTATTTTTTTATTTTAAATATATATATATATTTTTTTTATTTTTTTATTTTAAGTATACATATATATTTTTTTATTTTAAGTATACATATATTTTTTTTATTTTTTATTTTAATAGTAAAATTACATATATATTCTTAATATTTATTATTTATTAAGAAAAAAATATTATTTTATTTATTTTTTTAAAAATAAAATAATTATTTTTTATTTTTTCGAGCTCGAACTTGAAATTGTCGGCTCGTCGAGCTCGAGTTCGAGTTCACTAAAATTAAGTCAAGACTTGGCTCGATTAGGCCAAAACTCGACTCGGTTCGACTCGTTTGCATCCCTACTCCCACCACAATTTTTTGCAGAGCATCTATTGTAGTCCTACCAGTTCTGCCAGATAGTTTTGTTAGTTATAACTTCAAAACTACACTCTTTCTTAACTTACATTGATTGTTGTTCAAAGTAATCCATATATACCCAAACATGAAATGTTTTTTTTCTTTTTCTTTTTAAAATTAAGCTCTTTTCATTATTTTTGGGTCCTCTAGTATATACATTAACGAAGTAAGATACATGATAAATAATTTTAATTTGAATTTAACTCCGTATTTTACACGTAAAACATGCATTCATAATGGTTTGTGTATATATACACTTTTAGTGTGAAACAGAATATTGACAACATTGGTATCGTCGACAAAACATTTACAGTAAAACACAGGCGGCAGCATTTCCAGGATTCCAGCATGACAATTGACAACTATGGAGAATCATTGTCAAGAAGAATGATGTATAAAGGATTAGTCCCCAAATTTATGTTATGGACTTTGGATCACTTCATTTGGCTTGCATCCAATGCTTAAGAAGCATATCAATTTTACATAACACTGTACCATAACTTTGGCGTCGTCTTACAGAAACTTGTTTTAGAGAGGCGGCAGCCAAGATTCCAACAACAGTGGTGAAATATCAACAATCTTCAGATTATGAAGAATTGTGTATAAACTATAATCCGAATCCCTTTTTGGAGCTTCTTCATAGATCATAATGCCGAAAGCATTTCCCCCAAAGCCTTATTTTATCCATGCCTGTCTCAATAAGTTGTTAAGTTCAAAAACTGTGGATACAGCCGGCCTGTGCTGCTGCCTGGATTATTAGCCATCATCCATATCCTTCCACCAACATAAGATGCGTTTTTGCATCCATTGCATGTAAACTTGTGGATGGCAAAACGACATACAAAAAGTTAACACTCATACAAACTAATAGAGATAATCTATGAACTTTGGAAAAAAAAAAGGATGTACTTTTTGTCAAAATCCAAAACTAAGCTAAGTTTTTGTCAAAATCATGAAAAATGCATGTTGGGGATAGACCTTGGCTGCTAAGTATAGCTAGCAATAAAATATTTGTAAAGGGAGGGAGAGCAAATGTAGGATTAACGATTAATTGGCCATTATTTTGCAAGCCTAAGTATAATCCATGCCCTAAAGCAAAGGATAAATCAGTATGAGAAGGCTAGGTTAATTAACTTTAAAAACTCTAAAATTACTATCCATCCCTTAATTGGACATACTTGGTCCAGTAAAGTAAAGAATTGGACAAAATATATATCCGTCTTTTCGTGAGAATAGAGCAAGGATCGATTTTCTGCAATCAATGAAACAATGGAATCTACCTTTGCCTTGCGATACAAACAGAAGGATCCTCCACAAACTGGTCGAACAGGCAAGCCCGCTTGGGAGAAACTTGTATTCTCTTCCCTCCATGCACCAAAGAATCCCAACCCTGCCTTTAAATTTCCATCCTCATCTAGTCATCCCTAACACCCCCCCCCCCCCCCGGGGGGCTGTAAGTTCCAAACCTAACGTCAACTAAACTAGGGAAGGAGAAGAATCAATGGAGGAGCTACCAGAACCCCTTGAATTACTACCCCATCTCCCTAATGAACTCATCATTCTTGAAATCCTTCCAAGACTCCCAGTTAAGTCACTTTTGAAATTCAGGTGCGTTTTGAAATCATGGCTTTCTTCAATCTCAACCCCACATTTCATCAAAGCCCATCTCGAAAAATCATCCCAAAACAAAGATCACAGTCACCACAGCCTCATTGCATGCTCTTCTGCACCACATTTAGCTTTCAAGAACTGCTCTGTTCAGTCTTTGCTGCAACAGCCAGTTACTCATGCAACTAATGTTAATTATCCCGTTGCAAATACCTCTAGTTCAATCTCTGTTGTGGGTTCCTGCAATGGGTTGATTTGCATTGTTGTAAACTGTGAACAAATTCAAATATGGAATCCATCCACGACAAAATCAAAGACGTTGAATGACTCAGATTTTATAAGGGAGAAGCATTGCTACACTATTTATGGTTTGGATATGATGAGATGAATGATGATTACAATGTAGTGGCGATTATAAACCCTCTTAATCGTGTGAAGATTGAGACTAAGGTTTACAGCCTAAAGAGTGATAAATGGAGGAGGATTGATGATTTTCCTGGTTTTTTCCTTTTCTACAGTTGGGGGAAATATGTAGAAGGAAAGCTACACTGGCGTGGTTTCAGTGGTAAGCAAGACAGGGCTGTTGTTTCTTTTGATTTAGCTCAAGCTAAATATGGAGAATTGAAGCCTCCAATCAATGGAGATGGAGCTTCGTTTCCGCTGCTCGGAGTACTAGGGAGGTGGCTTTGTGCAATGTATGAGTATCAGTGGTCTAGTGTGGATCTATGGGTGATGAAGGAGTATGGAGTGATGGAATCTTGGATCAAGATGCTTACTTTTCCAAGTTTTGGGATTCGAGGCCATGTCCCATTGTGCATTTCAAGAAATGGTGAAGTTTTAATCCAATTTGAATCTACTCTCAAGTTGTACAATTTGCAAGGTGATTCAGTCGGAAATCCTAAGATCATGAACATGGATGAATGCTGCGATGCAATCTACTATGTTGAGAGCCTGGTTTCTGCAAATGCTAATGATAAAGAAGACAGGCGACATGGATAGCAAAGGCAAAAGAGGCAAAAAAGGAAATTTTCTGGGTTTATTTCTAGTGTAATGCCAAGTACTATTAATTGTTTACCTTTTCTATTTGAGTCTTCTGGCAATAGAACAGTAATCTTGCTCGATAGAACAATTTTTTCAAAAAAATTTGATCAAGATGAATTCTGTCATCAAACAATTAGTAAACCGAAATTGGCAAGACGAAGATAAAAATAAACCAAAATTAGGAGGTAATACATAATTATTGAATTAGATATAATTAGAGAAAACTTGCATGTGCCAATGTTTGGTGGTTTGTACTTCAAATTAGTTTGGGCTGTCTTAGGCTGAGCGATCTTGGTTTATGTTTAATTTGCGCAACTAATAACTATGATCAAACCTTGGATTTAGTTTGGTGAAAATGGACCCTGAAAGGTTTGTTAATACCCAACCCAACCTTGTTCCTTGTTAATACTTAATACAACTATGATTGCTATGGAAAAAGAAAAAGATATTGTGATGAATAAGTAATATTAGTTACTTACTTTTAATTAGCTTTTTTTTTAAAAAAAAAATATGGTCATGTTCTGTTGCCAAACTACAAGGGTAGAATTGTTGCCAAAGTGCAAGAGAACAATCAAACTTTTTTTTTTTCCCTTGTAATTTCAAGGAAACTCCAAGTTTTACTATTGTATCCAGACTAATGTCCCTATCACTTGAGTTGAATTTTAGCAATAGATGTTCTCAAGTTACAGAGCTAGAAAAAATTTTAGATAGGTAACAATAGGTTTGACTCTGTTGGCACGCAAAAATATGTGTACATAGCGGAAACAATTCTAACACATAAAAAAATATGTGGGAAGAGGATGAAAACAAATACTCAATAATTTAATTAACTCAAAATCCAACAATAATATATATCAAGTCGTAGCTTTTCACTCGCGATAATTCATAAATCTCAACTATGAGATTTTCTTTCGAACCTACTCTCAAAAGTCAACTCAACTCTTTTAAGCTTAACCTAACTCCACTGTTGATATATACAGAAGACCCGACACCAAACCTAAACCAACCTAGTACTTGGACTAGTATTCTTGGCTGACTTAAACCACAATAATAGGAAAGTTGCAAGACCAAATACTAATAGGACTAGACAACCTACGCTACAAGGAACCTGCAATTGCCAACCAAATCAGCTTCGGTTTGGGACCCTCGGACAACCGACAAAGAAATAAAGACAGACTTACTTAGCATGGGCTATGATCCCGTGCAACTTCCATAACTATAATTTTTACAATCATCCAAACTAAGTAACTAAACGATAATTAAATTACTAAATTAGCTTGGTTTAATTTCCTTCAGACTCTCAAACCTTCTCATTTCCCACTCCTTTAAACCAAAAAATTTCTTTCACAATAGATAACAGAAAGGAAGAACCCAAATGTTTAGGAAAACTCTTATTCCAGAAAGCCCTATAGAACCCTGTCCTTGCCGGCCCTATTTTCGTATAAGCACCAAATTTCGTTTATGAAAACTAGTGTTATGATATGAGCCTAAGCAATCAACACAGTTACACATGTAATACTTTGACAGTATAATTTGTACTTTCTACTTTTATCAAACTGCAGCTTGTGCATTTGAAGAAGGCAGAGATGGAAAAATTCAGAAACCTATGCGGTTTCAAATCCATTGACAGCCCATCTAATGCAAAATCTCAAAAAAAAAAAAAAATTCAACTGGCTTCAAATCATCCTAACTACCCAGCTTGCTGCAAGAATTTGTTAAGAGATTAGATCCTGTTAAAAATCAAGGTCTAAGCAAAACAATAATGTGAATTAAACAAAAAGAAAAGGAGAGAATCAAAGCCATGCAAAGTATAATGCCCAACAACCAAAACCTCAAAAAAATAAAAGGATGGCATGATCAACAACCCCACCATTTCATCCGTCCCATCCCGGTGGTAGGGGAACTAGATTCCACCAAGAGACGTGCAAGGCCAATAAGCGAAGCTACACAAAGTACATCATATGGATGTTGACTAATAACTAATTAAGTTAATCATCTTTCTCTTTTCTTTGGTTAAACATGAGATATTACGTCATATGAATGCTGAAGTCTTCTTTTTTCTTTTTTACTTGTGAAGGATGAATGCTGAAGTCTTAAGTTACTGATCTTTCTCTTTTCTTGAGTTAGGCCAGTTGTGACTTTTATGGCCATGATATAAGGAGGATCCAATCATACTGAAAAAGCCTATAGTTAGAATATATGTTGCCTAATAATGGTATAAAGACATATGTGCCTATATTGTGTCATTACTGGGGTAAAATATGAAGAATAAATCATTTCTCCTAAAAAAAGTATAGGGATAATTTCAGAAACCTCCCTTGAGGTTTCTTACTATTTCACTTAGTTCCTTTGATGTTTTAAAAGTTACACTTACCTCATTTGATTTGACACTTTGGTAACCAAACTTTAAAATAGAATAAAAAGTTTAATGAATACCCTAAAATGCCCTTATCTTACAAAGTTTAATTTGTTCTTCTTTCATGCTAATATTTGTTATTTAATAATCAACTATAACAATAAATCTTTTGCTATAATAGAGTATTTTTCTTAGTGTTTTATTGCGAATATAAATTCTTTTTAAGATAGAGAGTGCTATTTTGTTTCTTTTAAAGTTTATGGACTCTTTTTTAAATGAAAATTTATGGACTAGTTTAGTGGTGGAACTATCATAATTTGGTAGTGATTATGGACCATTTGTTTTTAATCATTGTTGACTTATCCTTGATTTTGATACAAAAAAAAAAAGAGCTACCAAAAAATTGGAGAATATTAAAAATTATCAAAAAAATATTACTAGTTTAACGTAATTTGAATAGGTATTATGGACAACATTGATAGTTCTTCTATACTTCTAATGAAATATAAGAGAAATGAATAAGAAGGAAAATGGTAAAAAAAATATAAAATCCATCCTTTGCACAAACATGGCAACAACAGAGTTTTATTGAAAATATTAAGGTTAGTATTGTCATTTTAAATGGATAAGGGAGGTAGGTGTAATTTTTGAAATCTTAGGAGAGCCAAGTGAAATTATTAGAAAACTCAGGGGAGGTTTCTGAAATTATCCCAAAAGTATATAAGAAGAATCTGAATACATCATTGTAAATAAGAAATTAAGGTGGTGTATGGATTCGAGTTTTCTATCAGAAAGTTTTTATGTTTTTTGTGAACATATTTTTCAATCACATTTTCACTTCATATGCATCAAATTATTATAATATATTTTTCTATAAAAACTCTAAAAAATAACAATCCAAACTGTATTGTTAACATTTTTGAGATGGAACTAACAATCAAGGGCACACACTACGCTATTAGGAAAAAATGCGTGTAATATTGTTGCAATGGTTTTGACTAATAGTTATGTATTTGCACTCTTTAATTAGCAAGGTTAAAGAAATTTAACATGGTATTCTTGTTTATGTTATGTGTTTGTTTTCAATATAGTATATTTATTGGATCGGTACTTTTACAAATTTGCTGGAAAATTTACAAAAGTGTGATGGCTAATTAATTAATTTAGAAAATGTGCCAGCTAATTGCTTACTTTTTTTTATTTGTGTTTATTTTTGTTCTAGTTTTCTACAAAAATAAGCATGCAAAAAGCAATTACCTTTGTTCTCTTTGTACTACCACTTTCCTCTTGTTTTCTGCTTTTGTAGTAAGGAAAAGAATTATGCTGTAGACTTGGATCACTTAAGTAGTCTCCAACACGAAAATAAAGGATGAATTCAAGGTACCATGTAGGTGTATAATTTGTCTTCAGTTTGAACTTAAACGTGGGCGGCAGCATTTCCAAGTTTCCAACCGGACAAATATATATGGAGAATCAGAATTGATTAATGAAAAAACATCAACAATCGTTCACATTAATTACAAGAATGGTGTATAAAATAAAGAGAAAATGTCAATTTTCATCCCTAAACTTTTAGCCATGGACAAATTTCATTCTCAAACTTTCTAGCACAACACATTTTGCATCCGAACTATCAATTTTTGATCAATTTCATCCTCAAATGAGAAATTAATCAATTTAAGCCGTTCTCTTTCATGCAACACTTTTTATTTAATAGGCTCATGTTCATCACGTGCCTAATTTCTGTTCAAATAAATTGATTAATTTTTCATTTGAGAATGAAATTGGTTAAAAATTGGTAGTTTAGATACTAAACGTGTTACGCTAGAAAGTTTGAGGATGAAATGTGTTCATGACCCAAAGTTTAGGAATAAAAACTAGCATTTTCCCTAAAATAAAATCCGAATCCGAATCACATGTCTAGATTCATTGTTAAGTGTTTTCATGTTTTTTGACTTCCCATCTTCACCATCAATGTTTCTTGTCAAACTCTTGAAACAAGGACACCACCCATTAAATTGTTCAATTAGTAACAACCACCAACCCATTTGATCTCAATAATCAACCAGAATCCAACTACGAACCTCACTCTGATACTAGTTTGTTAGGATCCAAGCGCGGAATAAACGACTATTGAGATATCAAATACACAACAATTAAATGACAAACAAATCATAAGTTTGAAAGATTAACGACACATAAGATTTAGTGTGATTCGACTCCATCATTGAACCTACATCCACGGAAAGAAATTTATTCTTTATTATAAAAAAAAAACTCTATACAAGAATACAACTTGAACTCAAGTTCAATTCTTAAATACCATTTCTCATCGTCCAAAAACCCTCTCTCACCTCCCATGTCGCCCCTGTGTGCTCTTATGTCACTTTGTAGTAACCCAACCCTACTTATTTATAAGTTATATTACTTGATCAACATCCAAATAATAACAAGGAAAAGCTACATTACTTGGTCAACATGCAAGTAATAACAAGAAATACCTGCTGATTCCTAATCTCATACGAAGTACGAAATAATTCCTAATTCCTAAACTCATATAAATAGGAAATTCCTTACCTACTACTTCAAGTAACTAAAATCAATTAAAAAACTAATTACTTCCACACAAAATAAGAAGCATGTTTAAAAGAAATTAAACCAATTTTCTAACACATATTACTTAGGAGTTAGGACACCGCAATAAATTTGCCTTCATAATCCATGCTTACGATTCTATCCTTTTAATATTTACTTTCAGAAGGTTTGTTTGGATAGGGTATTATTTGAAATATTATTTGGAATAATTACTGTAACACTTTTTGTGATGTGATGTATGTGAGATAAAAAGGTGGTTGGGAATATAAAAAGGTGTATTGGAAATTATAATGGTGATGTCAGCAAATAAATTTGGACAAATAATTTCCTATCCAAACAAACCATATTACGACTCTATCCTTATCTTAATCCATCTGTCAATATTAATGGATTTTCTTTTATTTTTGCTTCTAGTGATTTGTCATACTTTTGTACCCGTTTGTCGATTTTAGCTATACTTAGTATTAAGAACTAAATTAGTTGGTAGGGATAATGACGTGACTGTAAGATCTTAGATTTGACGCTCAAATCTTCCCTTTTACCCACTCTCTTTGTAAGACTTGGATTATAAGGCTTAGTTTTCCCCATTTGAGAATATTCTAGTCCTCAAGTTGATACTTTTTAAGTAAGGCGACAGTAATTATTTCACTGTCCAAAATGGGGTATAGACTCTAATGGAAGAATCGTATTCTAGAACAAAGGGTTTGTTTGGACAGGGAATTATTTGTCCAAATTTATTTGCTGACATCACCATTACAATTTTCAATACATCTTTTATATTTTCAACCATCTTTTTATCTCACATACATCACATCACAAAAAGTGCTACAGTAATTATTCCAAATAATATTTCAAATAATATCCTATCCAAACAAACCCTCGAGACTCTTTAAGTACATTTCCAAATTACTATCAAAAGACTTGGCCCGTACGAATAGCAGTTGAACGTCTTCATCGTTCCAGCTGGCCAACCACCCAACTTGGGAGAAACACGCATTCTCTTCCCCTCGTGCACAAAAGAAAAAAATTCCACACCGCCGTTGAATTTCCATCCTCAGCTGGTTGGCTGAGGCCTAAAAATCCAAAGCCTGTATCAAAGAAAGAAAGGAAGGAGAAGAAGAAATGGAGCAGCCACCAGCACCACGTGAATTACCGCCCCATCTCCCTGATGAACTCGTCATTCTTGAAATTCTCCCGAGACTCCCTGTCAAGTCACTCTTGAGATTCAGATGCGTTTCGAAATCATGGCTTTCTTTGATCTCAACACCACATTTCATCAGAGTCCATCTCGAAAAATCATCCCAAAACAAAGATTACAGCCACCTCAGCCTCATTGCACATACTTCTGCCCCACGTTTTGCTTTCAAGAATTGCTCTGTTCAGTCTTTACTGCAAGAACCGGTTACTCATGCAGCTAATATTGATTATCCAGTTGAAAAGGCTCCTAGTTCAATCTCTATTGTGGGTTCTTGCAATGGGTTGGTTTGCATTGTTGTAGACTGTGAACAAATTTCTATATGGAATCCATCAACGAGAAAGTCGAACAAATTGAACGATTCAGGTTTTATGAGAAAGCAGCATTGCTATACTATTTACGGTTTTGGATATGATGAGATCAATGATGATTACAACGTAGTGGCAATTTTACGGGCTCTTAATCATGTGAAGATTGAGACTAAGGTTTATAGCCTAAAGAGCGACAAGTGGAGAAGGATTGAGGATGTTCCTGGCTGTTTCCCTTTTTATAGTTGGGGGAAGTATGTTGATAGAAAGTTACACTGGCCAGGCTATAGTGGTAAGCAAGACAGGGCTGTTGTTTCTTTTGATTTATCTCAAGCTAAATACGGAGAATTGAAGCTTCCAACTAATGGAGAGGGAGCGTCCTTTCCGGTACTTGGAGTATTAGGGAGGTGCCTTTCTGTAACTTATGAGTATCAGAGGTCCAATACTGTGGATTTGTGGGTGATGAAGGTGTATGGAGTGATGGAATCTTGGACCAAAATTCTTACTTTTCCAAGTTTTGGAATTCGCGGTCCTGTGCCATTGTGCATTTCAAGGAATGATGAAGTTTCAATCCAATTTGGATCTACTTTCAGGCTGTACAGTTTGCAAGATGATTCCATGGGAAATCCTAAGACTATCAACATGGATGGATGCTGTGATGCAACCATCTATGTTGAGAGCCTGGTTTCTGCAAGTGCTGCAGAAAAAGAAGAAAGGCGATATGGATAACAAAGGCCAACAATGTAAACATTCCGCACCTGTACTTTTCTTTTGTGATTCTCTTGTCATGTAGTTGGCTGCTTAGTTCTTGATAAGAAATGTGTATGCACTTTGTATTCTGCAGGAAGGGACATAGTTGGAAGAACTTTTATGCTTTACGTTTAACGCTCTAAGAGATGATTCCTCTGAGAATTAAAAGAATCCTATGCCTCTGTATTAGTATTTAGTCAATTGTAGCAAACCCTTTGATCTCAGTGGAGTTCAAGTTTGGCCACTATCCTTGGCACTCAGTTATCTAGATCACCTTGTCGTGTTCCAGTTTTAGGGAGTAACAAATGTAGAACTTGGCATTTTCTGCAATTTTGTAGATAAGCTGAGTTTGAGGAGTCAGGGGAGCAAGGGCAAGTACAGTTGTCATATGATGCTGCTAGAGGGGCGGGGCGGAGGGGGGAATCTACTCTATGGGAAGGCTCAACTGAGTCGGGGGAACCATGGCACATGTCTAACCTACTCCTACTACTAGAGAGGCAGGGGAGGGGGGGGGGGGGGAATCTACACTATGGGAAGGCTCAATTGAGTCGAGAAAACTTGACGGGGACTGAACCACCGTCAGACCAGACGGGTGCACCATACACTCGTATAGATTTAGAACAAATCTCATATTGATGCAACTTGATGGGAGACAAGGTTTGAACTCTTGACTTCCCACTCCACAATTAATGTGGTGGCCAACTCCTCTAGAGAGTGAGTTAGTTAATGTGTTCGATTAGTGTATTTGTTACAATGTTTGGTATACTCTTATATAAATTATGCGTAGTATCATATTTTTACACAGCATCAAATAAAACAATTAAAATCACGAATACAACAAGATAATGTAAGTGTATATAAACCAATGCATGTAAAAATTACAATAATAGCAGTATAAAACTGTTTATAGCACAACCTCCTCGACTTCCTTAGTTAGGGGCCTTAAACCTTTCGTTCCTTTCATACTTGTATCAGTCAATAAAGTTGAGCTATCTGTCTAAAATACTGTCTGAACCAAACACTTAATGCCATTTTCTTTTGAAGTTTGATCCTATCCTCCACCTAATTCACAAGGGCACTTTTTCTAAACAATGTGCAGTAGAACAGGCTCATTTCTAATATGCAAAACACATAGTTTGGTGCGAAAATTGAAGAGAATTGATTTATTTGACAGACTGTCTTGATTTTGTTTGATGCAGCTGTTACATTTCGTGATTTCCAAGACAAACTTGTCGGACCCTTGATCGAAAGCCTTGTAGAAGGCATTACTATTCAGTATTCTGGAGAGAAAGATTTAGTAGCAGTTGGTAATATAGTAGTTGACACATCTCATATGTACAAGGATGGATCAACAAATTTTCTTCTCGTGTGAGGACTTCATCCAACTTCTTAACTTGCAGTTCAATCATAGAAATTTAATGTGGAAAATGTAGAGTATGCTTATTTATATCTGATAATTTTAAAGAGTACTCAAAAAGATAACGTCTGCGTTTTTGCAGTAGTTTTACCTTTTCCTCGTGGTATTCTTGGGGGGTTGGGGTTGGAAAGCAAGAAGTGTTCTGCTTGTGGATATAATCTGCTGCTAAATGTGCCTATAAATCTTGTCTAAAACTTAATTATTAGTACAATTAGATATTGCACTTCAATTTCTGGAGGATTGAAAGGGAAGAAAATAGGTATGGTTGATTAAGACTTCTTATTTATGAAATTTGAGAAAAAGATGTAAGGATGTTAACCTTGATATCCTAGTTGATCTTGTATTGTCACCATGGTCATGAAATGGACAAGTCTTAGTTTAAACTGTTAAAAATATCACATTGCGAAATGATGCACGTGTCGCTAACATCTTCTTCTATCATAATTTGACATTGTGACGACTTTCACATGAAGTCTGCAGTAGATTTTTGATCAATACTTTAAAGACTTGTCTGCTTGTTTCTACTCTTGCGTAGGCTTGACACCACTCTGCTGCACCACTAGCCTAAAAAAGTTACCAATCAATCATAAATTTTTGGAATAAATTACATATAATTCCCTTGTGATTTCATCTATTGCCATACGACCGCTCTAACATTTCAAAATATCGACTTCATCCCCTATGATTTTATGTAAAGTGAAAACTTGACGGAAGATAACTGGAAACTTGACGGAAGATAACCTATGTAACGTCTTTAATTGAAATACAAATAGTGTCTTTACTTAAATGTTAAATTAATTGAGAGTTTAACTACCTTGTATAAAAAAGTATAAGGGAATTACGTAGATAAACGCAAAAATTACATGAAGTAAAGTGAATATTTATACAAACTATAAGGAGATTATATAGAAATCAAGATTTTATCACACACTTTTTTAGAGCGTGTTTGATATAAATGCCATTACTGATTGTACATTTCGTCCATTTTTCATTTTACATAAAATTATAGGGAGGTTATGTGGTTATTTTGAAATTTGAAGGAAATCATTTGGCATTATATAAAATCATAGGGAGATTATAAGTAATTGGGTAAATACCAAAAAACTCCCTGTGGTTTGATAAATGTTCAATTTAACTCCCTCTAGTTTGGAAACCTACACTATAACTTCCTGTGGTGTTGACTAAATTGAAAATTGGACAGAAAGCATCCAATCTAACGGTTGTATGTGAAATGTCAATATTACCCCTACTATATGTGAGATGCTTTCCATTCAATTTTCAATTTAGTTGAAATCACAGGGAGTTATAGTGTAATTTTTCAAACTAGAGGGAGTTAAATTAAACATTCGACAAATCATAGGGAGTTCATTTATATAGGGGCAATATTGACATTTCACGTATAACCGTTAAATTGGATGCTTTCCGTCCAATTTTCAAATTAGTTGAAACCATAGGGAGTTATAGTGTAAGTTTTCAAATCAGAGGGAGTTAAATTAAACATTTAGTAAATCACAAGGAGTTTTTTGGTATTTTACCTATGTAATTTACCCGAAGCTTTATCAATCATAAGAGTAAGCAAAACTCTAAAATGAGGTCTAATTAGATCTAAAAATCTCAAAGATTTGATTAATTATTGTATCACCCACTCATTGGCTAGTCGGATAGGGGGAAAATGTCAAATGGAACACAGTGCTTTAAAATAATTTGAAGTCATGGCTTGTACTTTGAGACTGGTATAACCTTCTTTAGTATGAACGAAACTTTAAGAAATAGGGAAAATTTGCCATATCGCTAGTTGAAGATTTGATATTCAACAAAAGGGTGCTGCTTTGATTTGACCAAATTCACAAGAAGGAGAAAGGCCCTACTCAAATTTGTTATTTTAATGAAAATGAAATTGAGATTACCCTTCTGCCCACCGTTACCATGCTTCTGTTTGTGATCCAAGTGTAAGGCAGGTCACAGGGATGCATGAATATTGAAGTTTTTATGGTGTGTGAATTGTGAAGGAATTTTGGACTAACACTAGATATGGCTTCAAGGAAAAGTTTGCAAGCTAATGATGGTGCGAGGATTAAATTTCAATACTCAAGATAGTTTGATCAGATTTGCAAGACTCGTACAAAAAAGTTCTTGGCTTAGAAGTTCCTGTTTTATTAAGACGTTATTGATACTTTCTAAAGAAGGGGTTGCTCAAGATTTTGCCTCGACTCTTTGGCGGATCAATGCTTTGTCTGATCTCCTTCAGAAATGAAATGCAGACAAGTACTTGGGGTCGTCGAATCTGCAGCATTCTTGGTGATTGCCAAGTACATAGTAGGTGATGGTCAAATTGGCAATTGCTTGAAACTCAGCCTTAACACTTACAGATTAGAAGAATCAACAATTCAACCAGAGCAAGAGGAAAGTGAGAGTTGAAAATAGATCCTTTGCGTGAAAGAACACTGAACATTGACTTTCTTGGTGAAATGATGTGCCCAATAAAACAAAGGGATGGAAATAATTAAGGTCATCATCGATTACGGTATTAAATTGGACAAAAGCTATGGTAGAGATGAGCTCTTAGTGTCCCAGAGTCAGCGAGTTGTTGAAAAATGTGATGCAGCATAATTTTGACATTTTGCCCCAGAATTGATCAAGTAAATGAGGTAGTCCCAAGATGCACTTTTTTTTGTTTTTGGAAAAGATATTCAAACTTGTTAACTGTTCCTACCAAAAAGTTGCGGTTTTCAATATTTTCAGTTTTGTAATTAACAACTGTAATACTGTAGCCATATACCTCTCTTCTGTTCTTTGGATAATCAATGTGAGCTGTTCTCCAAAGCTCATTTTCAACCGTACCAGGATAATTGCATTTGAAAGGTGAAAGGGTAATAGCATAACTTGACCACGTCAAACAGGAGCACTTGTAATAAATAATTTGCTCGAGTGCAAGTTGCCAGACAGAGACTGATGCCGACACAGTTTTGATAGTATTATACAAATGTCCCAAGAATGGATATAAATTTCGTACCTCATCTCTTCCAAAGTGCAAGTAAAAAATGCATTTGAAAAATGACTAGGTTGTTTCGAGAAAGGCCAACAGGCTCTACAGTCTTGTTCCCAGATTTTTCCTGTATGAAACAACCACTTGATTGGCTTTGGATTCATCTCCTGCTGTTGGACAAATATTAGAGATTAAAGCAGCATTGGATCAAGAATCTGCTTTCAGCTAACCGATATGCAAGCCCATCAAAGGCCAGAATATAATATTCTGCAAGAAGATCCAAGGCCAATGCCGGATCTTCCCCAAGAACTGATAGTTGACATACTCTCAAGGTTGCCAGTCAAGTCCATTTTGAGATTCAGGTGTGTTTCAAAATCATGGCTTTGTTTAATCTCAAGTCCTCATTTCATCAAATCCCATCTCACAATATCAACAAAAGTCAACAATCATGCCCGTCATGGCCTTCTTTTTGCTCCCATTGATGCTCCTACTGAGCTTTACACCTGTTCTCTTTATTCTGTTTTGTATCAAAGATCTCCTGTTAAAGCTGAAAAGGTTCAACTCCCCTTGCAAAGTAAATATCCTAGATTATCCTTTGTGGGATGTTGCAATGGGCTGGTTTGTTTATCTGAAGGGTCTCATGATCTCATTTTGTTCAATCCATCCACAAGAAAATCCAATGTTTTACCGAATTCAGGCATTGATGTGGGTAAATTTAAGCATATGACATATGGTTTTGGTTATGATGAAGTACATGATGATTATAAAGTAGTAGCAATAGGCTATTCTTGCCCCTATGGGATGAATTGCCAGACTATAGTCAATGTCTACAGTTTAAGGACTAACTCTTGGAGAAATATTCAAGGCTATGAAGGTGGATTCATTTCTTCTTGTTCAGGTGTGTTTGTTAATGGAGCTCTTCATTGGCTAGTGGTTTCTGAGGATGCTTCTAGCTCCTCTTGGCGAATTGTTTCTCTGAATTTGGCAACAGAGACCTATGGAGAGATATTGCAGCCTAACTATGAAAAGGGCAACGTTGCTTTTACACCTGGGGTTTTAGAAGGAAATCTCTGTGTCTTTTACAACTACTATGAAGTGAAATTCGATGTATGGGTGATGAAGGAATATGGGCTGAAGGAATCTTGGACTAAGTTGGCTTGTATCCCTTACTCTGTGAATTTCAAGGGTCGTGCTTCACCATTGTTTGTCTCAGAAGCTGGGGAGATCTTATTGAAGCATGATTACTCTTTGATGCTCTACAATGGGAAAGATGATATTTTTACAAACCGGGATCTGCAAATGCAAGGTGCTAACTATCCAGGAGCAGCTGCTGTCTACATTGAGAGCTTGGTATCCCCTCACATTGATGAGGTTGGGCACAAACAATTTCACCTTTGAGCAGCTGCTTTCACCTTTGTTTGTGCCCAACCTAGAATATTACTTCTATTAGACATTGCTTTGATATATTCTAGTTTGCGGAAGATTCCCCCAATAATGGACTAGTCAATCTCACAAAAGTCCTAGCCGCTAAATGGCACAGATCAGATGCTATGATTTTTGGTGTACAACAGTAGTGCTTTTTCTTGAATCTGTATGATAAACCTATTTTCTTTGATGCTTTTCTCAGTCTTATTGGCGTTTTACCTATTTTCACATTTTCTTCAATGCTTTTTCAGTTTCAAGTTGAGAAAGGTACCTCTTTTAGCTGATATCCCTCAGAATTGCAAACTCATAACTAAACTGGATTATAATTGCTGATAACTCGTAGCAAATACGATGAGAACTCACTCCTGATAAACCACCAAATGTGCTGCCAAATGATGGTCATAAGGTGCTTAACAAGTTCTGAATCCACTTCTACTTGAACCACAATAATCATTATCTGTAATATCTATATATTTCCTTCATTGTATGAACACTTGAGATCGTCTTCTAGGTCCAAGACTCCCAGGTAATTAATTACCTCTTGACATTCAGATCCACCAAAATGGTCATCAATATGCCTCCTTACTCTGCATACATATAGATAGATATAAGGTGTCTCAATCTGTTTCTTCATGCTTCTTTCTCATTAAGCTTGATTCTTGTTGTCCGTCTGAACAGAGCCTATGGTGCTTGTGTAATGAGAATGAGATGAAGATTGTACAATGAGCCTATCGCGCTTGTATTCCTTCTTGTTAGTGGATTTATTGAGAGAGGCTTTTGGCGAATTATGGGGTAGAGGTAAGAGGTTGTCGCGAATTAATATTGGGCTAGAGGCTAACCGAAGTAATGATTCCACAAGACAAATGAATCTCAGGAAGGATTTTAGTCGAAGCCCGTGTAGAGTTTCAATGATCTAATCATGGGCAATATATATGATTGGAATATGTTTGTTTACTTCAGTTCCCATTGATTTTCCACCATAGAGTGTTTTGCTTGTCGGAGTTAACTGCTTATAAGGGAGGACCATAAGTACTGCAGAATGCAAAGCAGAACCAACAAAGAAGCATATAAAGAGGATCTGCAATCCTGCCTACCTAACTGAAGTGAAAATTTGTGAACACAAGTATGAAGCAAAGAGAATTAAATCATTGGTCATAGAGTTGATGCATCGGAGAAAGCAGTTTTTGAGGTTTATGAGCATCTCATGGATCAGTTCAGAGAATCATTGTAACACTTCAGAAGCAGCTAATGCTTACAGAAACCATGAAGCTGTATCTAGTCAAATCTATAACAAAATACTAAGTAGAATTTGATCATTTCTTTGACATCATAAGAAACTAATATTAGAGCACAGTTCTGATATACTCTAACGGATGTTCAGTTCCGTTCTGATAAAATTAAGCAGTCTTATTAAAAATACAAAAAAAAAAAAGGGCCTTGATTCACTGCAGAAAGGATGACAAAAGAATATTACCAAACTTTAGAGAGCATGATGAGAATTTATTGTCTTTAGTGCTGTGCTTGTTGCTCCTCATTCAGTGAAACCAGGCTTTCTACATAAACGCAGGCATCAGACAATGTGAACTGGAGATCCGCAGATGAACTACTCAATCCAACCTTGTAACTCTTAAACGAACCATCTTTTGCATTGTACAATACCAATTCTGGCCCATTTATAAGCAAAATTTTCTCATCTTCTGATGTCCACAGTAGTTTATAACTGGGATACGCCCAGGATTCAGGGTGAGGGATGCTAAGCACTTTCATCCAAGATTCTCTAATCCCATATTCCTTCATAATCCACACGTCAGTGTGAATGTATTCATTACTATGCCTACAAAGCATACACAGACTCCCTTGGAAAATATCTAAATCTGAGTCATAATACTCGTCCAAATTTGGTAGCCCCATCTCTCTATATGTCTCTGATGGTAAATCAACACAACAAATGGATAGATAACCTTCTTTTTTTAAGGGCCAATGGAGATTCCCATTCAGAACTATACCACACTGCTCTTGAGCAATATAACCGCCCTGAAAATTCCCAAGCCTCTTCCAAGATTCATTTCTCATGCTGTAAACGTTAACGTCTTGCCGCCCAGAAGACAGCACAGCACAATCATCAAAAGTGCAGATAATCTCAACTACTTTGTAGTCATCATTGACCTCATCATAACCAAACCCGAAAATAATGTAGTATTGGTCAGAATATTCTGGTACTTCAACGTCTAAATCAGGCAATTCCTTCGATTTTCCAGTAGATGGGTTCCACAGAAATAAACCACTTACATTAGCATCAATGCAGACCAACCCATTAGAACTACCAACTATTACGATGGTCTGAGAGGGGACTTCCCAGTTGAGATTACCAAACATGACAACATCAGTAGATATTTCATCACACATTAAACAGTTGAGAGAACATTGTTTTACGCAATCATCAACATCAACATACCCCTTAATGAGAATCCTTTGGCTGTCTCTGGAAGTATTGATTTTGAGATGGGCTTTGATGAATTCTGGGCTTGATATTATGGACAGCCATGATCTCGAAACGCACTTGAATCTCACGAGGGACTTCACCGGGAGTCTTAATAGGATTGCATTTATGACTTCATCCGGAAGGATTGGCAGTGAGGCTGAAGGGATTGCTAAATCTTGGGTGGGAGTTGACGGGAATTCCTGATCTGGGGTGTGTTCAATTTTTGTTGATTGGCCATCAGTAGTTCCACTTGGTCTGTCCATGAGAGGTTTGCTTCTGAGCTGTGCACGAAAATTAGCGGTAACTTTAGGCCACCCAGTGATACTGAGAGCTCATAAGGGTCAGAAAGAAAAAGAAATAAATGGTAATAGAGTTGGATGCTTTTATCTATTTTTGGTTCTCCTTCTTCTAAATCTGTTAACAACGGCAACTGTTGTAACCTGACATACTTAGTGGATAAGACAAGGATGACAGATGAGTGTAACGACCCCAATGATTGAACGCTAGCGGGCGGGCCTCACAAGCAGGGTTACATTTGACTGATTTGAGTCCAATAATTGACCTCGAACTTGTCTAAAAGCAAATCCAACCTGTGTTTGAACTCAATTTCAATTTATCTAACTTGAACTCGAACTTGAGTTTAATTAAATTCAGTTGAGTCAAATTAAGGTCAATTTAGCCTATTCGAGTGTCGTCGAGTTTAACCGGATCTATTTGAATCTAATCAAACTCACGTAATAAAAATTAATATTTTACATATAATTTTAAATAAAGAATATTATTGTTATTTCAAAATAATAAATATAAAAAAATTAAGAAACATATATTATTAAAATATCGATTAGGCTTGTCGAACCTCCGAGTATAAAATATTGTAGCTCAACCTTCTGGTTAGAAGGGAAAGTCTAGTCTCAATTTTCAATTGGGACTTGCTTTCTTTCCTCCTGCGCTCCTATAGTAATCAAATCTCTCTTAGGACCAGACATTAGGGGTTGTATGTATTAGTAAATAGAAAAATCATACACTAAGCGACGCACAATTTAAGCGACAGAAATAAATTATATAGGATGACTCAATTTCTTGATTTCAGCAATATTTATATTTATATCTATACTTAATAATGCCGTTATTTTTAATTGATTTTTGTAGATGCCACTCTTGTTAAATTTTTGTTTCAAGGTGCTTCTTTTTTGTTAAATTTATGGATATGAGCATACTTATGTAACAGTCCTCAATCATTTGCACCTTAAAAAGATCCGATGATGATTCCAAGGTTGGTTTGATTCAATATTTGTCAATTCTCTCCATTGCACTAATTACCAAATCTTGCAATATAAAATTCAAACCAGGATGTTCATCCACATAGTTGCCAGGTTCAATGATGGTAACAAAGTCGGTCCAGGTTCAATGTATGATAAATCATTGGAGTCAAAATATAATAGAGCTACCTAGCACAGGCATAAGTCACCAATTTTACCAAATTTCATCCATGGGAGAAGTAGCAATAGACCCAGTTTTTATCCAAGATCTTGAACATAGGCCTAAAATCATAAGAACTGAAGTTGAAGGCATCCCATTAATTGATCTTTCTGTTCTGAACTCTCCAGACAGCTCTGTTTCTGATGATAATTTAGCTCGCCTGGTTTCTGAGATAGCTGATGCATCCCAAAAATGGGGTTTCTTCCAAGTTATCAATCATGGGGTTCAATCTGAATATCGCGGAAAATTCTTTTTGGCATCAAGAAGATTCTTTGCCTTGCCTAAAGAGGAGAAGTTCAAGGTTAAGAGAGATGAAGTGAATCCCTTTGGATATTATGATACAGAGCTTACTAAGAATGTTAGAGACTGGAAAGAGGTCTTTGATATCAGTGTGGATGATCCCACTTTTGTTCCTGCTTCCCATGAACCTGATGATAAGGAGCTCAGGCAATTGACTAATCAATGGCCTCAAAATTTTCCAGAACTAAGGTATGCACGAACAATTTTGCATTCTTGTACAGCTTGCATTCATGATGACAAATTTCTTGTACGTTTACTAGCGATTCTGGCTTGATCTAATCTGTGATGTCAAAGTTAGTAGTGTTCTTAACAAGTACATATGCTTATAGAATATCTAATATTGTAGTTTGTACATAATTTTAAGGAGAAAAAGAAGGGTACTTGCAAAGATGGAGTAGCAGGATGGGAAGGAAAATTAGACTTGCAAGTGACCTATTTTACCTAGGGTGTTTTAATAAGAAAAGGTCCCTTGTGCTGTATATTGTTAGACAAAGTAAAGTTTCTTGGTTTTTTTTTCTCCCTTTTTCAGGGAGGCATATGAATTATATGCTGAGGAAATACTGAAACTGGCATTCAAGTTATTGGAGCTCATAGCTCTGAGTTTGGGGCTGCCAAAGACTAGGTTGAATGGCTTCTTTAAGGACCACACCAGCAGAATTAGGCTCAATCACTATCCACCCTGTCCCACCCCAGACTTAGCACTAGGTGTTGGTAGGCACAAGGATGGTGGTGCCTTGACAATTCTGGCTCAAGATGATGTTGGGGGACTTGAAGTCAGGAGGAAAACAGATGGAGAATGGATTCTTGTCAAACCAACTCCCGATGCCTATATCATCAACGTCGGCGACATTGTCCAGGTGACCACAGTTCGAGATATTTCTTCACAGGCAAATGAACCATAAGTTAACCTGATTATGTGTAAAAATTTGGCAGGTATGGAGCAATGACAAATATGAGAGTGTAGAGCACAGGGTGATGGTGAATTCTGAGAAGGAAAGGTTCTCGATACCACTTTTCTTCAATCCAGCATATTATACTTGGGTTGAACCTCTGGAGGAGCTGATCAATGACCAAAATCCTCCCAAGTATAAGGCGTATAACTGGGGGAAGTTCTTCTCATCCAGAAGGCGCAGTAATTTCAAGAAACTTGAAGTCGAGAATCTGCAAATTTATCATTTCAGGATTAACTGATGATGCTGGAAGTTGCTTTACCTTTGCAAGTACATGTTGCTTTCAGCTTTTTGGGCTTGCCACGGAAGGTTGTAAGTAAATAAGGAAAAATGTAATAAGAAGAGAACAAAGGATCATAGCTAGCTTTGCTATGCTATGATATTTGAAGGGCCCTGTTCTATTTAATAGCTTTGTTTGGAAAGCAATTTTCTAAAGAAAAATTGCTACGTTTTCCGTAAACATATTTTTCCATCACCTTTTTACCTCAAATATATCAAATCATTACAGTAATTTTTCTAACAAAAAAATTCAGAAAAATACAATCCAAACAAAGCCAGTACCAAGAGGACTGCAATTGTTGAAATTGAACATGCATGGGACTTCTTGGATGCAAATATATTTGCAGAGTAAAGTTAAGGGCATTGTCAATCTATCTGATCCATCACCAAGATATTACAGCGTCTACCTGAGATTGCGTACTACCATTTACCAAGTACCAATACATATATTTTTAACCTGTTAGAAATGGAAGTCATCCAAGAAAAAGTGAATAGAGCTGCCATCAGAGAACAGATGCTGTGTAAGTTGTTGATTATCAAATTTGACTGTGAGATCCTTTGTTTCATTGCAAAGTGATGATCAGTGAGGCCATGATAAATGACATTGTGACATGGAATTGATTGCAAAATTTGCTCTACATCCTATATCAAATTACATTTTTCAACTCGTGCTATGGAACCTTAAGAAGCAAGTCCATTTTCAGTTTTCACCCGATGCAACAGGTCTGTTCAAGAAACAACAAAATAAAATAAAATAAAAATACAACTTTTTTCTGTCACATTACTTTGAAAAGACATTTGAAACATGGTCATGCACAAAAATCTCCTCTACAGCCTATTTCTAAGGGCCGATACTGTTCCAAGTACAGGCTTGTGTGCATGTTCCCCAACTATCCTAAAATATAATAAGACTAAGTGCTACTTTGGACCCTTAAACTGTGGACGTCTGCTTTAGTCTTTAAAATTTAAATTTGGAAATTTTACTCCCTAGAGATGAATTCTACTTCAATGAAATGTCAACATTTATTATTTTAGTATCTACATCTATTACGTTAACGTGTATAATGCACCGTTCGACGGATACTAGAATCTCTTTGTCCCTACATTGAGAGTAACAATAAGTTTGGCTAGCATTAGCTAGTCATTAATTGGGAAGATTTTGCAGTCTCTTTTGGATATCATACTCACAAGGGAAATTTATCGTTAGATAATAAAAGAAGTGTTATTGACCTTTAGATTAAACATTCTTAAATATTGAAAATTTAAATTTATTATCTCAAGTCAAATACAAGTAGAGGGAATGTACAAATGAAATTCACCGTGGAATGGTGGAAGAAGTGTTATTGAATCTTAGATTAAACATCATTAAAAATTAAAAATTAAAAATTAAAATTATTATCTCCAGAGAGATACAAGTAAAGAGAATGGCACTTAAATGGACCATAGACTTTTCCCATTAGTTGTGGGGCATAGCTTTCTCCATGCTTTTGGGAACTATCATTATGTGTGTACTTTCATTTCTTTTAGGTGTACACGTCTATTTTATGGCAGCTGAATTAACAGTCCGGTGTTCTTAATAGTTTTTAGCTTTTACTATCACAAGCATATGGCAAAAATTTAAAAGCCCAAGAGTATTATGTAGAAATGTTAAAAAAAATGAATTTATTAATAAAGGATTCTAAGAACTAACTCAAACATAACTTTAGTTATTTATAATATTGAACCATTTTTATCTTTCTTTCTTTCTTTTTTTTTTTGGTTTCCAGGGACTGTCAAAACATGTTTTGGGTTTTATGCAATGTTCTTGGTACATTGATGTTTATTATGATGTTCGATAGGGAGCATATGCTGCTTTAGGCTGTAGGACAAGAAAAACAAAACTATATTTTCTTTTTTCCTTCTGAAGAGTTGTGGAATTGCAAATAATTGGCAAAAAGAAAGATATGATTTGATGCTTTTTCGGAAAAGTAAAGGTAAAGCTGCAAGTCTATCTTCCTCCCTGCACAGAATTTATTCCCCTCATTTCGTCCTCATCCTCTTGCTTTGTGACTGTCATCTCCCAGCAAGGCAGTAGTCGCGGCCTTTATCTTCTTTCAAGGAACTTCGGGCAGCTCGTATCGGTCCAGTTATTCCATATATCTGCTCAAATTCCAGCTGAGGCGATAGCCGATCCCCACTGACCTTGGAAGGGGAAGTTGGGAGCCTTCAATACAGTACCGTTGTACAGGGTTTTGAGCTCCAAAAACCCAACTGCAGCTAGCTTTGCCTATTTGGTTGGGCTTCTGAATTGCAATCTGGAACTGCAAACGAAGGGAAGCTTGTACTTTCTTCTCGTGTGCGGCCAAGGGATGAAATCTATGCTCAATTAGGAAAGCAATTGCTGTATGCAAGAATTCGGTTAGTAATTCACTTTTGTATGCCAACTGCAATTTATATATATGCATGATCACATTGATGATCTCCACGAATGTCATCATAATCCACAATTTTGAGGTCATCTCATTTCTGATTTTAGAACAAAAAGAGGCATTTAGGGTTTTTGGGATTTCTTCATTTATGTTGCTGTTTTCAAATTAATGTGCAAAAGCCATCCATTTGAGTTGCGGGTAAATGAGAATCACCTTGTCCTCTCATGGAAGAAGGTTGACTATCCAAATGTGGATGAAATACTAAACTAATTGGCTACTTAAATTGAATCATGCCTTGCGGTTGATAATACGACGAGCCTTTTTGCTTGTATGTGCAGATTGGTATCGATCAAATTGCACATTGTGTTTTGCAATGAGAATGCTCACTTGTAAACAGCCAATTTAATTTAAATTCGATGGTAGACATTTTGTACTTGGGGAAGTTCAAATGAGATTTCTTTGGTCGTAGGGCTGAAGTACTTTCTGTGTTATTGCCAGAATTTGATATGATTATTGCGTGAACACTTGAAAATTATAAGATGGTGATGAAAGGCCATAACTCACTGCTCGCACTTTTTGAGTTTTGAACTTTACAGAGTATCTTGTCATGTTTCTGTGTTTCAAATTTGTATTGAAGTTGGACAAGGACTGATTTGTCAAATTTTTCCACAGCTGAACATACAAAAGGACAAACTATTGAACCGAAAGTGTTGATGCCCACTGCCAAAAGGACAAAATTAAGTTCATCAACTGGTAAGGCATTGCTCCATAGTTTGACCATTCTTCTAGCATATCAAATTAAATTTTTCAGAAATGCATCTCAGTAAGTTGGGAACCTGAATGCTTAACACTTTCTTTTTATCAGAATCCCCATCCAGTTTGACTACTTCTGTCAGTGCCCAATCTTTGTGCGACTCCAATGACTTTGAAGAAAGCCTAATAAACTACTTTGAGGTGAGCTTTGAATTGCCCAATTCCACTGAAACTTGCTTTTTTGTCTGTTTCCCCGACTAGCTAATCAATGTGACTGATTATCCTTTTCTGCTTGTGCATAGATGTCTGAAAAGAAGCACTGGGAAGACTGGGAAGAGGAGCTGTATATCCGCACCTATGTTGAATGGCATAAAAAATGGAAGGTGGGAGGCAACTAGGAGCACCTTGGCAAACCACACTGCCATGGCAGCATACTTGACTCAAGAATGCGGGGTAATATGTACTGGAACTCAATCCCAGTCGAAGTACTATCGAGTGGTCGATAAGTGGAGACTGTTCACACACCTCCGAGGTGATAGTGCCAAGCCAGAGACGGGAATAGGATGGGACGAGGAACACCGATGCTTCTTAGCCGGAGCAGAGCAATAGGGATATTTGTGGCAGGTATGGTGCGCCGTGATGTCTTCAAGTTTACTTTCGCTTATGAGGACTATTTTAGGAAATATACATGACTATTTAAGCTTGTGGACGTGCATGTTTTTCCATAAAGTTAAGACTGTTTGTGGTGTGTGTTTTTATTCAAGTGTGTGTATAAGATTTGAAGGGCCGTTGTGCTTGGATTTAGAGTTGGATATCAAGTAACGTGTTGTTCATTATCTCCTACTAAGTATGTGGAGGTATCTTCTGGAATTATTTTTCCCCTCACTCTTTCCCTGCAACTCCTATTCAATGGCTGACAAAATTCCATACAATTCATCCCCATAGGCAAAGCCATCCCTATCATAGCTATGATTACTACTATCTCAATCCAGCCTATTAATTAATCATATTTTCAGTTCCTTCCATCTCATCCTAACGCTATAAGTAGCCTTCAACAGCCTACTTTTTCTATATCCATATCTACATCTCCAGTTCTTTTGTGTTCAAAGGTGTTGTATCTAATCCATTATTGTAATGTCATCATTTTTTTCTTGTTCATATTTTCAGTTTTCATAAGAAGTTTTTCCAAAATATTCCTGGGTTTTCTTTCTTTTGTTTTCTGCTGGGATTTTGGGCTTGACTGAGTTTCTGCAGCTTTTGTTGAGTTGGAGTTTTGGCATTTTCTTGTAGTAGAGATTGAGAACTTAGCAGTTTGGCAGTAGTTAGAGAGATGAGGTTACATTGGTATATTGCTATTTATGAGTTCATTATCAAATTGCTACCTATTTCATTAATTCTACAATATTGAGTGCAAAGCTACTGTTAATGAATATTTCTGGTTCGAAGTTGAAGAATTCAACGTTAATTGACTATGTCCTGGCTTTTTGTTTCATTCCATTACTGTTATGTCTTGATTGCCTAGTTGTTTGATGATTGAAGATCATCCTAGACAATCCGTACTGTCCTGTGCTGTTTTCATATGTCTCAGGTGAATATTACATGGTTCTTTTGGTCAAAAGAATAGCTCGTTTAATGTTAATCATTGGAACTACTACTTCAATCGTTTGCCTATTTAAGTAGATAAGCAACCACTTTTAGTGCAGCCGTGGAGGGTACAAGACCTAAGTGGGTTAAAGGGAGGACTGAAAAAAGATTTTCATTTTAATCTGTCCAAAGCCACATACCTTGTAGGGCCGTTGTGTGAAGTAGATTTGTGGCTGTGTGTTTCATCCTAGAACTTCATTTTCATGGAGTTTGCCTTATTATTGCCTTGCATATAATTTGCTGTCCTAACGCTCTGTTTCATAAATTCCAGTTTTCTGCACTTGTTCAAATAGAACAGCACCTAGTTGAGTATTATTACTGGATTCTTAACTATTTGGAGCTTTTAACTAATAAACTATCTCCTCCTGTTTGCGTAATAGCTGGATCATCAGTATGTGGACTTCCAATGCCCACATAGTGCTGATTTGATGATTCTATGGGATGAGGTTATGGACGGCAAACATGCCACAGGCAATCGTGCTCAATCTTCGGCTCAACCCCCACCCCAATTTGTGCCTCCTCGTGTCCGCAGACGTAGGGCTGATTCGAACCTCAAAGGCAAAGGCGTGGCTTCAAGTTCTGTCATCAACCCAGCAAATTCGAATAGAACTTCTGATGATGATGGCAGCCCTATTCTTAGAAATCCCGACAAACGACCATTGGGTTCAAATGCCTACAGTTCTGAGAAGGAAGGCTCAAGAGGAACCAAGTCCCGAAGGTCGGGTTCGGATAACTACCAAGAGGCACTGAGCAACTTCAATAGATTTTCCTCCATAGTTTCTACCGAAAGAGAAGCGAAGGAGAAGTATTCAGTTGAAGTAGCCAAAAAAGTAGTGGAGGGTCTGAAGTTGGAGAGGACACTGCGGATGTATCTCTCGAAGGAATTGTTGGATGAGGAGTTCCGTGCTTTATTCCTTAGCTTCAGTGGGAGTGAGCAGATGACATGGATTGATTTGTTCATCGTGCCGAAGTGAGGAACCTCAAGGGCATGACTAGCAGATTTAAAAGTCCCTCTATTTCTGTTATTGCTATTTGTAAGACGTTTGTATTGCAAACTGATGCTTATTATTCCACCTGTGTTTGGTGGCATGTTATTGCGGCTTGTTATTGACCACCAGATTTTGGCAGTAGTCGCAATGGTGGTTTTTTATATGGCCAAGTCTGCTGTTATGTTATTTGTGATAGGTTTCGGATGTTTTGAATAGATGAGATGGCTTTGAGTTGTGATATTTACCTGATGCTTGGAAGCATGTGGAGGCTTCTTTAAAGTGTTGTTGTGGGTGTCTTTTGGACTTTTTTTTTTTTTTTATCAAGGGATTGCAGCATGTAGTTTTGTCCAGTTGGTTCAGGGATAATCAAAGTGTTTTATCCACTTTGGAGCATTTTACTTTGGCCTCCATCACATTCGTATTCATACTTTCACTATATATAATTGAAACTCAAAATAAGTTCACGCCTAAACATTTATCCATTATTTTCAAAATTTAAATTTGACAAAATTTCTCTTTTTTTCTTTTATAAATTTATGCTCTCCTAATTTTCTTATTTTTAATGTTCCGTCTGTTCCCGCGTTCCTGTGATTGAGCTGGCAAACAGTGAAAACAGTCAAGGTTTGAGAAACCCGCTATGCCAACTGTTAATGAAAAATGTGTTTCTCTTGGAAAGTTTAAAGCCAGGGCCTCACCCTTTTTAATTTCTCCACTATAGTATTAGGCTAACTTCATACTCTTGATCATTTGATTTTTTATTCTTTAAGTACTTATTAGCTTTTTTAAGTGAACCATAATTCTAATACCATTTATACTTAAAATTTGTGTCCCAAAATTTGTAAACCAGATATGTTTACGACAATGTAGGGGCCCCATATAATGATAATCTAATCTAAATTGTATAGCATATTTGAAGTTGTAGGGCCCCATTTTTCTGTAAGGCGTGATTTTATGAATACATCAAACCATAAGTCAAAGGCGCTATATTGTATCCCACCACAAGCTGCGCTTTCTCAGGACACGGCAAGTGCTTTTGACGATGGTGGACTAATTTACAGGTTATCGAATCAAACTGCTAAGACTCTATTCTCTATTCCTTTTCTATTTTCTATTAGAATTTGCCTCTGTTCAGTCGGCTAGTCATCACTTCCACGTTAAGCAAGAAGAACAGTGGAAGAGCAGCTGTCCTATGAGATGGAAGGCCCTTTTGCCAGATTGCCAGAAGGCTTCATGTCTGAGATTCTATCACTCACTTCACCTGTGGATGTGATCAGAACATCAGTTGTCTCAAAAGGGTTCAAGCCTGCTGCTGATTCTGATACTATTTGGGAGAAATTTCTACCATCTGATTATCAAGATATCATTTCAACATCAGATTCTGCTGTTGATTGCTCAACCAAAAAGGCCCTCTACTTTTCTCTCTGTGATTCTCCCCTTCTCCTTGATGGAGGCCGAATGGTACGCCTTATCCGTTTCTGTTATCGGATTTTGTAGTTAATAAATTGTTCTCTATGATTTGATTTTGGCTGACTAGCAGGTAAAGTTATGGCAATAGTCCCCGGTATTCTTTGGAAGTATGAATTTGCTCAGAAAACTACAATTTGTGACAATTCAATACATATAGCAAAGTTGTTGGGTTAAGCTTTTGAGGTGAAATGTTAAAAATAAAGCTTAGAGATACCATATTAACTGTTTATTGAGTTCTTATTTTCTTGATTTCTTTGATACTTAAAACTTATTTGCATTGACATTGAAGTAATATCTTGCTCTCAAACTTGACAAGAGTAATCATTGTGTCTAATGTGATGCATTTTTTTTTATTTATATGTTTGTACCCTTTCTTGTGCTTGAAACGTTGATCAAATGTTTGTGCTGTTATAGCTAAGACAGAAGTAAAATTAGCCTGATCCGAGTAGGAATTAAGAAAGGCATCCTCCTGTTGTATGAAGAAGTGTTAAAATGAAAGGAGAACCATAGAGGATTCATCTCTTCCGTAATGCATGCTGCTATTAAGAATATTTTAAGGCAACATAAAACAATGTGGTCCAGGACTCAAAATTTGTGATCAAATTGTCTCCTGTTCAGAACTCTGCAATTTAATCACACTCATCCAACTTCTATCAGTTCTCTTAGATCCCACAAACCTTACATGCACGGTTAACACCCGTTTCAGTTGCATTTCCAGCTATAACTTGTAATTCTGTGGTTTTCCATTTTCCCTTGGTGACCATTTGGTTTGAACTTTTGAGCAGAGCTTTTCAGTTGATAAAAGGAGTGGAAAGAAATGTTATATGGTTGGGGCTAGAGAACTCAACATTGCCTGGGCAAGAGATCCATGGTACTGGCATTGGATATCTCGTCCTGACTCAAGGTTCTTCCTCATCATATCTCCAATCACCCCCACACCCAAACTCCTTGCTAGTGTGATTCAAAGTGATTATAATGTGCCAATCTTTTGCATTTGCAGATTCAGAGAGGTTGCCAAGCTTAAGGCTGTTTGTTGGCTGGATATCAGAGGCAGGATAGAAAGTCAAATGTTGTCTACACGTACTACTTATGCAGCTTTCCTAGTGTTCAAGATAGCAGAGGAGTATTATGGGATTGAAAAAGCAACAAGTTTAATCAGATTTGTAAACCATGAGAGTGACGGTGAGGCCGGAAGAAGAGCTGCGCCTGTCCATCTTGTACCAAGGGAAGGTATGAATCATCCAGCTGAATTTGGTGGAAAGTTTCCCAAAATGAGAACAGATGGCTGGATGGAATTAGAACTGGGGAAGTTTATAATGATACAGGAGATGATGGTCAGGTGGAGGCTCGACTGATAGAGATTATTAGCCTTCATGGGAAGTCAGGCCTTATTGTCGAAGGCATTGAATTTCGCCCCAAGTGACACAACAAGACTATTTTACTGTTTGTAGGTGTACTACGTTTTTTCACATATATATTTGTGTTTGGATTGACATCATTTGAAATAAAAAAATTTACTTCACAAATCTCAATCACCTTTTTATCTTTTCAATCACCTTTTTATCTCACATTTATCACATCACAAAAAATATTATAGTAATTATCTCAAATAAATTATCCAAAATAAACTCTTATCCAAACAAACATAAAACTCTTATCCTACGTAATATTAAGATACAACAAATTTACTCTTATATTTCCGATTAAAAAGAAAATATCACAAAACTTTCTCCCACAAGTTCCAATGACAATTGAAATTTAACCACTCCCGATTACATGATATTTTGACTTGTGCGAGATTACGTGACTAAAGATAACTAATTGAAATATAAAAATGACTATGGATAAGTCACTGAAAGCCATGACGGAGATGATATGGTTATGATATGATACTTTCTCAATCATTTTTTTTTACTTCGAATATAATAATAAATTTTTCTATAAAACTCTTAAAAGTAACTGTCCAAACGAGACTTTTACTTCATCATTGTCCAAAATTCGGTTGGAGTGACCTAAGTGAAATCTATATCTATATGTATTGCAGAAGGAATTTTTAGCAGATAGCTTCCAAACTTCACATTCTTTTTTCTAAATTTTTGTATTTATTTTAATATATAAAAAGTAGTGGGTTATAACCAACCCTATCACTAATCAAATTTAAATTTTAAAACGTTCCCACTATCTACTTCATAAACCGTTTATATTTTGTTATTTATACTTTAAATTTTTTTTATTTCTTAATTAAAGACAAATGCTAATTCGTATACTATTTTAATACAATGTTACATTTTTATAATTAACAAATATTTGTCACCACACTAACCCTATAACTACCCTTACAAATGAGTTTTGCAAATTCCAATCACGTTTCAAAAAAAATTACAAATGTGCAACTAAATGTAAAGTTGATAGGGTAAAGTGCAGTTAAATGTAAAATTAAGGGATTTACTATATTTAACCCTAAAAAAAATCCCAAGAACGGAACAAGTAGTGGGTTATAGATTTTTGTATTTATTTTAATACATAAAAAGTAGTGAGTTATAACCAACCCTATCAACAGTCAAATTTAAAATTTAAAACTTTCTCATAATCTACTTCATAAACGGTTTATAGTATTATTTATATTTCAAATTCTTTTTACTCCTTAATTAAAGACAAATACTCATTCACATACTATTTTATACAATTTTAATTTTGAAGCATGCAACATGATCAAGAAATAGCATAACCAATTAGAACTAGATTTTGATCAAAAAAAAAAAGCCTAGATGCCACTGGTACGTTGCCGTAACTTACGATGTCAATTAAGACTATTTAACGCTTTTTTTTTTTTTGCAAAGAGTTAGGACACTATAAAGTTTATTTAGGCAAACTTTGTCTCATCAGTGATTTGAGTATCAAGTTATTGAATATACTACAAATTCTATAATATCAGTCTGTTATAAAAAAACTATTTTGCTAACATGTGGTATTTGCGTACGAAATTTCAGAAGTAAATCAAATGCTTTTACTTATACTCTATATAATTTGAATAGGTTTTTAGCGAATATAACCATACTATGCAGGACCATTACTTTGTACAATTGGAACTAGCAAATTGTATATCAATCATAATTTAGATTTTGCTCGATACATGCGCAGTTGGTAAGTTCCATCAGTAACACTACATCAAATTTTAATGTTGTTTCATACTCTTATCAACATGTATTTCAAAAAATTGTAGGTTTGAAAATGATACATGTGCTCGAAAGTTAGTTACGTGGTTGAGGTTAAACAATTTTACAACATCACAGGCATTGTTGATAGAAATTTAAAGAGAATATAGATATCCGAATATATAGTCATGCATACAGTAAACTTACTCTATTTAATTTAATTACTACACAAATTTTTTAAATTTACAATCATAACCTGTATTTTCTTTCATTCTTATTAGGTTAAATATTTCGAATACTTACTTATATTCAGAACATTAACACAGAAAACATGTTATATGAGCTATGCAAAAATTGTTGACAACTATATGAAGGCCATTTTTCAAAAACAATGTGTATGCATTGTAATAATATGGTCGACACTGTTGTTAGGTAATTAATTTCATGTACCTTTAATTTCAACAAATTTTTCTGTATTGTATATAACATTTTATTTATCAAATAGGTACAATATTAACATACAAATCAAAGATTTCAATGGTAACATGCATTTTAATCTACATGACAGACATGCACGATTCATATTTAGTTGTGATGCTTCTTATCTCAGAGAATTACAAAGGAAAGTAGAATTTCTTGATATATGTTTATTTTTTATAATGTTATTTATAAACAATATTAAAAAAATACACTAATTTTGAAATTCGTACATACTTAATTCTCAGAACAATGGTAATAGGTTGTTTAACCAATGAATCAATTCATGCAAAGATCGAGCATTTTCATTTGTAGTATACATTCCACAAAATTCAACAGAATTAATTAAATCACCAATTTTGACTTTCGTACTAAAAGTTGATTGGTGTGAAAAGTGTTCGCACCTTCATGCAAGATTATCAAATCGAATGCATAATATTTGTAAATATTTTATTTTAACAACATTTAATTACATTCATTTTTATTTATATATCATTCATTTTTTAATATAAATTTCTATCATTTTTTCAGGATCTATCTTCTGAAAAAATATAATTTTTGAATAATATACACATTCTATCATATTTTAAACTATTGTTAGACAGACATTATATTTTAATTGTGTTATTATAATTTTTAATCTTTTTTAATTCTCCATGTTATTTTCATTTATTCAATAATGTCAACATCGTGCATAGCACGGGTATTCACACTAGTGGATAATTAAGGAACAATAGAATTGCAGCCCCACGAGAAGAAGAAGCGCCTAGAAACAAGAAACAAACAGGAGAGAGAGTGAAGGAGAGCCGGGGTTCAGAGGGGGCAATTTTGGGATTAGAAGCGTTGGTGGAGCGTGGTGAGCAATTATTGGGTACAGCGATCGCCAAGACGGCCCTACATTACGTACACACACTTTTGGTACTGTGCGGGATAGGTTAATGTAAGGAGTTATTTTTTAAAAAGTTAAAAAAGAACTCCCAAGAAAATGACAAAGATCGTTTACAAATGACTGTGAATTACTATAATTACTCTCAATGTGACTATGGACACATAATTAAAAGCTACAAATTACTTTCAATCTATCAATGTTCAATCTAGAAATTAGTAGAGCCTGCAAAAATCTAAAATTTTATAAGTGTATTTCATATTAAAAAAATATTAAACTTACGTTTTAGTAACAAAATTACACCTATCTCTTTTGATTTAATAGTTTTAGTAACAAAATCTTAAAATAATACTGACTTGATCAAATTTTTAAATAAATACCCAAAAATGTCTTTGTATAATGAGTTTTAATTTATTTCCTTATACAGTTATAAAATTATCTAGTATAATTTTAAAGAAAATGTGTCAAATTTTTCATATCCATACCAACTATTTAATAAATAATTATAATAATAATTTATCACTATGATAAGATACTTTTAATGATATTTTATTATGGACTTAGATTTAGAAAATAGAAAAGAAAATGTTGAAATAATTTATTTAGAATTTATGAATTTTTTGAGTAGTGAAATTATCATAATTTAGTAGTGGTTTTGAGCCATTTTTTAATTTATTATTAATTTTAATACCAAAAAAATAGAAAACAAAGAACAACAAAAATATTAGATTACATATATATTAACTTATCAAAAAAATCACTAGTTCGATATTTGGATACAAAAGAAACTAAAGATAATAGTGGTAACTCTATATTTTTATTGGTAAAAAAATTAAAAAAAAAAGAAGGAAAAAGAATGAAAAAATAATTTAAAAAGTCATTATACTTAGTATAAGCATAACAAATAAGGAAATTTCATTAAAATATTTAAGAACAGTATTGTTATTTTAAATGATAAGAAAGGTATGTGTAATTTTAAAATTTTAAAGGAACTAAATGAAATGATTAAAAATCTCAAGAAGATTACTGAAATTTTCACTTTTTATATTTATACCAACTGTCATATTATTTAAGTTTGCATGTGTTGTTTATTTTAAGTTTTCTTTACCTGATGTGACATAAGTAGTAGAAATTTGGCACATAGTCCAACTCACTTTGACCTTCGGTAAGATGGTATGGAGATTAAGGATCAACCTTGTCTTTCATAAAAATTGTTATAATATGACGGTGTTTACTGATCTTTTTTCGATAAAGTCTCTACTTATATCGAATCCTCCTCCCCTCCCACTTACCCTTAAATTAAGTTAGATTAAATTATAAAAATTTTACCTTTGCGATTAAAAAAAAAATAGTCAAGCTTACCTACCCTGCGGCCTTCAACCCGTTCGGAGTCTTTGCTGGTACTGGGAAAGTTAACAGGTCATATGCATCCTCTGAAACACTAGCCCAGCCATTTCTCACTCCAGCAATTTCTTCCTTTCTTGGCAGCAAAAAAGATCCTCCAACCGAAATGCAAATCACTCAAAACAGATGGGAAACATACTTGCATTCCTGAAGCGATCCCCTCCTTCCCTTTTCGACCTTCCCTTTGACCTCCAATGTGAGATCCTCTCCAGGCTGCCAATCAAATCCCTCGTGCAATTCAGTTGCGCTTCAAAGCAAGCGGGTGAGTTAATTGACGACCCGAAATTCATCAGAGCCCCTCTCAAATTGATCAATACCTCAGCAGACAGCCGAAGGGTGCTCATTTTGTGGTGGAAGAATCGGTATTCCAACGAATGTCGTCTCAAACAGTGTTCTCTTAGCTCATCATTGTATGCACCAACTACTGAAACTGTTGAAAAAGACTTAACTGGTGTCAGAGTTGTGGGCTGCTGTAATGGATTAGTTTGTATTGCCTTGAACGAAACCCAAATAATTTTGAGGAACCCATCTACTAGAAAATCAAAGATCGTACCGGATTTACATCAGTTAGGAAAGAATGACTGGATATTTTCACGGGGTTTTGGATATCACGAGAGTAAGGATGATCCCAAAGAGGATGATTACAAAGTAGTACTAGTGGTGTACATGGATGGCGAAGGCGTTAAGTTTAAGGTCTATAGTTGCAAGGATGGAACCTGGAAGAATATAGAGTATTTTTCAAGTTGGTTGGCCTCCGGTGGGGACTGTGGTAAGTTTGTGAATGGGAAGTTGCATTGTCAATGGAAGGAGATCCTGGTGGATATATTGATTCTCTTGATTTAGCAACAGAGACGCATGGACGGATAGAGAAACCTGAAATTGGCTGTGATGAAGATTCTAAATCTTTGTTTAAGCCGATGTTTTCCAAGAACTCCTATGTTTACTTTATCGTACAGACTGTCGCTGTCCTTGCTGGTTAGTTTCTAGACCATTATGCCGATCAGAGGTCGGTGAAGTTTTAGTGTCACGTGAGATCAATTACATTGGTACGCTACAATCCAGAGAATGCTACGCATGTTTGGATTGCAAATTGATCTCAAATTAGTACGTTACGACCAGTGTGTTTGGATTGCATATTTATCCCACGTAATATTCAATTTATATTATAAACATAATTTTTAATTTATTTTTTTATATTTTTAATTATTTTTTATTTCACATATATCATATCATAAAAAATTTCACTTTACTATGCGGAGGAGAAGGAGGCCATAAGACAAAAGAGGGGGCAAAAGAAACAGATATGAGACGAATGAATACCATCAAGCTACCATCTTGATAAGAAAAAAAAAGGTTTGTCCTCCTTTTCCAACTGATGCAATTCTTGTTACCTACACAGCTTAATTCTGCATTTTGTGGCACTCGACTACGTATAGCACATTTTCATTGTTGCAGCATTTTCTTTCTTTTAACACATTTGACAACTGATGATGTTAAGAGTCAGCAGCTCAAAATTGCATTAAATATAAAAAGCGTTTGGATTACAAGATTTTCAAAAAAAAAAAATTTAATTTTGTTTTGCTTGTATCATACACACAATTTTCAATCACCTTTTTTTTTTATTTCACATGTATCACATCACAAAAAGTGTTACAGTAATCATCTCAAATAAATATTTCAAACAACTTCCTATAACTATTTTTTGTTGTGTTTATTCATTTTCTTATTTATTTTATGTTATCTCTGTATAGGCAAAATCACATGCACCCGATAAGGGGAATGCCTAACCATCAAATTCTCTGTACAAGCATGAAATAAAGAATCAGCATCCATACAAGAAAGCATGAGATGGTGAAGCTACTTCCATGATCACAAATTGAAGCTAATTCAGTATACATTTAGCAACAGGTGGACCCTTTAATTGGTTTCAATCTCGCTCGCTTGCCAACTTTAAGGTAAAATGGGAATACAACAACACAAGAATTAGGGGGACTAATCTCTCTTCTGGCTTCATGTTCACTTTTGTACGATGTTAAAGTTGCATACATTCGAGTGGTTCGTCTTTGACAGTTAATTCATGATGCAAAAGTGTAATTTAGCTCCAAATCACTGCAACTTTTGTTGATACTATGACGTCCATAGTAGAAAAAAGGACTTTCTACCAGGAGAAAGCCAGTAATTCCCTAGTACTGCTATCTTATTAGGCCTTGAACAATTTTTAGTTCAAGAAAACAGGTAAACTTGTCCGAACTAGAACAAGAAAACAGAGGCACAAAGCCCGTTGAAGCTCAAAGCTCTTTGCCTGGTTGCAGCGAACTCCAGCCAAAGCAGGCCTCGCCATGGCAAGAGAAAGAACTTCAACCTGCTGTAATCAAACAAACCCAACTTAAGACACAAATCCCAGACTCTGAGTTTCCTTCACTCCCACCCAAAATCTGAACATTTCCCAGTTTCAGAGCTTCCCTGTAAACTCGTCGCTTAAATGCTCTAAAGACTCCCAAGTAAAGTCTCTCAAAATTGGAGTGCGCCTAAAAAACTTCGGCTATGTTTTTGATAAACCAAATTTGTCTTTCAAATCTATAGTAATAAATTCCAAAAATAACACTAAAAAACACAACATCTCAAATACACCCGAAAATAACCAAAAAAAAAAAAATTTCACCTTTCTTCTCCCATATACTATCCACCACCACCCATCTCCCTCCACTGTCGCCGCCGCTGCCGACGCCATCTCCCTCCCCCCTCCTTCTCCCTCCTCCTTCTTCTCCTTCCTCCCTCCTCCTCGCTCTCCTTCTCCTTCCTCCTCAAAATTTCCCTAGATAAGCATGATTAGAGCCATCTTAAGCTCATGTTTAGCAATTGCTGACCAATTGTTTGTTTTAAGGACGGTACTTTTCAATCTTTACCAACTGCACCAATCACCAATGTAATTGACATTGACACCCAATGAAACAAATTTCTCGTGTTTTTGCATTGAGTTGATAGATATTCAGGATAGGGATGATTTATATCTCTGGGACCCGTGATTTTAGAAAATTTAAGCAGTCGACCAGGTCTGGTTTTCCGGTTTAGCCTAATTAGGAGTATACTTTTGGATTTATTTATGATGAGTCCGGTGATGATTATGAAGTCGTACGGGGGTTTACAAGAGGGGTTCGTTTGGACTGCTCAGGCATGTTGTTGCACACGGGAAGGTTTATTGGCTGCTTTGATTTGGCGTTATGTACATTGATTTCGGGAAAGATACTCATGGAGAGTTCAAGCTACCTAATTATGAAAGGAGGATGGTGGTTGTGGTTTAGCATAAGGCGTTTGGGAGGCACTCTTTTGTCTGCTTTAGGATAGTAGTGCAACGAGTGCAGTATATGGTTGATGAATGAGTATGGGATGAAAGATTAAGGAATGAAGCACTTGTTCTGCCTCTTATGAAATGGTTCTGGTGTTGAATGCTTGATCACCAGCATTTTGCCTATTAGAGGAGGGCGAAACATTGTTGCTTCCTGGATCAGGTTTTTCCCTATAATCCAGATGATGGATCATTCAGGTTTCATGAGATCACAAATTATAACATGTTGAACGGCCAATTAAAGCACAACGCAAGTAGCGACTGCTTCCTGGCTCGAGTACACCATGGATTTCTGGTCAGTAAGTGGTGAGGTTGACAAGACTAAAGAGCACTCCACAAGAAAATCACGAGAAAACAAGAACATAGCCTTCCCATGGATTGAAATTGATTGCTGATCTATGATTTTCAAAATTGTTTACATGATCACTTGCGCAGACTAAACTCCTAATGCAATTCACAGCTTTCACTTTGTTAAACAAGAATATTAAATTAAAAAACAATGAGGTTATACATGTATAAACTTCTTGCTGAAACATAATTTGAATCTCAACACAAAAGGGTGAATGCTTGGTGCGACAAAATGAGGTTTTGTATTCAAGCTCTGGAATTGAACACAAGCACTTTATCATAAAAAACCTAAAGAAAATGTTCTGCTGGCCGTTTTTGTTCCCAAATAGAAAGAAATTTTGCTTCTTGATGTTTGTTGTGCAATGAGCAGGAAATATGTGTGTGTGTGTGTCCAGCCAGCACTCACCACAGCAGGAACAGAATTGCCTCTTAGTCTGCAACATTAAAGACTGAGACGGGAAGATCAGGAAAAAAAAATTACTGGTTAGGATAGAGACTATATAATTTCTGTAATGGCATATAAATATAGAGAGAACAAAATAATGCAGATTGTGTTCCTTTCCAATTTTATTCATGGAATGAAAAGAATGACTTGGCTTAGGAATCTATTCATGATGGAGGATACATGACAAACAAACATTAATTATTACAGCCTACAGGTTTCACATCTCATTACTAGAGCGTTTTATGTCGTAATCAATCTCCTTTATTGACTGAATCTACATATAAAATCAAGAACTTATTCCTCATTAGTTTTCTACAGTCATTAACCTTAGATATATGGTCATGCAAAATGATACAAAAACAAATATGAGCTAGTTCAACTGACTAAGTTTACATGGTTAGATAAAAAAACAGTATTCTTGTAATCAGATCTACATGTAGGATTTCTATCTTAATCAATAAGCTCTGTCTTTAAAACACAAAAATCTAGTACTACTGATTAAGAAGATTTGCAACTTGTTACTTTTTGATTCAGATAAACTGAACAAAAGTTAACAAACACCAAACAAGATGAAACAAGCAGTTGATCAAACAAATGATAAGGCAGCAAGAAACCAACCTCTTTCATGTCTTCAATTGCTGACGTCCACTCTTCAACCTTGTCCCCATAATCACACGGATGAACTAAACTTTCTGCGTATACCACAGTATTCGTGAAACTGCAGATATGAACATCTAGACTCTCATTCTTGAATACTTGTTGAAATGCCTTCTTTTTCATGTCATATATGAAAAGTTCCCTTTCAGAGTTCGTCCTAACCACAAAATGTCCATTTCGCATCATGCAAATTGGTTCCAGGCCCACCAGTGTTTCCGAATACTGAATAGATATAATCTTAGTCCAATAGCTGCTATTACCATCATCCATCAATGACCACACCACAAAATCGTGGTTGGCAGAAGTCCTCCATTGCAGACTAAGCCGTCCTGCCAAAACCTTCAAGATTGGGACAGCTCCCACAACCTCACAAGGAGGAGGCAACATCTCAACAAATCTTTCTTCAGCCAAACTGAAAGACAAAACTTTATACTTCTTTCCTTCTTTTTGCACGATAAAGTAGGCGGAATCATTAACACAGACAATAACAGCACGTTTTTCTTCACTAGTGTAAGTATCATTCAATACCTGATCGATGTTGCAAGTCCCATAACCATTCAGAACCCGATCATTTAATTTTCTCCAGGTATTTTCTTTCAACGAAAACAACCAACAATCATAGGTACCATTGTCGTAACAAACTCTAAGAATTTTGTAATCATCATGCAGTGAATCATATCCAAACCCATATAACAGATCAAAATGTGATGGTGATGACTTTAGTGTTGGAATCCTTCTCAATTTTCCCGTGGAGGGATTCCACACGAACAAAACCCTTTCATCATCCAAGGCAATAAAGAGCAAACCATTACAAGCACAAACAATTGTAGATAGAACAATACAGCGCCTTCCTACGGGAATTTCAACTTGTTTAGCTCTGGGATTTTCACTATCAGCTAAACTTGATGCGTCCAAGATGTAAAAATCCGGATCATTATAAGCAGAGCAAAAATGAGACGGCATAAAGATTTTCTCACCGTCACACTTGTGCTGGTGAATCTGAAGGTGCAACTTCACAAATTCACGACTCTGGATTACAGAATGCCATGATTTCGATACGCATTTGAATCGACAGACGGTCTTGACTGGCAGAAATTTTAGAATGTCACCAAGCAAATCACGGGGCAAGTGGGAAATCAAAGCCATGGATGATTCAATCAATTGGGATTCTGCCACTCTCACTAGGGTTTAAGAAGGAGGAGGAGACAACAAATTACGAATCAACATATTCATCGAGGAAAAGGAGTACGGCCGATCGGCAACTTATAGGAGTGCCGGTAAAACGGGCCTGCGGGCTTTATTTACTTTAGTTTCCCGCGGTAGCATCAAGCCTCATGGCCTGTCTTTTTTTTTTTTTTTTTTTTTAGGGCAGGTTTTGAATGGTACAAAAATAGAAAAGAAGAAATTTAACATGTGAATACTAACAATCACAATTATTGTGCCCTACAATTAGACACTTTTTTTTTTTAAAAAAAAAAAGTAACATAGATTCCACAAGTGCTTAATGTGCAATTGAACATTCATTACTGAAATTCAAAAGAAAAAAAGGAAAATCAATGTATACATTGTACGTTTTAAATGACGCAAAATGTCTCTCAAATAGTTGAAATGATTATCCATTATTTTCAAAATTTAAATTTGACAAAATTTCTCTTTTTTTATTATAAATTTACACTCTTCCTAATTTTCTTATTTTTAATGTTTCGTCTTTTCCTGTGTTCTTGTAATTGTACCGGCAAATGGTTAAAACAGTCAAGATTTGAAAAATCCACTATATCAACTGTTAATGAAAAATGTATTTCTCTTGGAAAGTTTAAAGCCAGAGCCTCTCCCTTTTTAATTTCTCCACTACAAGGCTAACTTCATATTCTTGATCATTTGATTTTTTATTCTTTAAATACTTATTAGCTTTTTAAGTGAACCATAATTCTAATACCATTTATACTTAAAATTTGTGTCCCAAAATTTGTAAACCAGATATGTTTATGACAATGTAATTACATCATGTCATACATATAATGATAATCTGAATTGCATAGCATTTTTGAAGTTGTAGGGGCCCCATTTTGCTGTTAGGCGTGATTTTATGAATACATCAAACTATAAGTCAAAGGCGCTATATTGTATCCCACCACAAGCTGCGCTTTCTCAGGACATGGCAAGTGCTTTTGACGATGGTGGACTAATTGACAGGTTATCGAATCAAAACTGCCAAGACTCTATTCTCTATTCCTTTTCTATTTTCTATTAGAATTTGCCTCTGTTCAGTCGGCTAGTCATCACTTCCACGTTAAGCAAGAAGAACAGTGGAAGAGCAGCTGTCCTATGAGATGGAAGGCCCTTTTGCCAGATTGCCAGAAGGCTTCATGTCTGAGATTCTATCACTCACTTCACCTGTGGATGTGATCAGAACATCAGTTGTCTCAAAAGGGTTCAAGCCTGCTGCTGATTCTGATACTATTTGGGAGAAATTTCTACCATCTGATTATCAAGATATCATTTCAACATCAGATTCTGCTGTTGATTGCTCAACCAAAAAGGCCCTCTACTTTTCTCTCTGTGATTCTCCTCTTCTCCTTGATGGAGGCCGAATGGTACCCCTTATCCGTTTCTGTTATCGGATTTTGTAGTTAATAAATTGTTCTCTATGATTTGATTTTGGCTGACTAGCAGGTAAAGTTATGGCAATAGTCCCCGGTATTCTTTGGAAGTATGAATTTGCTCAGAAAACTACAATTTGTGACAATTCAATACATATAGCAAAGTTGTTGGGTTAAGCTTTTAAGGTGAAATGTTAAAAATAAAGCTTAGAGATACCATATTAACTGTTTATTGAGTTCTTATTTTCTTGATTTCTTTGATACTTAAAACTTATTTGCATTGACATTGAGGTAATATCTTGCTCTCAAACTTGACAAGAGTCATCATTGTGTCTAATGTGATGCATTTTTTTTTATTTATATGTCTGTACCCTTTCTTGTGCTTGAAACCTTGATCAAATGTTTGTGCTGTTATAGCTAAGACAGAAGTAAAATTAGCCTGATCCGAGTAGGAATTAAGAAAGGCATCCTCCTGTTGTATGAAGAAGTGTTAAAATGAAAGGAGAACCATAGAGGATTCATCTCTTCCGTAATGCATGCTGCTATTAAGAATATTTAAGGCAACATAAAACAATGTGGCCAGGACTCAAAATTTGTGATCAAATTGCCTCCTGTTCAGAACTCTGCAATTTAATCACACTCATCCAACTTCTATCAGTTCTCTTAGATCCCACAAACCTTACATGCACGGTTAACACCCCTTTCGGTTGCATTTCCAGCTATAACTTGTAATTCTGTGGTTTTCCGTTTTCCCTTGGTGACCATTTGGTTTGAACTTTTGAGCAGAGCTTTTCAGTTGATAAAAGGAGTGGAAAGAAATGTTATATGGTTGGGGCTAGAGAACTCATCATTGCCTGGGCAAGAGATCCACGGTACTGGCATTGGATATCTCGTCCTGACTCAAGGTTTTTCCTCATCATATCTCCAATCACCCCCACACCCAAACTCCCTTGCCAGTGTGATTCAAAGTGATTATAATGTGCCAATCTTTTGCATTTGCAGATTCAGAGAGGTTGCCGAGCTTAATGTTGTTTGTTGGCTGGATATCAGAGGCAGGATAGAAAGTCAAATGTTGTCTGCTGGTACTACTTATGCCGCTTTCCTGGTGTTCAAGACAGCAGAGGAGTATTATGGGATTGAACAAGCAACAAGTTTAATCAGATTTGTAAACCATGAGAGTGACAGTGAGGCTGAAAAAAGAGCTGCACTTGTCCATCTTGAATCAAGGGAAGATATGAATCATCCAGCAGAATTTGATGGAAAGTTTCCCAAAATGAGAACAGATGGCTGGATGGAATTAGAACTGGGGAAGTTTTATAATGATACAGGAGATGATGGTCAGGTGGAGGCTCGACTGATAGAGATTATTAGCCTTCATGGGAAGTCAGGCCTTATTGTCGAAGGCATTGAATTTCGCCCCGAGTGACACAACAAGACTATTTTACTGTTTTGTAGGTGTACTACGTTTTTTCACATAATGTATTCAGCCCTACGCGACATTGAGATACATTTTTGCAAAGAACCATTTATTTACTTCTTTTTGTGGATCAATTACTGGATTTTTTGAAAGTTTAAGGAAAAACAGATATTTCAGACCAATCTTTTTCACTTGCCATTCCCTAGTTTTCCTGGAAGTTTTTCAATTGACCATTAGCTGTAAATGAGCTACCTGCGTGTTAAGACTGCAGAAACCAAATCGACAATTGCGCCAGTAAAGCTTCAGGTAATACACTGAAAACTTCTTTTCAACATTGTATGCTGCTCAACATGAACATATGACCACAAATTCAATCTATCATAGTTGAAAAGCTGAGTGCTCTGCCTGTTTTCTTTATCTTTAGGCAATGAACTTGAGAATGTGGTCAAAGGGTCAAAGGCAGGGTGTTTGAGCTTTGAACCGTCTATCTTCAACCAGAAGTACATGTCTTACCTGGCCTGGAACAGCTGAAATGGATCCTCCTAATGATCTTATAGGTGAAACTGAGCGTTTTTCACTTACATTTCCTCAATTTAGAAATTACATACAGCTACATATAACCACGTAAACAATTTGATACAATGTAACAAGTCAAATTTTTGTGCATAGCGTGTAAGGATGATCTGAGAACACTACTCTATCTGCAGTTTGCACGAAGGGGGAAACTATTACAACTGGAAATTGTGCACACCGGTCAAGGGAAAGATAGCTCCAACCAAATGGAGCCTTGGAGTAAATAGATGGCACAGCTGAATACCAACCAAAAGACTTGAGTTTGTGTTTCCTAAGTATGAAATTCACTATCTGGTCTTCAAGTGATTTGACACTGTACAAAAGAATTGCTTGAAAAAAAAAGAGAAAAAAATTGACTTTGAATATCTCGTGCATCTCCCTTTTTTTTTTTTTTTTTAAGAAAGGGGCATCCAGGACGTCTTGTAAAAGAAAGGCTAATGCATTGGTTAAAACCAGAGTGGATCTAATTGTTAATCATTGCTTCAATCGCCCCAGATGTTTCTATAACCAAGGAGGTGGGAACTTTCCAAAGATGATGATTAGTGTTTGGAGTAAACACCTTGTTCTTTCCAACCTGCTTGATTTACAAGTTCCAATTTTCCACTAACTTAATACCTGTACTTTTCACTTCTTCCATCAAACAAATTTGTCACATCATCGTAATAGATCAGTTCACTATATAATTCTCTCAATGCATTGAAAACAAGAAAAATGGATGAGAATCATAATGGGGTATCATCCCTTTTCTCAGTTCTTGCCTGAAGATTGCATTTCAAACATCATCTCTTTGGCATCTCCTAAACATGCATCCAGGGCATCTGTCATTTCAGTTGCCTTCAATTCTGCTTCAGAACCTGACACTTTATGGGATAAATTCTTCCTGCAGATTATAAAGAGATCATATCAAATTCGGTTAGTCCATTGAACCATGCAGCCAAGAAAGAGCTCTACTTTCATCTTTGTCACTCCCCAATCCTGATTAACAATGGCACACAGGTAAGTACCCCAACCCCTCTTATCTTTTTTTCTTTATTTATTTTTTTTGGGGATAATTTGCATCAAGTAAGAAATGAATGTTAAATCTCTTATCTTAGGTAAGGAGCTCGTTTTGCCTGACCTATAATGCTGTTGCAAATCAAATCTATGCTGTCGAAGGTTCAATACAACAATTCATGAAGTTTCTTTAATGTAGACATGCTAAAAATTTGGGTACGTTTGATTTATTTACTTGTCTTTGTGTCAATGGACTTCAAATGAAGAATGCAGGAAACATGTTACATTTACGGTATGCTATGTGAACTTTATTCTTGTAGGGGGTGACTACTAAATTCTCTATGCTAATTCAAGATTGGTTTTTCATCAGGTTAACTTTCTTTAATCCTGGATAAACAATCCAGGCCATGTTGTTTGGATCATTTCCAAGTAACGGTTTCCACCTTGCAATTTTAGGTTCTTCTCATGATTTTCAGCTTTGTTTTCAACGGTGTTTCTCTTTTCTTGATAATGCATCAGTCTTGTTGATACCCATGCATTAGAAACTGGGATGCATATGAAATACGCATAATCATCACAGGCAGTCTTGAAGTAGAAAGCTTTCATGCAAATCTTCCTGGATAAATGAGCTGAAAATCTCTCTTAGGTGATTCTCCGATTCTCCCTGAAGAAGAAGAAAAAACATAATATATCTCGTAGCAGTCTACAAACTTGACATTGATAGGTTGAAATTAGTGGTGGCAAAATGAAAACTGGATCATCAATGGTCCTATGTCAATTGTTCATGGATCAAATTGATTCAATCCAGTGAGATCCATTTAGTAAATGGCTGTAAATAGACTGGGCCTAAAATGGATAATGGTTTCCCAAATTTCCAGTAACAATCCATTTAACATAACACATTTCTGTTCCTTTGTTTTTCTCTTATGTTGTTCTTTTCTTTTCTTTTCTTTTTTCAGATGAAACACCATCGCCGGCCACCTAACTCCGCTGCTCCTGGCGTCTCACCCTCCACAAAAAAGCTGTGTTTTAAAACTCGGACCGGACCGGCCGGTTCAACCGGTCGAACCGGGAACCGGCCATGTGTCCGGTCCGAGTTATACCAAAAAAACCGGGAAAGTAAAAACCCGGTCAAACCCGGTCAAGACCCGGGTTTGACCGGGGGAAAAACCGGATTTCCGGTTCAAACAGCATTTTTTTTTTAAAAACTCAAACTTTTTCAATATTATATTTTGACCCCTAGATTGTTAAAAATTATTAATATACCTCAAATATTTCATACTTTATCAATGTTTTCTTAAAGTTTGGTGTTATTTTTAATTAAGTCCATAATTTTAATTCTAAACTTGTTAATACTTATTAAATAATATAAATTGCTACTTGATTGTTCTAATTTCTTTGTATTTTCTTGTTAAATATATTTGAAACATCAAATATATATGAATATACCTTTATTAATATTAACATGTTATTAGGTATTTTACATATAATATTTTAATTTTTAAATAATTTTTATTTATGACGTCATCCGGTTCAACCCCTATCGAACCCGGTTCAACCCATTGACCCCTGACCCCTGAGTTTGACCGAGTCGATACCCGGTCCGGTTCTGAAAACATAGCAAAAAAGTAACGAAATCCATATAATACCACCCAACTAGGAAGAGTCTGACAATTTGCGAGTGACTCGAATTCGATCAATATCGAGTTCGAACTTATGAAGTCGAACTCGATCTCAAAAATACTCAACTCGTTAATTTGCGAACCAACTCGATTTTATATATTTTTTATTTTTTATTTTAATAGTGAATTACATATATATTTTTAATATTTTATTATTTGTTAAAAATTATTATTTTATTTATTTTTAAAAAATAAATTTTTTTATTTTTTATTTATAATAATTTTTTATTTTTTTAAGTTCGAGTTCAATTCAAATTTGAGTCGAGTTCAAATTCGTGTTCTATATTGAGAGCTCGTTGAATTTAAATTTGATAAAATTAAATTGAGACTCATCTCAATAAGATCAAAACTCGATTTGACTTGATTCGTTTGCAATCCTACACTCAGCTACGTGATTTTAATTAAACACCATTAGTATTCAATAAATATTTTTTGGTCGATCCAAAACCATTTAAGGGAAGTGAATGCGAATGGCTAGATAAAACTCCATGAAAATTGTCACCTCCGGTTGGAATGTAATTACCGTTCCATCATCTGTTATATCTAACTCAACCTATATATAATTACTGTCTTAAAGAGAAAACAGTCACAGGATAGCCAAGAAGTAAGATCAAGAACACCATACCAAATCTTTTACGACAAATTCCACCATTATGCAAATTTATGGGATCTAGCCCAAAGAAGACAAGAGAGAAAACATAGTAAAGAAAATCGAGGAAGATAACAAGATGTGACATTGTTCCTAACAAGTCATATGCATAGCTTCCCCAGTGGCAACATGCCTCGTGCCTTTCAATTGGTAGGGTCAAGATGAAGTGATATTAGTGTTTATTTTGCCTTTCTAAATAGAGCCGTGCCGTTATTTTTCTGGTTAAGATTAATTTTTTTTCCATTTGTTTTTATCTACTTCCGTGCCATGACCCTACCAAACCGTGACCACATCGTTGCGTATTGTAGTTGGAAAAGTTATGCATGTGATAGCCGCCCATAGCTGCCTCATTCTTTTTTATTATTATTTACACTGTAAATTTTATATTACAATTATTTCTAGTTTATATTAAATAAAAAAAAATTTTAAAATTTATGAGAAATGCGGTGAATCATCACCGATCCAAATAAATAAGTGCCTACGTATCCGCTAACAAAACATTTTTTAAAAAACCTGAATATTAAAAGGTAGAGTACGGGTTTTGAGCTAGGGCAGTAGTGTCATTCTCCTCTGCTTTTGTTGGGTAAACTCTCTATATGCCCTTACAAGTGTCTCAATTGTCTCAAATTTACCCATTATCTATTTAATGTGTCAAATTGGCCCATCGATGATGGAGTGTCTCAGATTTTAGTACTTCAGTCTATTTTCATCGTTAGATCAATCCGATTTTACCCTTAGATCCGTGAGTTTTTAATGGTCGATGTCGTGTGGAGGATCAATTTTTGACATTTTTCTTATTGTTGACGGGCCAATTTCAGAATTACAATAGATAAGCAGCCATTATTAGATAATTACAATAGCTTAAGTACACTCTGATTAGCTTTCAATATTTTTGAAAAAAAATTGCAACACCTATACTATCATACTTTTTCTTAAATAGGAAAATTTGCCAATTTGGTCATTTATATTTTCAAAAAGAACTTTTCTAGTTCCTCACATTCAAAATCAAACATAAAAATGTCCACCTATTTAGTCTCAACGCTTATTTTCGCTCATTTCTCGGGCCAAAAAACGCATGCCTCCCTCGCGTGCCAATAACTTTAAGGGCAAAAATAGAATTTTATTTTGTGTCTCAGAAATGGATTCTTGCAGGAAATTGGCACTTTTTAGGTTCTTTGATTTGCAAGAAAATGGGATTCTTGCAGGAAAGTCGCTATCCTTCCGGCAAGAAAACTCATTTCTTTTGATCTCTAACTTTGATTTGGGACTCTTGAGAGAAATATTTGGATGTTAGGCTATTCATAGACATTGAGAGAAAAATAGGGAACCTTTTTTTTTTTTTTGGTTGCCCTTTTATTCAACACATAGTTGTCTTTCTTGATTCACTTTATGGTAAAGCTAAGCTCTAAAGTTTCAGTTAACCGCAAATTGCAACACTTTCCGGTGACTCGTCCCAACAAACCCCTTTAACCGATTCATCAACTGACAAAAAAGCAATCACTAGTCAAAAGGGTCCTTTATTACTGACCACCTTAAAAAAGCTAGGGAGGTTTCCATCTGCTCCTCCACTATTGCAAGAGCTCAGCCGCTCATTGGAAAATCAAGATTCATCAGCCTTCCACCATCACAGTCAAGTCCAAAAGGAACAGTACCAACTGCACAAGAATCTGCGCTATGAAACCTCGTCCGCTTCTTTGTCTGCCTCTTTATTGTCAACTCCATTAGCAGTAGCCTGCCTCTTTATTGTCAACTCAATTAGCAGTAGCCTTTATTATAGCCAATAATGAAGATCTATTATTTAGATTTTACTTTATTTACCTCCAAAATCTCTACTTCACTTCCTATATGTTTCGACACGATGGATCTCCATCATTTCCAGCCCGCTATTTCTACAGTTTCCATTTGCAAGTTTATCCGACCACCACCACTAGTTCCTCCGCCACAAAGGGCCTCTTTTTGTTTTGCTGCCGGACATGGGCAGATATTATCCCCAAGCTCAATTTCATTACTTTCTCCCATCTCCTATGATTATGTTAATTCCATGGATAACATCTCATTTGCCACTTGAATAATTATGGCCAGATCACTTATTTACATTCTTGCAATAGCTCTCATATTCCATTTTTATCCTTAAAATTATGGGCTCATCAGGGAAATGAGCGAAAATGAGCTTTAGGATTAAACGGACGGACATTTTTTTTTTAAATCTAAGATATTATTTTGGCTAATTTTAGATGTGAAGTACTAAAAAAAGTTTTCTGCTTTTTTTGAAAATGTGAGGATCAAACTGACAAATTTTTCTTTAAAAAAATTTTCAACTAGGTACAGTCTAGTTTGGTTTGCATTATTCTGAATTTTTTTTGTAGAAAAATTACTGTAATGATTTAATATATATAAGATAAAAAAATGAATGAAAAATATCATCCAAAAAGGTGCACTGATATACTTTGTAGAATAAAATTTATATACAATGACAGTGTATGCACTATCACAATTGGATGTATGACACGTATGTAAAATTTGAGTTTCGAATTTAAATTCGAATTATATGTCATGCATTCAATGATGAAAGTGTATACACTGTGTGAGTGTAGGGATGGCAACGGGTATGAATGCCCGTGGGGGTCTATTGGGGTGGGGGTTTGGGCGGGAGGGAATTTTTTCCCCTCGTTTAAAAACGGATATATGTGTATAATTATATATATATAATGATATTATCAATTATACTACTAATTATACATGTCTATTAATAAAAATTAGTAATTATTTATACTAAATTTATTAATACATTTATATTAAATTCCTAACTACACTTAATACAATAACACTTTTTCTAAAAAAATACAATAATAATTTAGTGATTGTATTTGTATCAAAAGTAAAAATTTGATTATTTTAGTTATATTTGTTTTATCATATTAGATTGTATTCAAATAATTTTTGTTTAATTATTTTTATGAGTTTCAATTGTGAAATTACAATGAATAATAATTTGGTGATATATTGATATTTTAGTACTTGATTATTTGCTCAAATTTAATTATAATAAAATTATATAATAAATTTTGTTTTTAACCCTATGGATGCTCCTGCAGGGGAAACGAGGCGGGACGGGGCAAGCAGGTGACAGAGAATGAGGCGGGGGCGGGGGAATTAATAGGCAATAGGGCGGGCGTGGGGGAGAGATCCCCCGCCCCACTCCCGGCCCATTGCCACCGCTATGTGAGTGTGAGTATATAAAAGATTTATCCATACTTCGTACACGTCCACGTGTTCTTTAACCGAACTAAGAGAGCATCAGTTCAACATTCAACGGTACTACTGATTCCAGAATAAATCTGTGGGCAGCCAATCTTAACAATTAAGCAAGTTTATCGTTTTTTTTCAATGACAAGAAAAAAATAATTGACTCCAAAATTTGCGTGTATCTTAATTGTTAAGCATCGATTCAATCGCCACCCAGTCAGAGTTTGTAGGAAAATTGGGAAGCTTCCAAAGAGGATGATTAGAGTTTGGGATCTGTACATTTCTGCACCTTGCCCTTTTCACCTTTGCTTAGTTACTAAGTCCCAGATTTCCACTGACTTAATACTCGACACTTTCTTTCTTTCAATACAATAATAATACAAAATCCCAAATTCCTGCTTCAGTCAAGAAACAAGAAAAATGGGTGAAATTGATAATGGGAAGTCATCTCCTTTCCAATTCTTGCCTGAAGGTTGCGTATCAAACATCATCTCTTTGACATCTCCTCAAGATGCATGCGGTGCATCAGTCATTTCTGTGGGCTTCAAGTCTGCTTCTGAGTCTGATACTGTTTGGGAAAAGTTTCTTCCTTCAGATTATAAAGAGATCATCTCAAATTCAGTTAGCCCCTTGAATTATGCAACCAAGAAACACCTCTACTTTCATCTCTGTCACTCCCCAATCCTGATCGACAATGGTAAACTGGTAATCTCACAGCTCCTCTTCTTCCCTTTTCTTTTTTTTTTTTTGTTCTAACGCAGAAAAATTTTGATTTTTTTTTTAAATTTTGTTTCTTCCTTTTACTTATTTTCATTTTTTTTCTTTTCTGGACAATTTGGATGCACTATATAGTGGCCGTGTTTCTCGTGTTATCAAGAGAGAGTTATCTTTTGTCTGACCAATTCTTCCTTCCCTTTCTGTCCCTTTCTGGTTTAGCCTCCCCACCCTTTTTGTCCCCTTCTGTTTTAATGGAAATATGATGTTGTGAAAGATTAAAGACTTTGGCAAATAACTGTTGATGTAACAAAAATCATAGAGTTGGTTAAATTTGATTTAACGTTGTCTCTAACAGCTGTAGAATCTCCAAAAACTTTACATAAGTGCATTACTTATGAAAAGGGGAATCTTGATTAACAGTTGATAACTGAAAATATCATGAATTAATAGGTTTTCCAAGAAGTTAATAGGAGAAGTTAGAAGGTTAATCCCTGACCTACTGGATATATGAATTGTGGGCATTGTTCATTTTTCAATTTGTCTTCGAGTGATGGACTTTGGATGAAGAAATACATGATGCATCTTACATCTTTGGTATGCTAAGTATAATAGCAATGACTAGAGATTGACTACTATTTTTATTTCGCTATTCTAGTTCAAGAACATTTATTTACTTTGATGCTGGCCCTGACAATTCAAACCACTTTGTTGATAGCATTTCCGAATAATTTCTTCCATCTTGTAGCTTTCAATTCTTCTACATCATGTTTTTTTTTTTGGGTTGATCATACATTACTTGATGTTGACATTACTGCAGTTAAAACCGGGATGCTTACGAAATAGGCATAATCATAATTTTTCATTAGCCTTCTTATCTCTAGGAAAAAACAAATTAAAATCCATCAAATGCATTTTCGGCATTGATCTCAAGCATATCGGTTAACATAAAAGAGATGTGTCTGCTGTTGGACAGAGCTTCTGGATAAGGAAATCAACCGGGAAAAAATGTTATATGCTGTGTGCAAGGGAGCTCTCTATTGCCTGGAAGGATACTCCAAGGTACTGGAGTTGGACGTCCCTACCTGAATCAAGGTGTGCATAAAGGCTAATACGCTCTACCTGATATTTCCGTCTAATCTTGGCCAATCTGAGTGATGGCTCTATTTTTTTTTTTTTTTTGTCTCTTTATGTTTCTTTGCTGATTGATTAATCTAGAAAAATAAATGATATATTCAGGTTTCCTGAGGTGGCTGAGCTGGTGGATGTTTGTTGGCTTGCTATACGTGGAAATATGCCAACTCGATTGCTGTCCCTGAAGACTAATTATGCTGCTTATCTCGTGTTCAAAACTACAGAAACTCCTATGGACTTGAAACCGTAGCCAAGGCCTCGGTTAGCTTTGCTGCAGGAACTAGTGATCTCTTTGAGCCAGAAGGTGACTCTGTCTACTTAAAAACACCTACATACGCACACGATGGAAGACATGTATGGTGGAGGCCACGTATGCGGCCACGGCACGTTAGGAGGCCTCGGCGTGAGGATGAGGTTGATGGCCGCGTTCCACGTCAGAGAAACGATGGATGGCAGGAGCTTTTGTTGGGAGAATTTCTCAACGATGAAGGCGATGGGGACATCGAGATAAAAGTTTCAGAAACTAAGATTCTCAACTGGAAAAGAGGCCTCATTCTTGAGGGAATTGAGCTTCGACCCAAGGAAGAAGTGTGATATTCTGAGTCAGCAGTAAAACTTTGTGACTAATGAATGATGTTACTGGGGAATATGTGTAAATGAGAATGAAAGTGAATACAGAATATAGTAGTGGTATTGTTTACATCTTCTTCAGCTTCTTTATCATAATGCAACAAAAGCATGATCTGAAGGATTTTGTTCGATTACCATTTGGTTTTTTGTCAAATCTGAACGTTCACTTTGGCTGAATGATAAAAAAGTTGTGACAGCCACTGAAGTTTGTGGTAAACGCCGAAAGTTTTTGTCTGAGCCCATCTAGTGTACTAGAAATGAACCACGTCTTAGCTTTCTTCAGGACCTATCCACCTTGGCCACCCATACAAACGTAGATTTTGATACAACGGATATAGACGATAAACTAATCAGGAGCATCCAGGACTACCACATAAAATGTGGACTCGTGTAATGTAACTACTGATATAACAAATGCAAACGCTAAACGGATCATTGTAGAAACGTGTCAACGTGCAAAAGCACAATAATTTTTGTTACTATCACTTGTTGAAATTTGTGCCTACAAATTTAATCTCAACCATTCAATTTTAAAATACTACATTTATCTTCTTCTTCTTTTTTTCTATTGTCATCATTTACATCTGCTCCTATTATTACTCTTACTCCTATTCTAACCTATGCTAAGGAGATGCTCAACAGAATCATAGAGAACCAACGAAAATTGAATCACCATCGGATCATACAGGTGCAAGAAGCACCCATATAGATTTAAGAGAAACCACATTAAGATTCCGTTTGATAAAATTGAATCAGAATTCTAAAATCTGAATACTGAAAAAATTAGATTCCATTTGATAAAATTGAATTTGAATTCTGAAATTTGAATTCTAAAATCTAAATACTAAAACAATTAATCTGTTAAATTTTAAATACTGAAAAAATATATATGAATGTTTGAATTTTACTGTTGAAACTATTTATATTATTTGATAAACATTTATAACTAAATGTTTAATAAGTTGAATTGTACAATTTTGCCCTTATATCTTTTCATCCAAAAAAGAAATAGAACCTATGATTCAATTAGTTTAAAATTGGTGGGTACAAAAATGACAATATTTATTTTTAAATCAAATTAATATAAAAGATGAAATATATTATATGAGAAGTATGGAGAAGATATTAAAGTCATTAAAAAAGGAGAAAAGATAATTAGAAAACCGTTAGATAGAGAATATCAAATTGTTTAATTAGATAAGAATATTGAATAGAGAATATCAGGTTGTTTAATTAAATAAAAATTTTGAATATAATTAACAAATGAGAGTAGATTTGGTAAATAAGATAAGGTAGTTGAAGTAATTCTATTAATTCTTATAAAATTAAGCATTCAGTTAAGATTCTTATACTGAAAAAAATACACACAAGTTCAGCAGATGAATTTTTATTTATCAAACACTCCAAACATTTGAATGTTTGGAAAAGATCAATTTCAACACTTTTTTATGTTATTAAATAAACCTTAAGTGACACTTTTGATGGAAAGTAAAATTTGAACCATTAAACTTCCACTCCACAAAGACATGTTATTGTTTGGATAGGAGATTATTTGACCAAATATATTTGTTTACATTATCACTACAATTTCTACTACATTTTTTTATCTAACATATATCACATCACAAAAAATATTACAATAAAAATATCTCAAATAATTTACCATCTAAACACTGACCGATAAGAATAAATACTACACTTGATCTTAGCCAAAAGGGTATTCCATGCAACTGTGATCATTGGGGAGTCTATCACCATGAGCTATCACCATGATTATTGATAAGACACCTATCACTGTGATCATTGAGGAGTCCTGATCTGTACTTAATGTACTTAGTAAGTGTTTTTGGATTGGAATGATTTAATAAAAAATAATTTGTAACATAAATTTTAATATTTTTTTTTATCTTTTCAATTACTTTTTTATCTCATATACATCACATCACAAAAAATTTATCTTAATTATTTTAAATAAATATTTCAAATAAACTCCTATCCAAACTTGATGCCTTTTGATTTTTTCTCCTTTTCATAATCATGATACGTTTTATTATTTTCAAACCAATGACAGTATTCAAAACCAAATATATATATATATAAAAGAAATATTAGAAATAGCATCCAATTAAGTTGTGATCTAGAGAATAAAAGTTAAATTCATACAACTCCATTTTTCTTAGAATTTACCATTTGTTTTGGCAGTGCCATGTTATTGTAAAATACTTCTTCGACAATGTCATATTGCTGTAAATTACTTCTTCGAGAAGCGTAATTAATTACTCTATGCTTGGATATTGATGGGGTTGAAATCCACTCTCCTCCATCTTTAAATCCATACTTTGTACAACATTTAATATGATATTATAAATTATCAATATGTTAGTGGTACAATTCATGAATACATTGATGTGGCTTATCCCTTAAATAATTTGTCCCATCTTGTTTGTCAAACTCAAAATTCAAGTCTCTTTCAGAGATTGCGTGTTGTTGTGAAGTGAACTCTTAACTCAAAATCGACCTTAGTGACAAAATTCATGCCTTTTCTTCGGTTCTGAAGATTGGACAATTGGGTCTAATCCAAGGAAGCTGGCATCTGGGGTCTCATAATCCCTAACACGTGGAATGGAATTAGACATCGACAAAAGCAACAAAGGATAGATGTAGGCTGCACACTGGTTTGTCTCACGAAGTATGAAGAGAATTAGGCCAGCAGAGCAAAGCATGAAGACAAAAATTTGCTTAATTTATGTTTAAATTTGTGGAAAATTTCAAACACAACAATAAATAATTAATTGATACAACATCTTGATTTCATTTGTTAAATATGATGGAGACGCGGAAAAGGCACAGCAAAAGGTTGCTAATACGAGATGGACATGATTAAAGGTGCATTACATTATTGTTATTAAGAATAATGTGTGTATAAACACGTTAACAATTGGTATAGTTCATGGAATTATAAAATGCTTAATCAATCAAATCAAAGTAAACACGTCACGAAAAAGACAAAGCCCGGTTAATTGAATTCTATGCACTCCATTATTTTAGGAGAAGGGGCAAGAACGGTTGTTTAAAGATTCCTGGCAAAGATTTGACCCAAAAAAAAATGTAAGATTTAATTGCATTTTGTATATATTATTTTTCGCATCACGTGTGGAGTTCATAAAATTTTATTTTATAGGTATATGTTGTTAAAAGTGAGTTATACCGTGTGTATACAAAGTTATATTTAATGCATTTTGTACAAAATCGGCCCGAATAATTTTCCTAACAACTGTTTGGGCCGTGTACATTATTTTAATTCTCTACCTTTAATTGTTTTCAACCGCCTTTTCCACTGTAATATGTAAGCATGTCGATGAGTAGGTTTTGGGTTAGATTTCTTTGATGCAGATTCAAATCTATTAAATTTATTTTGATTCAGACCCCAAACCCAAATCCCGACCTTTATGGGTCTGAATAAGTAAACTCAAGCCTAGATCCTTATGAGCCTGGATATTTTTCTGAACGTACAGTGAAGAACTAAAATAAAAATATTTTGAAAATATATAGAGTTAAAAAATAACATATATACCATCCAATTATTATTTTCAAATAATAAAAGTAACATTTAAGATGTTGAATGCAATATTATGAATTCAAAGAAAAAACTATTATCAAGGAAAGCGATTTATTTTCAAAACCTTATCTACATCCACATTGAATATTAGATTATTATTATTATATGTGTGTGTGTTATTTATACATAGGTATGAATAGTGCCTAGTTTAGATTTGAATTTGGGTCTAGATCATAAAAAATCAAATTCTATCTAGATTCTTGATTCTCTTATAAGGTTTGGGTTTAACATATTAAATCCAAACTTTACCCAGATATATTGATTATAGATTGAATTTAGATAAGATTTGACTCATTGATATGCCTAGTATTGCACATTAACTATACATTAAGTCTCGTGGTATATGGAGAGAATTTCATAATGTTCAAAGTCAGTGAATTCTATTTCTTTCGAGCCATTAGAAAATGAATCTTGCTCTCTTTAAAGCGTAAAAAATAACTTATATTATGTGTGATTATGTTTCTTGAATGCTTTACGGTAACAAAGATGTAAATTACTTCTCAATTATTGCAGGAGGACGAATTAAGTTACTTGATACTCATATCAAGTTTGATTTAATAAGAGTTCATTTAAATTTGATTCGCTGACTAATAAATCAAACTTGAACAGCATTTTGTGTCTGGTAAACTTTCAAATGCGATGCAATTAGTACGTGAAAAGCTCAAACTATTCGAGTTTGGTTCGATGAAAGCCTGTTCGATTTTGGTTGGTTTATACCCCTATTCTCAATTGAACAAACTATTTGATTGAGGCTCTTTAAGTCGACGGCTTCATAATCAAATCAATTGCACTTGAGTATTTAACTGTGTTAAGTAAAACCAAATGGCCTGAAACTTAGCCACCCCAATCACCAAGACTATAAATAGCCTGAAACTCAATCAATCAGCACGTACAGAGGACCACCCATGATTACTAACTCAATCATGAAGCAGAAGAAATACTAGCCACGACTTTGCCCTGTACAACTACCCGCTACTCCATCACAACCACTCATTTCCCTACACATTTGTTCTTTATCATTCAAATATAATTCAACCCATTGTCCCAAAAAGACATTTTCAATCAAGAGATAAACAAGTTATCCCTTGGACAATTTGTCCCAGTTGGGTTGTCAAAATTCTAGTCTCTTTTGAGAGATTGCGTGTTATCGTGTAGCGAATTCAACTCAGGAGTGACCTTAGTGACAAGCCCTTTTCCTGGGGTCTGAAGAAGGAACAATTGATCTGAACCAAAGAAGCTGCCATGCGGGTCTCAAAAATTGCTAACACGTGGAATGGAATTAGACAAGGACAAAAGCCAAAAAAAGGATAGATGTTGGCTGCACATTGGTGTGTCTCGTGAAGAATGGAGAGAAGTAGACTAGTAGAGCAAGCATAAAGACAAATTTTGCTTAATTTATGTTTAAATATGGGATACATTCCCTTTTATTTCATGTAGTTTGGTGTTTTATTACATAATTTTTCTATAGTTTAAAAATTATATATAATTCATTTTCATGATTTCGGTTAATGCGTCATTGTTAGTTTTTCAGTTAAAACTAATAGTTAATAGTTAATAGTAAAAAGTTAAAATCAAACTAATTATTTGAAAAATTTACCCTTTCATTACTTCTTTTTTTTTCCCTCCAAACATAAAAAAGAAGAAATTAAAGTAAAAATAGATAAATGAGAAATAGAAAATACCATTAAACATTTAGTTAAAAAACCTATGATGATATTTGTAGTAAGAAAAAGATTTGGTATTTTTCTTTCTTATTTATTTGTTTTATATTTTCCTTCCATCATTTTTGTTTCTTATTTATTTATTTTTTATTTCCCTTCCATCTCTTTTATATTTAGAGAAAATGATTTTGTAGGCCAAGATATAGGTTTTAAAATCATCTCTTCACTTCCGAGAGAGAGAGAGAGAGAGAAGGAAAAAAGAAAAAAGAAAAAAATAGTGAAATAATGGATTTGTCAATTTATTAATTTGATTTTAACTTTTTTATTATTGATCATTGGTTTTAACTGAAAAACTAATGGTGACGCTTTAATTAAAATTATGAGAGGGTTATATATATATATTTATTTATTTATATAAATCAAAGGAATTATATGATAAAGCATCAAATCACAAGGCAACAAAAGGTAATTTATCCTTAATATGTGAAAATTTCAAACACAGGAATAAAGAAATAATTAATACAACATTTTGAATTCATCCGGTAATTATGATGATGACGTGGAAAAGGTCCAACAACAGTATCCAACAACATTAAACGTGTATTACATTGTTATTAAGAATGATGTGTGCGTAAACACGTTAGCAATTGGTATAGTTTATGAAATTATAAAATGTTTAATCAATCAATTCAAAATAAACACGTCACAAAAAAGACAAGTCCGATTCAGTGAATTCTGTACGCTCCATTATTTTGAACGCTCTACCTTTAATTGTTTATAGCCGGCATTTCCACGGTAGATGCCTTGAGTGTACAATTAGTCAATGATTAACGCCAGTGAATTACATTTTACCTCCTACGATTTGATATTTTATCACATAATTTCGTATAAATATATATATAATTATCTTATGATTTGAGTTAAAGTACCGTCATTAGGTTTTCATATAAAATAACGGTCAATAGTAAAAATTTGAAGTCAATAAATAAATTGACAATGTCACTCTCTTTCTTTGGGAAGAGAAGAGATGATTTTAAAAACTTATAATTTGGATTACAAAAATCTTAACATTTCTCCCAATATAAATAAAAAAAAAGATGGAAGAGAAATATAAAACAAATAATAAGAAACAAAAATATCAAATCTTTTTTTACTACAAGTATCATTATAGGTTTTTTAAACCAAAATTTTAATGGTACTTTCTATTTCTTATTTATTTATTTTTATTTCAATTTTTATTTTTTTTGTTTGGAGGAAAAAAGAAATAATAAAAGGATAAATTTGTTAATTTATTAGTTTGATTTTAACTTTTTACTATTAACAATTAGTTTTTAACGAAAAATCTAACAGTAGCACTTTAATCCAAATAATAAGAAAGTTATATATAAATTTTAAATTATAGGAAGTTATGTGATAAAATATTAAACGACAAAAGTAAAAAACAATTTAGTCTAAATTAAGATTGAACAACGTCTTGTGTTTGATGAACGTTTAAATTTGACGAAATTTATACGTAAAAAGTTCAAGTTACTTGAGCTTGATTAAAGTGATTTGACTCGTTTATTCTCAGTTATACCCCTATTGAGGCTCTTGAAGAAAATTTAGTCACCGTTTCACCATCAATCAATTGCACTAAGTACAATTTACTTAACTGTATTAAGTAAAAATAAATGCATACATCGGAAACTTGTCACCAAGACCAAAATAGCGTGAAAACAACTCAATCAGCCCGCGCATACGACTACTAAACTCAATCATGAGGCGGAAGAAAATACTAGCCAAGCACTTTTCCCCTCTATAAAAGCCGTCTACCTCAGCCCAACCACCTGTTTCCCTACGCCTTTGTTCTTCATCGTTCAAACACAACATTGATTCAACCCATTGCCCAAAAAAGACACTCAAGCGAGAAAAATGAACCACAGCAAAGATGGGATTTCCTCCTCTTTCTCATGCTTGCCTGAAGGCTGCGTGTCCAATATCATATCTTTGATGGCATCTCCCAAAGATGCAGGCAGAGCATCTCTGGTTTCGTGGGAATTCAAGTCTGCTTCGGAATCTGACACCATTTGGGAACAATTCTTTCCTGCGGATTATAAGGAGATCATTTCAAGCTCCGCTAGTCCTCCCCTTAGCTGCGCTACCAAGAAAGAATTGTTCTCTCATCTTTGTCACTGCCCAATTCTCATTAATGATGGCACAATTGTAATCTCTCTTAACTCTTCTGTAATTGACAAGTAGTAGAAGCCCATGTGATGTTCCTCGTGTCAGAAAGGTGTTTAGGTTCTCAGGTTTCTCTGCAGATTCCTCCTCCCCCCTTCCCCTGTTCCTTCTTTCACTTTTGAGCTGAGTTTTGAAGAAATTATCCATTAGAACCTTTGAAAATGTGCGGAGCTTTTTAATCTGGATACATTGATGAGTTAAAAATGGAATCAAGAATCCCAGATTAATCTTTTTTGTCTTTCTTTTGTGGTTTGTGCGTAACTGCTTCAAAGTTTTTGTCGATTGAAACTGCACAGCCTTTGCGATTGTACGAAGCTCCTTGATCTTGAGATACCGAAAAGTGAAAATGAAATCTGGATTAGTCTGTCATTCTTGTGTGTCTGTTATAATTTGTAGCTTCCTTTTCTAAGCAAATCTGAAACAAGCCTGTTTCTTTTATCATGATTTTCTGTTTCCTGTGCCAACTTGATTGAATGCTTGGTTTACTTTTTTTTTTTTTTTTCAACAAACGGCAATATCGAATGCTTGGTTTACTGAACACAAAAATATTTGACTGTTTTGGAGTAGAGCTTTTGGCTGAGCAGATCTACTGGAAAAAAATGTTACATGCTGTGTGCAAGGAAGCTTGCAATTGTATGGGCAGATGTTCCTCGGTACTGGAAATGGACTCCCTTTCCTGAATCAAGGTATATCTGTTTTTCCATCAGCATTCTCGATTAATTTTACTTTATTTTATTATTCTTTTTTTTTTGAAGGGGATCAACAGTGGTTACCCGCTTTCCCCCTTGATGACTTGAACCCCTGACCTAACACAGGTGAAGTCACACAGGTGAAGCGCCTTACCGCCTGAGCTGCACTTTGATGGCAGCATATTGAATCGAGTTCTTGGTGCTAATTTGTCAATCTTGAATAAATTGATCTTCAGGTTTCCTCAGGTAGCTGAGCTGGTACATGGTTTTTGGCTTGACATTCAAGGCCAGATGCCGACTCATCTGCTGTCTCGGAAGACTACTTATGCTGCCTACCTCGTGTATAAAATTACAGAATGGCCATATGGGCTCACAAAAGCTGCAAAGGCCTCAATTTCATTTGGAGGAGGCAGCAGCACTAGTGGTGCTAGCTTTGTTGTTGAGCCAGAGAACAACTCTGTCTTCTTGGAACCACTCCCGTTCTGGCATTATTTCCCACCTGGGCAGGATGAGATTGTTGGTCGCTTTCCACGGCTGAGAAAAGATGGATGGCTGGAGATTTCTCTGGGGGAGTTTTACAATGATGAAGGTGATGGTGATATTGAGATGCACCTTTGGGAACCTGATGCTCTTGACTGGAAAAATGGCCTCATCATTCAGGGGATTGAGATTCGTCCTTGGGTTGATCTGTGATACTCTGATATCAAATGTTTGTCAAAATTACATATGTTTAGCATTTGATTGGTTGCATAGAAAATTCATATGTAATTCTGGCTTTACTTAAGATCATATCACAAGCATTTAAGTTGAATTCCAGGAAGTTGGGAAGGGAAAGGTGTACTCACTGCAGATCATGATACAAATTATTATGTATTGTGAATTATGTAACACTTGTATCTGAGAACCTCTTACCCTTTTATCAATGGTCTATGATCTCTTGGATGGATTAATCTTTGGACTTCGTTCATTGACAACATATCTATTCCTCTTTTCTTTTAGATTTTGTTAGAAGTGGAAATGTATTTTCCATTTGGGAAGATCGGTTAAATTGGTTGCTACAATCTTTTGATTGCCAAAAACACATAATATGATACAAAATGGCTTTTATGTGGGATCTTCATATTAATTCTCCAGTTAATCTTTTGATTACCAAATAGATTATTAAAAGTGTAACTAGAGAACTGAAAGGGCTAGAGTACAGGGGGTTGGAAAGATTCCTATGCAGGAAAGTATATATATCCCAAAGGATTTTCATTTCAGTGGACTGGGCACTAAAGGAATTCAGTGTTGGGAATAGTCTGATGGACAATGCAGTGGCTCTCAAACTTGCTATGATCAAAGCAAAGGGAACAACAGTGGAGGAGGATTGAAGCAAAGACATACTAATCTTTAACTTGGGCAGATATGTGTCAAATTTCTTTTGTCATTTGAATTTGATAAAAATTCCAGATTTGCATTCAAATTTGTGAATGGGACATCAACCGTCAAAATCTTTTGTTAATTCAACATCAAAAAAACCCTTAATGAAATGGCTGTCAGCTTAAAGAAAATGTACTATATGTTAGCAGAAAAAGGCAAAGCAAAGTTTCTTGAGAATTGTAGCTTTAACTAATATGCAGTCAAACTAATATGATAGCTTTGGTATGGATCCTCATACAATTAGATGGACTTTCAGAATCAAGTAAGCACGAGGCACTCTAGTTGAAAACTTTTGAATCTATTCTTATGGTTTTTTTATGTTTGCGAATTTTACATTTGAGGCCGAGCGTAAAAGAAGGGGGATGTTGGCTGTGTAGGAAAATTTTGTCAACGAAAAATAAGAACCATTGACAACACCAAAGCACAATTTTAGCAATTTGGTTTTCTAGGCCATTGAGCATTGCCTTTTTCTTTTTCCTTTTTTTTTTTGTTAAACATCTTTTCTTGTTTTCGTGAAGCTAGGATCCTTTGATTTTTCATAACTTATTCTGGGATTATGTTTCAGTTAAACCCAATAATGTCGTAAATTTTGTTCCAATATACGTGGAGAAATCCATGCAGGTGCCTAATTGCCTCACCTGCCTTTGATCATTTCATGGTACCTTCAAAAAAGCCACGTACGTAGATGTTTGAGTAGAGCTTAGAAGATCATATCATAATGGCGACTTCATCAGGCCCAAAAAAATCCTCGTCGGACGCCAGTCGGCCTCCGCAGGCCGTAAAATTTGCACGTAGGACGTCGAGTGGCCGTGTTGTGAGCCTCTCCCGGGACGATGAGATAAATATGGCAGAAGAATTTTCAGGTTCAAGTGACTTTATGAATTATACAGTACTCATGCCACCAACGCCGGACAACCAACCTGGAGGATCATCAAATGCCGGTGCCTCGGGCGACAAGCCTGACGGGCCTAGCCCCTATGGCACGGCGTCTAGGTTTCGCAATGAGTCCCAACGGGTAAGAATGAGCAGTATTGGGAGCGAGGACGAAGGCAATTATGGTGGAATTGGTGGCGGTGGTGTGGGGAATGCGAGTGGAAAGTTGGAGAGGAGGATGTCATTGATGAACTCTAGTAATAACAAATCAATGCTGTTGAGGAGCCAAACTGGTGACTTTGATCATAATCGCTGGTTGTTTGAAACAAAAGGAAAGTATGGGATAGGAAATGCTTTCTGGCAAGAGGATTCATATGATCAAGATACTGGTTTAGGCATGTCTGATTTTTTGGACAAGCCTTGGAAGCCACTTACTAGAAAAATCAAGGTTCCTCCTGGGATTCTCAGTCCTTACAGGTGCACCCCTCTTCCCTTCCCTTTCTTCTACCCTTTCTTCTGGAGAATTGATGGCTTGATTATGATGTTTAAAATGTTTTGTTTAAGTCTCAGGTCAAGAGTAGCTGCTCTAAAATGGCATGAAAAACTTGTAATTTACTTTTTTCATTCTTTTTCTTTTTTTTTATGAGGGGACACATGGAGGTTTTTTTTTTATTTTTTTTTATTGCGTGGTAAATGGTTTCGGGTACAGATTGCAGGGTTGCCTTGTTATTTCAAGGTGTCCTTATTGAACTAGTTATGCCTTGAAATCATGGTTCAACCTGCCAGTAAATCATCCACAAAGGGATGAGACTTGGTAAACTCACTGCAAGTCTTGACTAGATGAAAAATGACTTTGGCAAGTCTTTAACTCACCTAGTAAATTTTGCTCATGGCTGGGAATCATTATCGCCTTTACCTAATCACTCCAAGGCATTGAAAAAGAGTGAAATAGTTTTGATACATCCAAACCAGTAGAAATGAGCAAAGTTTCCATTATGGAAGAAAGCCTATGATGGTAAAGTCTGGAGTGAGATGGAACATACAATCTCGAAGGGCTTAGATGCCAAAAGGGATTCAAGAATGGTCAGGTTTTAATGGGGATCATGACCCCAATTGCGATTATATAACAGCAAAAATAGCAGGTCTAGAGGGATTGAGAAACACTTCTGGTAAACTTTTTTGTGTGAGAAGCTTGTACCATTTTCCTTCCACTCCTTTCTCGTCCTACCACACTGCTTTATAAAACAACTCGACAAAGAAAAAGTTGTTGGCTCAAGTCTAACCAAAATTTTGTAAATACAGGTTATTGATAGTGGTCCGTCTAATAACACTCTTCCTCTTCCTTGGATGGCGAGTACGAAATCCTAATCGAGAAGCAATGTGGCTATGGGGTATATCCATTGTATGTGAGATATGGTTTGCGTTCTCGTGGGTGCTTGATATACTTCCCAAGTTCAATCCTATCAACCGAACAGCTGACCTTGCAGCCCTAAAAGAGAAGTTTGAGTCATCTTCTCCCTCCAATCCCCATGGCCGATCTGACCTCCCTGGCATTGATGTGTTCATCTCAACAGCTGATCCTGAAAAAGAGCCTCCTCTGTTTACTGCAAATACCATCCTTTCCATCCTTGCAGTTGAATATCCTGTTGAGAAAGTCTCAATCTACATTTCAGATGACGGTGGTGCCATACTCACATTTGAGGCCATGGCTGAGACTGTCAACTTTGCTGAGGTCTGTATGAAATTGAGCATTGCATCTACTTGCTTTCTGGGATACATGAGCATGTAAGATTGCAGATACTATTGCCTAAAGCCTCTGATACACGTAGAGCCAAATATACTTGTACGAAACATGCTAGATAAACATTGTTGTCAATTTAAAGAAATGCATGATTCTCTTGTACTTATTTCCTTTGCATGTGCACAATACACAAGCACATATCCAAAAATATAGAGAACTTGCTAAAGGATGAAACATTTTTCTCTCTCATTCTCTTCATTCGAAGATTAATGAATCTAGTAATGAACATGCACTATGGATATGCATGTCCAGATACATTTTGTATCGTCCTGAAGAGTTTTTAAATTCGACAGGTTTGGGTACCGTTCTGCAGGAAGCACAATATTGAACCAAGGAATCCAGATAGTTACTTCAGTCAGACAACTGATCCTACCAAAAACAAGAAGCGCCCTGATTTTGTCAAGGACCGCCGGTGGATCAAGAGGGAGTACGATGAATTCAAGGTCAGGATCAATGGTCTGCCAGAAGTTATACGGAAAAGGTGTGAATTGTACAATTCAAAGGAGAAGAAGCTAAATGCAGAGACAAATGGTGCTACAGATGAGGCCAATGTTGCCAAGGCCACATGGATGGCAGATGGAACTCATTGGCCAGGAACATGGCTCACACCAACAGCCGATCACTCAAAGGGTGATCATGCCGGAATTCTGCAGGTGGCCATGTAAAACTTTTCTACGTAGTTATCTTACAGTAAATCAACCATAGAACACATTTTGCACGTTCAGTTTCAATACATCTATTGATAAGCAAATAGAGAGACAGAAAGTGTACAAAAGAGATTAAAGAGGAAGTTTCATATGCAATCAAACTGTTTTCAATTAGAATGCAGAGACAGTAATATGTCACACATGACATGAAGTTCTAACCATTTCGGTGGTTTCTTTGTTCTCAAACTCCCGATTTGATAGCTATCTTTTATTCTAAGAGGAACTCCTGATCTATACACTGCCTATTAAAGTCAAGTCACGTATAATTCACATAATCTTCCTTCCTACAGATAATGAGCAAGGTGCCAGAACATGATCCTGTAATGGGTCATCCAGATGAAAAGAGGTTGGACTTTAGTGGTGTTGATATACGACTTCCCATGTTTGCCTATGTCTCTCGAGAGAAACGACCAGGCTATGATCATAATAAGAAGGCTGGAGCCATGAATGCCTTGGTCAGAGCTTCTGCAATTCTTTCCAATGGACCATTTATTCTTAACTTGGACTGTGACCATTACATCTATAACTCTATGGCAATGAGGGAAGGCATATGCTACATGATGGACCGTGGTGGTGACCGTGTCTGCTATGTACAGTTCCCACAAAGATTTGAAGGAATTGATCCCTCAGATAGATACGCAAATCACAACACTGTCTTTTTTGATGGTAAGATTATTTCAACTAACTTTCCACTGGATAAGTTTGTAAGGACATAACTAGAGTTCATTTTAGCTCAAACACGTTTTCTATCCTGATACTCTTCCAGTATAACCGTCTAGTATCCCTTCCATGTCCTTTCGAGTTAAGCATTCAATCCAAGTTAACAAAAACTGCATAAAAACAAGAAGAGGAAACATCTGTAGGTTTACAATTCTGTCTTGAGACTTGCGTGAAACCTGAACTAGACCAAGAAAATGTATATCAATTAACACTAAACAACTTGATGGCAAATACACATCAAAAGTAACAAGTACCATCTTTATGCAATAAAGTTCTATAACTGTATGCATTTGGATTCAGTTCCTCTAAGTCAAAAACTAAGAAAATAGAAAAACAATATGGCTTTTGTAATCAATATATGATTTGTAAGTATATTAAATCAGCTTTATGTGCTTAAGATACTTGTGATGCATGCAATGGTTTTCTTCCAACAAGTGTTACCTTACGATGAATCCAAAGATAAAGAGGCATTTCTCCAAAAGATAAAATTATGTCCCCCATAAGAAAGCTTTAACGTAAGAAGGCAGAGATCCAGCTCATAATTCTATTATGATGATGAACTTCTTGATAAAAAAGGAAAGGCATGAGAGTTAAAACCTCATAGATGAATTGAAAAGCAACACAGAAATAACCATGATAAGAACCAACCTGTAGAAGCTTCATCCCAGTGGAGGCTTCATTTTTCATGATGTCTTAAACTCGTAAAATTCTATATAAGCAAACAAAATATCAAAAACTGTAACTCTGCATGCATCAGGGAACATGCGGGCATTGGATGGTCTTCAAGGTCCAGTGTATGTTGGAACTGGTTGCATGTTTCGTCGGTATGCACTCTATGGATTCCACCCACCACGGGCAAATGAATACTCGGGCGTGTTTGGACAAAACAAGGCTCCATCTAAAAAGGTTAGGTCACAAGCTGAGGAGGATGAGTCGCAGCCCCTGACAGCACATCCTGACTTGGCCGTGCCAGAGAAGTTTGGGAATTCCACTCTGTTTGTTGACTCTATACCAGTGGCTGAGTATCAAGGAAGACCACTTGCTGATCACATTTCTGTAAAGAACGGACGGCCTCCAGGTGCACTGATCATTGCACGTCCCCCTCTTGATGCTCCAACTGTAGCTGAGGCTATTGCCGTTATCTCTTGTTGGTAATTATATACTCAGTTTTGCCTGTTAGACTATCATTTTTAACAACACTTAGCAGCCTCTATTTTCTCTTGCTGCATATAGATTCTTACTCGTAGACAATGGACAATTAGCAAATAGAACTTTTTCTTCAGCAGATCAAAGCGCATAAAAAGAACTACTTTCAAGTGTATATGTACACTGTATGTGAATGCAGGTATGAGGACAAGACAGAGTGGGGAGACAGAGTAGGGTGGATCTATGGATCAGTGACAGAAGATGTGGTCACAGGTTATCGTATGCATAATCGTGGATGGAGGTCTGTCTATTGTATCACAAAAAGAGACGCTTTTCGTGGCACTGCACCTATCAATCTCACAGATCGTCTACATCAGGTACTTCGATGGGCAACAGGTTCAGTTGAAATCTTCTTCTCCAGGAACAATCCCGCTCTAGCAAGTCCGCGCCTCAAATTCCTCCAACGTGTGGCATACTTCAATGTTGGAGTCTACCCTTTTACCTCCATATTCCTTGTGGTCTACTGTTTCCTCCCAGCTTTGTCCCTCTTCACTGGGCAATTCATTGTTCAAAGCCTAAATATTGCATTCCTCTGCTACCTCCTTGTCATCACTGTCACACTCACTCTCATTTCACTCCTTGAAGTGAAGTGGTCAGGTATTGGCCTCGAGGAGTTGTGGCGTAATGAGCAATTCTGGGCCATTGGTGGTACTAGTGCGCACCTTGCAGCGGTGCTACAGGGACTCCTCAAGGCAATAGCTGGTGTTGAAATTTCATTCAAATTGACAGCAAAAGCTACTGCAGAAGATGAAGATGACATCTATGCCGATCTGTATGTTGTCAAGTGGACAAGTCTATTTATAATGCCCCTAACAATCATAGTGGTCAATCTCATTGCTCTAGTACTTGGAATTTCAAGAACAGTTTATAGTGTAATTCCACAGTGGGGTAAGCTGTTTGGTGGAGCTTTCTTCAGCTTCTGGGTGTTGGCCCACATGTATCCTTTTGCCAAAGGATTGATGGGAAGAAGAGGAAGATTGCCCACCATAGTTTATGTCTGGACAGGACTTCTTTCCATCACTATCTCATTGCTTTGGATTACCATCAGTCCTCCTCAGGGTGCTACTGCAAGTGGCCCTAGAGATCTGAACCTTGATTTCTTTTGACCTAAAGGTTTTGATCTGTTCTAGTGCTTTATTATATCCCCTTTAACCTAAGCAAATTTCACTTATCTTGCTCTCTGGTTCGTTGATCTCTGCTGCAATGCCTCCAGTCTCCTCTTAAAGATTTTTGTAACCCTAACCGGTCCAGTTGTAAGGCGTACATATCTTAGAGAAATTCTGTCTTCTTAATTGTGCAGTGTGCCCTGATTTTTCTTTCTTTTGTTGTTTTTAGTTGGACCACTTCTAGATGGTATTAATCAAGTATTAGTTCTCTTCAGAGAATTATACAAGCATCCTAGATGCATATAGCCTGTTGCTTCGTCATCTTAACTAGCTTGACAAGTGCTTTGCACATCGGACGGTATTTTATGAATCTAATCAAATTAAGACTTCAACATTAAATTACTTTTCACTGCACTATTAAAAATTTTATTCCCAGGTTAGATATATGCAATTATTTGAATTTCTGTCTGTGGAAGGTTTCCATGCCAATTGAGGTATTCTTTGCTCCTAGATATGCAATAAAACCTTACATTATGACGGTAATTGGTGATATAAACAGGAAATTTACATGTTAAAGTTGTAAGACAGATATCACAGATACTATAAGCAGAGCTATAAATTGCTCAGCACTTAAAATTACAGAGTACCCCAGCGTCAAAGTAACTAAACAGCCTGGTCAAAATCACAACTGTGGTCTCCATAAATGAAGAAGCTGCAAAATTTTAGCTGCTTACTTTAGATTTAAGGCAGTACACGCTCCCAGGAAATGCTTTCCATTACAGAAAAAAATCACGAATTCGAACTGGTCTCTTTACTGCATTTGTGAAACCCTGCACAATCTCACAATAGTTATGATAATGTACTTCAATTTTCCCATTAGAATGGCTCTTAAGTCATAATTTATTAAACTTGTACCATTAGATTTTGTGAGAAGGAAAATCTTAAGACCCTTTTCTGACACAGTTCAAATTCCAAGTGAAGTACGGAAAGACACTTCCTTGAAGTGAAGCTTGGGATATACCTTTATGGAGTTTAATTAACTAACAAAAGCATCATGGCACCAGTTGAAGATACTCGTCGGTCAAAACTACCATTTTTGCCTAAAAATTCTGGGACGTTATACTTTTGAACTATTAGTGAAATTATTTTGGAAGCTTATAGTGGCAGAAACATGTTCGCAGATGAATAGCAACCAAAATGCACTAGGAAAGATATAAAATCTTGTCTTTGCCAGCATAGAATGACAACATCATGAATGGATGGCTCAGGCATGGGTAGAGACTAGAGACAGAATCATAATGATCTGGCACAACTCTATGATCCCTTTGTAAAACACCATAATGGATCAAAACCTTCTAAATAATTTCTATCCTTCCAATTCCCTCTACCCAGCTCTTTCTCTGTTTATCCAACGTTTGGCCAACCAAAAATGCTTGATAGAGTTGTCAGTTGCACTTGCTAGGTTCTAAGGATAGTAGCTAGTTTTTCCAAATAAGCTGATGCATTAACATGGAACCTATAAATCCCATTACTTTCAATGTTTGGGAGAATTATGTATTAGCGTATATTAAGCGCAATTTTGTCATAGGAGTCATCCTGAAATTTTCCTGGGGGACTACTCGGTCTAATGAAATTTGGGATTCAAATTCAAATAAACAGTGAAAACCGCATTTTCGAGGATTGAAGGAAATTAAAGTTCGTGGGGTGCAGATTGACTTCATAGTCAGATATATTAAATCCAAAAGTACCACATGTTGTTTCCTGGGCCCAAACACTTTATGCCAATAACTCTATAAATTCAAGTGTTTTCATCATCAAAACAGATGCCTGTCCAACTCTGAAACAATAGGAGGCTTCCATTGAATTAATAAGTTTTCGCTAGCATTTCATAAACAACTAAGCAAGTTATCAATTTATGATGAATTGAGCTTTCATATAATTCGCAAGCAGTATTCAAGACAGAACTAGCATTAGAAGCAAGTGAAATGATTGTGGACCTATACAGATAATGTGCTGAAGAACAAGAGCAATGACAGCAACAATAACGTACAAAAAGTTACATACCTCATTAAATTTGAATAATAGAGGACGTAAATCTCTCTCTGCTGTTCCTGATGCTTGCACATTTTGATTGACATTTTCAGAACCATCACTTTTGACCTTTCTAAACCTGATTTAACACAAAATCTATCAGCAGAATTGGAATGTGTTAAATTAAAAGCTCTGAACAGTATTCAAGACAGAACAAGGGGAAAAGGCAAAAGTGACTTCTGATACTTTCAAAACACTGAAATAGCATCTATAGCTTTCAAGGTAATGCCGAAATTTCAATCTCAAAATTTTTGGCGCTCTAAACCTCTTAGACTTGCATAACTTTCTACTGTTCAAATTAGTAATTTTTTCACGCTTTTAAATAACAAATTCAACATCTATACTTTTCAGTTGTAACCAGTTCAACTACACAGAATACAAGACAATTCACTCTTCCCTATTTTTTTTATTAACTAAGTCTAAATCACTCACTGCTTTCAGAATCAAATCATAAAAGTCTAGGCACAGACTGAATGAACAAGAATATACCTGTCAAAGAAGTTAGAGGAGCTCAACAGCTTCCTCGTCTTTTCAGGTAATCTTACTTTTCCACTTGCTGTTTCCAATGTGCTGGCTTCTTTAGTTAATGGTTGCACCATTGACAGTCCATTCTGTACTTGCAGTGATATATTTTTAGCACTTGTCTGCTTCTTAGCTGTTGCAATTCCCATGCAAGACCTGGTAGATTGTGAACTTAGATTCTCTTTCCCTGCCAAGGCACAGTTTTCTTGATTGGAAGCATCCAATGGGTCCAAACATCTGGTAGTGCAGCCTTGCAAAATCTTATGCCTTTCCACCTGAAAATTTCACATTGTGTATGTTACTACCAATAGTAAAGCATAAATTATTCAAGGCACAGAGATATAGGGGAAAATATTGTTTCACACTCGACAAAAATGAAGAATGATGTGCAAATTTGGATACAGACATGATATGTCTTGTCCTGATGACACACGATATATGTCTAGAAAAATAAGCAAAATTCAGAACTATCGAAGCAGATTATAAGAACATTTCTTAAAATGGAGCAAGAACGTAATATCATGCCCAAGGAAAATACTTCAATTATTCAGTGAAGAGAGACTGAAAAATAACAATATCAAGTGACCTAATCAGATAATTAGGCATCTTAGGTGTGCAAATATTTTGAAAAGGCACAGGTTACTTTCATCATACAGTCAAGTGCTTCTAATCTAAGAAATAATTCGTCAATTCTTTACATCATGGAAAACAATATAGCCACAGTAATTACCATTCAGAAGCAAACCACATTAATAGCACATCTTAACTTTACAAATTGGAAAAACAAGCATACAGGTACCTGAAAAAACTTGGATAAGCCAGTAAAATTGCATTAACTTTTCATTGCCCAGGTATTGAATAAACAGTCCCAAGATTGTCAGTAATTATTTATTTCAATTTATTCAGAAGAAAGAGATACAACACCCCCCCTTCCCCCAAAAGAGCAAGGATAAAAAGGCCAAGAAAAGGTCCTCTTGTACTCACAGAATGTGTAATTAGACTTGACCAACACCAAGTAACTTTAGTCCCCAGAAGTGTCCAGAATAAATCAATCAAACCTAAGCCACCAAACCAGTCATTTTCAATTTCAGGCCCATCAAGTTCGAATTACAGGTAGTTTGACAAACAGCCATGTGGCTGAAATTTTCTACTTCTTGCTTATATTGTATAGCTTCACGAGTACAAAGGTCCACATAAATAAAGCCATGACAACTCAGAAATAGTGTACTAGCCATGCAAAATAAGTAAAATAGAAGTAATTTACATAACTTCTCATATCGAAGCTGGGCTAGGTTATTATTTGGGTAACACCAAAGAGTTATTTATGATATTGTGCAACAAGAAACCAACACAGAACAACTTATAGATGATGCGTCGTGACAATATAAACACATTACTTACCTCATGTACCAACAATTGCTTCACAGCTGAGGCCAGAACAAAATGACAAGAACTGTATCCCTGTTTAAGGAATGAATGAATTGCAGATAATTGTTAATAAGTCAAAAGCAAGAAAACTTCTTTACAACTTAGGATGCTGCAAATAAAAAACACTGGGAAAAAATTCATATCAGGTGAAGAAAACAAAACTAACCTTGAATTTTATGAAGTCCTCAATGGGAGGATCAAATGATAGCAATGACCCCTCCAAAACATCTTCGTGTCTTCGGCCACCAAATAAAGGACCAGATTGTAAGTTCTTGTAGTTTAAAGCATAGTAGACCATTGTATTTACTAATTGAGCCAAATCAGTTTTTTCTTTCTCCGATTGTAGATGCAACGCCACCTACAATAGAAACCACACCTTAAGCTTCTTACCTAATGGTACTCATTGCCCTAGGTAAAAACTGTTGGATGGCCTGTCTTAATTGGAGCTGTTTCCTCTATAGGCAATGTGGTTAAAACTAACTAAAGATGACAGTACTTTACACCTTTATCTTGCTAGAAGAAAGCACTAAGAACAGGAATCCCATATCAAGCCGAAAAAATGGCATTGTGTGCAGCATGCAACTAGGAAATAAGTGTGTAAACATTACCGGCTTCAAGGTTGGAGGAGACAGAATATGTAAGAATGGAGAAATTAACTCTTCCGCAAATGACTTAGTTGACAAATGCCTTGAGATGTGTGGTGATATTTTGATATGCCAGGAGCGAAGTATATCCATCTTTTCCAATGACACGGTCCGGTACCTATATGTTCAAATTTCAAAAATAGCAGTAAAAACTCCAAAGCTTGATAACAATCTGACACAATCAGATAAAATGCTAAATTCTTTTGCTGCATTCTTTGAGATGAAAGTGAAGTACCTTTGAAAAGATTTTGGCCATTCAATATTTAGCCTATCAACTTGAGCTATCAGGCCATGTATGATCATTGCAACTTGGGGCTGATAAACTACAAGATTCAAGGAATAAAGGGAGCTTCACCTCCATACCGATTTACACTTAAATGATTCCAAGTTGTAGAATTCTCTTACCTTGAAGTGACATCTGTTGTGTGCGCATAATGTACTTGTTTATTATATCAGAAACCTCAAGATTATCCAGGCATTTGACCTTTGATACAAATATCAAATGGTGAATGGTCAGATCCAAATTTGGAAGCAGATAGTCAAGAATATATAGTGATGGTCTAATACTTACAGTCTTTTGCATTACAGGGTCATAATAGTGGAGTCGTAAGATGTTTTCATGGATCCCATCATAGATTAAATCATAGTCCCCACTGCAAATCATTGAACTTAAATGCATCACTCAGAAAATGCCTATAAAGCTACCAATTGTAATGAAGTTACCTACCGATTAGATATCAAAGAGAGAAGAAACTCAAGCTCATTTGACATGTTATTCAAGATGTTCATACATCGTCTTTCCCGTTTGACTCTTCGTTTTTGGAATACCTGTAGTTAGGAAGTAAAGATCAGTCAGACAGGAAGCACAACCTAACAAGTGATGTGAACTTCAATCTGAAGATGCTATAACATGAACATAAGGTGAAGAAAAGTTAGAGAGAGTAACAGACACTAATGATTTAACCTCTTTCCATATATCTAAAGCACTTTTTGATGCATCCTTTCGGCCAACCACTTGTGAACTGATCTCCAACTGGGAGCCAAGAGGAAATATCAAACATTGAGCTAACAACAGGGAAAAATATTACTCAGCTAATGCTAAACTCTTAAAAAAAAAAGTTAAGAGGTTTTAAGTTGATAGATAGGAAAACCTCATAAACTACCAGACCCTACAAGAGAATGTTAATTTGCAGAACCATCTTTTATTTGGAATTATTGGCAAACTATTGCTGAGAAAGTTCATTGTAAAAAGCCAGCTCAAAATTCCATCGTTTGTCAAAACAAATAGATATGATTAAGCTTTCAAATGTTGAGTTATCATATATATACACCAAATTATGTTCATGGAGAATCACTTCTGAAAAACTCTCTAATAGAATGAGAGCTTTTAAAGATGAATTTGCAATACCAGACTAATGGCAGTTGAGAGACTCGTAGAACTACAGCCACGTAATGTTGGCCAAATCCAGGAGCACATGTGGAATATCATTTAATAGGCAATTTTCAAGAAGGAAAGTTCACAAACCACACCGCAAATGCTTCATGTTACAACATCGGCTACAATGCATCACGTTTTAGGATTCAAGGCATTTTCTCCACATACTAACTAAATCACCATAGATGGCAAAGCCTAAATGTACAATTCAAGATGGGTTAGGAAAATTCAGCACAGACCTATAAATTCACAATAAAACAAGTTCTAAGCACCAATTATTAAGGTAAAAGATGTAGTAAAATGTTCTTAAATAGCTAAAAAGGCAGGACAAACTCTGATCTCATATCAAATATTGCCCCGAACCAGCTGAATGGAGAGGGATAAGGTTTTTGATGAGAAGAATTTGAGTTAGATTAGTAATACTCATAAGTTCACAACTATAAGAACCTGGTCTATATGCAGCTTGCTCTGATGGTAAGCTGCAATTTCAGAGCAGGCTTCAATAGAGTCTAAAGGGAAGTCAGTATTACTCGGGTTTAACGATTTTATTGTCCAAACAGTAAATAGCTTTTTAATGATCTATAAAGGAACTGTCAATATTACATATTCAACATAATGAAGGATTAGTACACCAGCAAGAGCTAACCTCAAGTAACATTAAATCGCATCACAGAAATCACAATGCATGAAATCTTGACAAGAGAGATTACCTCAGAGATAGTGTACAGGCACAGTTGATATAATTGTGGCAACTAGCCCAAGTTCCTCTGTTCAGTTTGGCATTTCTACTAGAATGATGATGATAAAAGCGAAAACAATTAACAACTTACCATATTGAGTGCCTCCTTCTTCTTGTTGAGAAACTGAAGAGTGTTCAAGCAGGACCTTATGTCACATTCTTTTTGGAAGGCAGGGGGAGGAAAAGCAGTGATTAATATGAAAATAAAAATTAATTGCGCAAAATGAATGGAACTAAATAACATGATATGACTTCATTTCGACTTATAATGTGTAACTGAGAAAACTAAAAAATATCTCTTTCGACATATTGTTGAGGATAACTATACCTTCACAAACTTTTCAACTGTGTAATTCCTATTTTGTGACAAATAATTCCAACGAAATCCTAGACTTCTTAACATTTTTCCTATTTGACCAAATCTCAGATCACACTACTTGTTTTTAATTGTCCATACTGAGTTCATCCGAGGACCAAGTACTTGATAGTTAACTTACTTCTTGTCCTTTTCAACTATCAATCATAGGCACAAAAGTTTCTCGTAATGTATTCTGCATACGCAATTAATTTGAATAGCCAGGCAATCTATTATCACTAAACCAGTAAATGATGCAATTAGAGAACTTGGTGTTTATCATTATTTCATCAATGTTGCCCAGCTTTGTAAAGAAATATGTATTTGGTGAATATAATCTTTTTCCAGGTTATTAACAATTGCTTCAATATCGAAAAAAGAAAATGGATGTGAAAACTGGAGAAAGAAGCAGCTGTTTTAAAAGTGTATAGGATGCCTTACCATAAACATTCAGACTAGTTTTCACACAATCCTAAAGAAGCTTGATAAGGCATCATCATCTATTAAGTTCAAAACAAAACTTGTTTAAATTTCCTGACAACAGTGACACAGTTATAAACTACGTCCAGACCATTTTATGAAAACTTACCACATATAAAGTCAAATAAATCTCCTATCCCATTTAATCAGAAGCTTCAAGAACATTTTCGATTTCAGAAATATGCAATGCCTGTAAGCTAAAGCCCAAGATACTTGCACATAAAACACGAGGTGATAAAGATTTACCATCTTATGATAATTAAAGATCTATTCCATCAACTGCATTTTGGTTCAAGCCAAACAAACAAAACTGACCACCTCCCCAGTTCCCTCTACTTATGGTATATGATTTTGCATCGGATGCTTAACAAGACACGTCAAAGATAGGTGTTAACAGGTATCAAATTACATCACAGCTTTGTCAACTTGATCTAAATTTTCTGTTATACTTTATCAAGTCATAGTCTCTATCAATTTTTGCATTTACAACTGATGGCAGCTATGGTAAATTCTATATAACTGTGGTATAAACAATGAAACACACAGCTCTGCTTTAGTGAATGGGACACACCAGTATATTCTGCTAGTGCTGTTAGAGAAATGGAATTTGTCTTCACCCCTTCCTTGTTGCATATATACTTGAGCCTACAATTATTTCAGCCAGTGGCGGCAGCAGGTAAGAAAAATGAAAATTGGCAATTCAATTATGGTTACTCAATTGGCCAAACATAGAGATTAACAGATGGAACTTCAGAACTCAAACCAAAACTGCAAACTAGAGAAGATCATTCAGGTCAATGATGCGAAGCTTATCTCATGACATGCACATACATGCGTCGATGTGTTTGTGCATACAAAACAAAGTTCCTAAAGGAAATGATTGGGGGTGATCTCCAACATTTACATCAAGATGATGTTTGTAGTTTCAAAACAATATAACAGAAGGGAACCTAATAGAAGTATAACTAAAGCAAAAAAAAATTAAAAAGGCTAAAGGTAAGAAAAGAAAGCCTTCTTGTATGATTACCACCAGTTTAAATTAGAAAAACCATGCAATTCTCTATTCCATATCAATGAACACATAAAATTTCAGCCAAATTCATGTGAATTTTGGTTTGGTCCATCTAGATGCTTTTAACAGTTGCTTATTTATTGTTTTCACTGAGAAATTTCTATGCAAATACTTAGGTAAAATAGTGATTGTACAACAATTCTATCTATCAGCTAATTTCTGAATACATTTTTAAATAGAGACTTTCCTTACGGTAATTCTCCCGGTTAATCAACATGGGGTCCCAAATTAAACTTCTAAAACAAGCTGGTCGAAAGAGCCATAAATAGCACCACAATTCAGGGGTAATGCCAGAATAAATAGAGAATAGCGTCAGTTAGCACAAGAAGATGACTCCAGTTAACCTATCATTCAGCAGCATCATGAAAAAATGACCTGTTTACAACACGGCTCACAGTTGGCTGCACAAATAATTGAACCCTGCAATGAAAATTGAAAAAGAATTGAAGAACAGAAAGATCATTAGAATTGCAATCAAAGATGTTAGTTAACTCTAAAAATATCACTCTCTAGAACTTTTTGAATCTGACAAAAGGCTTTTCCAATATCAGCTAAAATCCATGATTGACCTAAGCAAGATATAATTATTGGAAGCCAGTTCTTTGTTTTTTGCTTCTGTTCAAATTCTCATTGGAGCTAGTCAGCTAAATTTTGAGAAACTATATGCACTTTTGAGAAACTATATGCACGAGAGTGTTTCAGCCATACTAACATTAGTATTTTGCATGAGTAAACATTATCCAGGAATATCTGACTAAGTAATAAGTAGCTCATGTCCTGGAAACAATAATAATAAAATAAGCGGTCATGGGCTTTAACCAAAAAAAAAAAAAAGGTTCGCGGAATGAAATTTAACAAAGGGGCAAGTACTATCTAGAATGTACCTTTATAATTTTGTAGTTAAGTGAAGATAATATGCTACCTACTGAGGTTGTCTATTAATTAGGAAGGTTTGATTAAATAATGTTGCTTAGCCTTGAAGAGATAAAGTATTCAGACAACCCATATTGCTCCTTTAATACATTCGAGTTGAACCATGAAGTTTTGGAGCGTGTTATTTCTTTAAACCTGGGGACAGAATGTTCTCTCTTTCTCTACTTTGTTCTGCATGACTTTTTAGTACTGAAACAATATTAGGATATTTCATATAAAACATTTTCTATTACACCAAAACTTAGCAAACAAGTGTAAGTTTCATGCAGCAACTCTTCAAAAAGAAATCATAATATTCATGGGGTTTGGAAACAAGCAAAAGGTTATATAGAAAATCTTTCCTATGTTTACACCACAACTGTTTTACTAGTGTTCATCACTATATTCTGCCAAGTCTTGGTCACCTTCCAGTTATTGTGCTGCTATTCATGCAAACCTTCTTATAGTCAAAAAGAGCATATTTATCACATGAAGTAACAAGAATTTGAAATATATTCTATTTAGAATTCTGAAAATAAAAAATATAAAGATGAAAAACATAGCAACACTAAAATGTATCATACTCACTTAGAAATTCAAAAAATTAAAAGTAAAGAGTATAAACTCACCTCCCAAGTTTAACAGATCTAAAGAACTAGCAAAATATTTGAAAACTAAGTCACAAGTTGATAAAAATTTAAGAATCAAACACCTTGATTAGCCGTGGTTATTTAGATAAGATTTTGGCACTCAAAGGCAAGTGAATCCAGCAAATACCAAAGAGAAAAGCTTGAAGAAAAATGGCTTTTATTAATTCTTAGATCTAAGGGACACAGGAAGGCTCTACTGACAAGTTTTTGAATCTTATCATACTTATAACTAATGCATTTCAAGGTAAGGTGTAATATAAATAAGATTGCAGTATTTTAGTCATGTTGCAAGTGAATCATCTTATCCCCCATTGCTTTCAAAGTCAAAGTTTTACCATGGGTAATACGACGGATGTAAGGATGACTTGATCAAAGCATATTAGGAGAATTCTGAATGAAAATTTTTGAGAATTGAAATAATCCACTAATTTCAGCATCAGTTCAATCAAAACCATGTAATTCATTGATGAAGCGTCAAGATACTTACTTTGCCACCTGACGCAGTGGCCTTAAGACAGGTGCATATAAATCATTACAGATACAAATCACCTGCATATTGGTACTAACAATATCAGTATGAAGAGACTAATTTAACTTAGAACTCAAGGTCAGGATAAGCTTACAGGTCTTAACAAGGATGTGTTTTTCTGCTTCTTGGAAGATCTCGGTCCAGAATGTTCCTCTTGACCTCTAATTTCTTTTCCACTATCAGATTTTCTTTCAGCAGAAACCTTCAGGAACAAGATTTGAACAGTGTTAGTTAAAAAGAATATACAGCTTAAGCATGAATAGTTGGTATACAAAATCACATATTACTGAATGTGAACTATCAACTCTGAGTGCCATTTAGAGACATTAACTACTCTCCAGTTAAACTATTAAACTACATTTTAAAAAATTTGACAGAGTAAATCAGATAAATATCCTTAGCCCCTCACTAGTGGAACCTCTTAATTTACCAAATTCTGATCACCTATCCATATAACAATGTCAAAAGAATTGCCACCTTTTTGCAAGTATGAATTAGCAATAGCAATGGATCCAAAAATTGGCATTGCGTATGATGCACCTGAGATATGACAGGTAAACTAACTGCAGTCCAGGAGATGCGTCCTTTAGATATTTTGTCTATGCTATTTCTCATAATATTAGCATGTTACACTTGTGATGTTTCTTATAGCGGTAAAAGAATGGCATAAGAAAGTGTAGAAATAGAGTATCCAAAATGACCCTTAAAAAAAAAACAGGATGGGATCTGTGTTGTGGTATATTTCTTTCCCACTTCACATCCTCTAATATTTGTCTTTATTATCTGAGTTGGAATAGACTGTCTGAAGGCAAGAAGTTAAAAATATTTCCATCCCAAAACTGTACGGAAACTCATACAGGCCTACAGTGAATGCTGAAGTTCAAAAGAAGTGACAAAATAGGCTAAATTTTCTATAATTTCTGCAAGAGATACATGAGCACTTAGAAAACTCCAAATGGCTAGTCTCAGATACTCACAGAATATTTTTTCAGATTCTGGCTGAGAGTAACCAAGCACAGACAAAGTCTAGAATAACTGAATAAAATTTAAGAAAATAAGGATTTACAGAGCAAAAACACAGTCTTGGATTCATATAACTGGAATAAGAAATAACCAACAGAATTATGGTTCAGAGTGGTGAACAACTCCATCAATCCGAGGCTCCAAGCAGACATCCTGGAACGACCTAGCAAGCTTAAACCTATACAGTTCGGTCTGAGCAAGATTGAGTATTCTCTCAAGTCTCAACATGCATTATACTAAGCATAGTTTGCAACTTTAGAAGCCACAATATGTGACTTATCCAAATACGCAGATCACATTCAAATAACAAATCTGCTAAACCTCCACAACTTTGAAATAAGTTAATTGATCTGAGCTTGATAACAAGATAATTGCAAAATGGCTGTTAAAAAAATATCCATAAGGCTTCTATCATCAATTATCCAAAATGATTGTCTCTACAAATTAACGAAGATTACAAAGTAAATTGCTAATTCGGCTGGCAAGTGAATGACTGATTAAGCATGCAGTCCCTTGCAAATAAATGACAGGTTTAACAACATAAAGAAGCAGGAAGATATTAGGATTATGAAAGTTACCATCTTTAGAATGACATCAACAGCACCCTTGCCCTCACCAAGAGCACCATCAATTTCATCAATAATCTGAAAAGTTCATATACCCTGTTAGACAATGTGGAAGGAAACACTAGAAAAATAAGCATACTCTACTCAGAAATCTCAGAAATAAGTTGTGAACACCAAAAACTAACCAAACATTTTGGCTTGGAATCAGAAACTACAGAGTTCATCTGAACCACATCAAGGATTTTGGTTTCAATCGTTGACGCCGACCGATCATCACTAGCATTAATCTGTAGTGAAAAGCATTCTATAGTGAATGAAAATTATCACTCAAGAAGTTTTGCACGAGGAATAATACAAGTGTCTCTGAAGATTATAAACTGTGATTTTAGGTAGTTCCTAATCAAAGTTAGGAAGTCTCATTACGGATAAAGCACCAGGATAGATTAATAAATAAAAGGTAAAGCAGATGCTAGTGGCCAACAAAACATTCAGTATTTTGTAACACGTGCCAATGAAAATTGAAAGTGCTATTGCAGCACTAATTTTCCATTACTCTCTGTCTTCCTTTCTGGAATATGAGCAGAAGATCCCTTTGAAATGTGTACCTCTTCAGTTAAACCTCCATTTATGTTTCAAGATATCCAATAATAAAGAACAGCCAGAGAAACCATAAAAGTTCTGAAGAACACATAACATAACCTCAAAAAGGACTCCTGAAACACATTAATCCCCATAGTTAGCACCAATGGAATCTCAATTAGAGGAGCTTAAGAATATATTGTACAGTGATTATGCAGTTCAAAGCAAATTAGTTATTGTACCATGAAGCACAATGTATGCTTGTTGACCACACCTAGCATCCCAAAATCAGGAAATGTAATAGTTTCAACAGCATAAAAGAAATGTCAACCTCTTTAGATCTAGAGAATTCGAGTTTGTCTGTGTTGATTATCAAAATAAGTAATAGAAGTGGAGACATCATATCATTGATGTTAACAAATTGAGTGGAAAAAGTTGCAAACCTCCACCACGCGGTACCCACAATGTCTAGCAGCTACATGCGCCAATGTTGTTTTCCCCAAGCCAGGAGGACCACAGAGCAAAAGAATCTGATAAAATCAGAATGTTCAGCTATAAGTATCAACATGAAACATAAAACAGGAATAATATGAATAAAGAAACATAAGGACATGCAACCAAAATATAGATATTGAAAAGCAGTTTAAGAATTTGCCCAACTGGGGAACAGATGGTGAAAAGCAGTTTGTACGAGGTATAACTGACCTAGAGGCAGTTGGGTGGTACATCAAAAGATTTTCACTATTGTGCTCTATGAAAAATGAGCAAGCAAAATAAAAATAACATTGTATAGATCAATTGAGGCCATCTAAATACAGGAGATGAAACCAACTGAAGTCAAATCAGAAGAATAGACCACCATACTACACAAGCCCTCCAGCTTCTGGTATGGAGCGTTTTCAAAGAAAAAGAAGAATTTATGCACAACATGATCCCATATCAAGATTAATAAAAAAATTTCTAATTTTTTTTACTGTTAAAAGTAAAGAAAAAAAATCCATCTTTTTGATGGGTGGTTTGACTTGGATTGGGAACATTGTATTCATTGGAAATGAGATCACAAACCATCAAAGACAACATGAACCTTAGCTTCTTAAAAGAAAGTAATTCCTGGAACACAACTAAGAACAATGTATATTTCAAACCTAATTTAACCAGACCATTGGATTGAGAAGGCAAGGATTAAGGGAAAAAATGAAATAAAATAAAAAAAAGAAAGGATCCCAACTCCATTGGGCTTCCCGTGTTGATTAGCCTCTCTAAGAATATGTTGAGATGAGAATGATCCTCCTGAAGCTATAAATATGCACTTTCAGTTTAGTACCCTTTCCTACACAAATTACTCGCATTTAATAGGCTTATGACGATTGGGAGAAACTCCTAAATCACTCATCATTTGCTCTGGACTAATACTCAGGTAAGCTTCTATCAATTGGTCAGGCCAATAATCAACTAACATAATTACCTTATATAGGCTAATCTTATTCTTCAAATTAAGTTTGAGTTCATTCACGTTATACCTGTCAGAGCCACATTCTTATACAGCGCAGTGATGACAGTTGCATGTTGTAATATGATGCAAATAAAGATATTATGCATTAAAACACACCTTTTGTTCTGGATGACCAACTGTTTTCTGCTTCTTCTCCCACATTTCTTGAATATCATTTGATTGATTTTTTTCTTGATTCTGATAATTATGAGTTCTAAAATTTTCTTTGCTCAATTTGGGTTTCTCGATTACTTCCAAAAGAGTTCCTAGCATGAAAGTTCGAGTGTTTGACAGCAGAGGAATGTCGTTTCAGAGCAGACAAAGTATCATCTGCTGTACTCTTAATTTCAGATCCGAAAACACATGAATCCCATTGTTTCAACCAGAGGAGGACCTGCAGCAGAGTAACATTTGAGACCAAGACCAATACGGTACAGTATCCAAATTACCCTTGGCTTATATGAACAATCTAGATAATAACTCACAAAGTAACCAGATAATGCTCCATTACCGTAATGAAAATTATTGGCAGATTCTAAAAGTGAACCAAAAAACCAACAGATGCTTTATACCTCACGATTTGTGTGTTCATCACTGAGAAGCTCCATAAAAGTATTTGGGGCATATTTGTCCACCCAAAGCTGCTCTGGATCAACTGGTACTGGTGAACAAATTGACTTCATTTTCCAACTTCAACACTAGCTTGCAAAGCCTGCAAAGACATCACATAAATGAACTATGAGCTTCCATACAACGCAAAAGATCACCTAATGAAATTCTCAAAGGGGGGAGGGGGTGAAGAAACAGGAGTCCAAAAGTGAATAAAAATCACTAGCAACATCAACCACATTTTCTCTGATGGAGAGACAAAGAGCAAACCTACCATGTGAGGAGGTTGCCAATACAAGGTTAGGGCTAGTCAATGAAAGAGGACATTTTTGTGTATCAACATCATGACCTCTTAGGTCCGACATGACCAAAATTCCCATAAGGGCAAAAGCTGGCCCTTACGTTGTGAGGGAAATAAAGCCTAAGCAAAACAGGATCACAGAAACGAAACTTCTATAGAAAAGGTGTAACTGATAAATGGAATTTCCATCTTCATCTTCACATTCAGATATAATGAATAAGAATGCAAAGGAAAGTGGGAAACTCGATACACAAGCATTACATTTCCTTTTCACTTCTTCTCTACAGTAGAGATCAGGGGAGAGAGAGAGAGAGGAGAATGCAACTTAGGCTAAATGAAACACTTACTTTCAGCATTATCTGAAGAAAGTAAAAATATGTTATACTCCTTCCTATGCCTAACATTTTCCTCTTTCACCAAATTCGTGGAATAATAAAATCGTTGAGACACTCTACAATCCTTGAAAATGTCTAAGAACATGAGACCAAGTAGGAAAGATACCTTTGAGAATTCACCTTGCTCCACTCTCTGCATTAAAAACTCTAATAGGTTCCCGCGAGAGACCTGAAAAGGTGCTAGGATTGTTTTCTATTGTTCTTCCAGCAAAAATTACCGACAAATGGCAGTTGAATGAAGTCATAGTGAGTATTGTAGAAAAGATAAACACGGCATTAACGATGAAATCCAGTACAATGTTTCTGCAGAACAGAAATTATGACAACAATCTTGTACAAACCAACCAAAAGCAGCAAATGAAAGACAACGCAGTGCAAATAACCATGTTTAAAGCCGTAACTTTCCTGATAAAGATATCCAAGAAGCAAATTCCCATATCCCAGTATTTGAAGCGAAACAAGGACTCATTTGCTTAAATATGTAGACACTGTAATACTACAAGAAATTGCAGGAATCTGTAAAACTGAATGACCCGTATCCACTAATCCCTGTACAGATACTATACCCCATCAAGATGGTGCATATAATGTCTAGATTAGTAACTTACAAAGAAAATGTCATTAAAGATTCCGACTCTAGAAGAAGCTTGCTACATTTTGTGAACTATTATGTCTAACATAATGCTATTCCTTATGACGCTGATGTTTCCATACTCCAGATCTGTATCAGTTATATGCTCGAAATCAAAGAGTTGATACAAATGGTGTAAATAACTGCAATTCTGCCTAATTGCTCCTTAAAATCTTTGGGCGCATTCACTAAAAAGCTATTCTATTCAATAAGGTACAAACATGAACCGAGTTGCAGATAGGACCACCTTTTTCCTCTATTTTATAGTGTCACAGAAAGTAAGATGCTGCTTTAGAAGGCTCGATGACCATTTGTATGTAATACTACACCATCTCAAAGTAGAAAGTTCTCAGGGGTAGCCTACGAGAAAAACTATTGTTCTACCCAAAAAAGTACTCATGTTTAATGATTGATGCAAAAGTGGACATAAAACAAATTCAAATATAATAACCACTCATTTTATTTCTGGACTTCACTAAATTTGAATCCTTTGATTATTTCTCTTCAACAAATAGAGAGGTGAAAAAGCTGATAGTTCCAGCCCATTAATTTTCTTTCAGGAAACATTATCCTGCACATGGCCAATTAACGATTAAAAAAAAGTATCAAGTTTTACCGTTGGCTCAGTAACAAGTGACAATTTTGACCTTCAGACTTTCTGTGTTTTACTGAAATAAATCGCATTTTCAATTTCTCTTTTGTCTCAACAAACTCAATCCAGCATTTTGCTGCTTACTGAATACCAAAACTATTCATGTTGTAACACAAATGAAACAAACATAAATTTCCATCAGCAAAGCATCAGCCATATCTCATTGAACCAACTCATTAGCAACCAACTAGATCCTGCATTCATGTGCATCCAGTTTTCTATCTCTAGCAACTTTATTCAGAGCAGAATAAAGGAGGATCCATAATTGTTAAGGATTCATTAGTTTTTGCAACGTATTTACCCCACCTTAGAAGACATATTTTCATAACAAAACATTCCAAGAAAAATACCTCATGATCCTGAATTTCTCCAAACAGAAACTCTCAAAGACATCAATATCAATTGTCATATTTTTCAATCCACTTTCTTGGTAGTTTTTGCATTGATTTCTCAACAGAAAGACAGATAAAGCTGCAAGTAAACAAAAGAAGCAAACTTCTTCACTAGAAACAGATTTTAAAAAGAAGAAGAAGAAGAACTGACCATTAAGATCGCCCCTCATATCTAACTTCTTCACTCTGTCCTCACTTTCGACCCCACAAATCTTTGCATAAACCCTCTCCCCATCCAACCCCGTAATCGGGACGTAATCCCCGTCTATCTCTGTCGCATACCTGGACAAAACCCGCTCCTCCACCTCCTCCGACTCCGACATTGCCACACCAGCATCCACATTTCCAGCCACCGGCCGCGGGGGAGGGTACCTAAGCCAATCCTCATCCTCCTCATCGTCCCCATTATCAACTCTACTCCGCTTGTCCTCTGGGTCACCAGTCGGACGCCCATCTCCACGGTCAATCAAATCCAGGCTCAAATCAGGTCGGAATCTTTTCTTGAGGTTGGTTTGGGTTTTGATTGGGGAGGGTTTTGGTGGGAGAGATAAAGTGGGTTTAAAAGAAGGGATTTTGGGTTCAGGTGAATCCCGTGGTGGCTCGAGCTCGGATGGTGGAGATGGAGGTTCTGGAGGGAAATCAAGGTCGAAATCGATCTCGTCTTGGAAGTTAGAGTTGTTGGCTTCAAGCCATTCTAGCTCTTGTAGGTCTGGAAAATCCATATCCATGGCCCTTTTCCTTGGGTTTAGTGTGTGTTAGTGTGTGTTTTGGTGGAGGGAAGAGTGTAGGCAGAATAAAGGGCAGGGGATCTTTTTGGCGCGAAAGAAAAAAGGAAATTGCACTCGTAGTCCCTCACATATTGCGGGTGATAAATTTTAGTATTTCATAATCAAATGAGTGATTTTTAACCCTAAAAAAAGGATAATTTCAGAAATCTCCCCTGAGGTTTGTAACAATTTCATTGAGCTCCCTTGAGGTATTTAATATTACACTTACCTCCTTGATGATAGACAATGACTATAATAACCTTCATAATTTTTTCAAAGACAAGCCGTTGATAAAAAAGATTAAAAAAAACAATTCTTTTTGACCAGGCCACATAATGTGATCAAACTGTTTCACCTATGACCATTAAATTGTAACCTTCTATCACTCCAAAAAGGAAGAATTTTGGTAATTGAGGGGCTTGGCTGTTTGAGTGGAAAAAAAGGCAAGGATTGTGAGATTTATGATTGACGATTTGGTAGGCAATATATGGAAAAAAACCTATAGAGAGGTAAAGATTATAAAGGTAAGAATTATGATGGTAGATTTTGGCATCTAAAATAAAGAATTTGTTCGAAAAAAGAAGAAGTGATAAGAGTTTGAAAATTTGGGTGGATGTAGAAAACCATGGGATGGAAAATATCAGAACATTGGCTAAGTAATAAAACTCATAATTTTGTAGCGTACAAGTGTATTCTTGATTTTTAAAAAATTTTAATGACTATTCATATTTTGAAAATTAGATGAGGGCAATTTTAGGCATTCATATGCGATTTTGGTCTTATATCATTAAGGTGAAACCCAAACCTATGTTCTAGGAGAGGTATGTGTAATTTTCAAAATGTGAAGAGAGTTGTCTAAAATTGTCAGAAACCTCAGGAGAGGTTTTTTGAAATTATCACAAAAAATGCTTAGTTTTTGAACAAATTATCCGGATGGCCACTAAACTTTTGCAATCGTCAAGTTTTGGTCATTGAATTATTACAAAATCTGGTTTTGGGCACTGAAATGTATAAAGTTAAGATTCAAAGCCATTCCGTTAGATTTAGTCGTTAGGTTCAAGAGGAAACGTTATTCAAGGGACAATTTAGGAAGTTCATTAGCAAGAACAGCTTCGTAGACAAATCCATTGTTCCCTCTACCAAGCTCATTGAACTCCTTGAAACCATTGGTGGCATCCTTCAGTTCTGAAAGCCAAAACACTTGGGCAATCCCAGGACATTGGACCACACACGAAGGAGGATTTGGATCACCATTGGACCACGCCCGATGGCTACTTTGTCAACACCCGAACTTCCAAACAACACCGTTTCGGTGGTGAATTCTCCCATAGTACTGGAGTTATCTCCTTACGATGCTTCATACGTACACTGGTCAGCGTTGCAATTTTGGTTTGTGCCCAGGGAAGTGCACTCCTACAGTGCACAGGATAAAGGACTATAAGATGAAGACCCGGATAGGTTAAAGATCGGGTCGGATTGGTTAAAGCATGCATCGCAGGGCTAGCATTGGAGCCAATTGAATTTGGCTACCCATATCTGATACCAAATAGAATTCTTTCACGGGTTGGCCCACTCCGATCCGAGCTAAGTACCCTCCCTCAGAATGAGTCAGTGGAGTTTCCAGGTCCTCAGATTTGGATCACCATTGGACCACAAATCTTAAGATCTTTTCGAACACACAAGTTGGTCAGATCTAGCTCATTAAGAATGCTGGTGTTGAAGGCCAATTTTCCTTCACCACAAGTAGCAGGGCTACATAATCCGGGACTGCATAACTGCAATGGAGGATCATAATCTAAAGGTGAAGGACCATTTTGCGAGTCAACAATCAAGTACTAGATGAGCCTCCCTAATGCCACAGGTAACAAAATCTGTGGAAGCAAGGGCAAGAAAACCAAAAACTCTTTGGAACCAAAGACGAATTAAAGTTCCCCCCAACTTTCAACTCCGTGATCATCTTCTCGAATCCCACAAAAATGTTTTGCTCCAGCTACCACCGAAATGAAGCGAATCCCATCCGGTAAGAATGCCAAAAGAATCATTATTACCCCAACAAGTGGCTCCCTGATTTGCCCTTTTCTTTTGTCTTGGAAATCGCATAGGCACTCAGATCTTGCATACTTAATGACTAAATCTAATGGAATGATCTTGAGTCTTAACTTTACATATTTCAATGGTCAAAACCAGACTTTTAATAGTTCAGTGACCAAAATTTGACGATTGCAAAAGTTTAGTGGCCATTCGAATAATTTGCTCTTAGTTTTTTGTCTGTGATCATGCTTTTTGTCAAATTTTAGTTACGATCAGTTACTGGTAGATCATGCAGTTAATATTTAAACGGTAAATCTAGCGACATATTTAATGTTGACCCAATATCTCATTTAGTTTGCTATTTTCTCTAACTGCTCTCCACCCAAAATTTAGTTTCACAAATTAAAAAATGCGTACATCCCTTGCCTTCTTCCACTGTCCCTACTTTCCCACCATCAGTCTGCCATTGCCTATGCCTAACCCCTTCTCAGTCCTCCACCTTCACATTTTTCCTTTCTTTCTTCCCTCAATCCCTTCTTTTGCCATATTCTCCATTTTCTCCCTCACTCTCTTTCCCTGTCACCACTTATCCTACCGTCTCGTTTTCTTTCCTATTCATCTTCCAAAGAAAGGAAGAGATGACAGTGGTGGAAACAGGAAAGGGATTGAGACCAAAGAGGAGAATGGGGAAAATAGGGTAGCAATGTGAGTGTTGGTGTTGGTGGTGGCGGTGGATTTGGGAATGATGGGAGAGAGTGGTGGTGGAAGAGGTAAATAAGTGTATGTGTTATTGAGTTTGCAAAATTAGAGTTAGGGTAGAGAGGCATTGGGACAAAATAATTGATTAAGTGAGAAATTTGGTATTAAGTTGGTTGTCAGATTTGCACTTTAAATATTGACCGCATCAAGTATTGTCACATATTCCAATCAAAAATTGATCGAAAACGTGATTGAGGACCAAATATAAACATTTGTTATTGCATAGGGACTAAAATTTGTTATTGCATAGGGACCAAAAATTAATTTTGAATCACTGAGAGTAAAATTTAATATTAGTAATATGTAATTTGTAAGGGTCATGGTCACCATCAAGCACTTAAGTTTTGGTGGTGTAGGAGATCAAACGTTCAATCTTTACGTCACACTAATTTGCCACTATATGTGACTGCCTTCAATGGCTTTCTCCGTGTTACCATTACATCAAAAAAAAAAGTAATTTGTAAGGGACTATTAGTGCAATTTTGTCAATAAAAATAAAAATGTTGGAAAGCAATTATTCATTTTTTTTGTCTCCAAGTCTAATCATTTTCTTTTTTTTTTTTGTTTTGATAACTTTAAGCGTAAAGTTAGAAATAAGCCATGATCGAATTTATGCTTTAAATTTATTCTTTTTAGTGCACTATGTCACAAGTTGAATTTTAGTATATTCTTCGACAAATAATGATTATATTGTATTGAGTTTCAAACTTAATTTTTTATCTAAGAAAATAGCATCCTTGTTACTTGTCATGTCTTGCTTTCAAACTCCATGGAAAACAACACAAGAAATTTACCATTTCACTTCTACTTTGATGAGTTTGAGGTTTACTATTTTTTAGAGTTTCCATTAAATTTAGAAAGTAACTTCTGTTCTCATGTTAGAGTATTACCTGCGTTAAACCAGTGTAACTTTTGTAACAATTTACAATTTTCATTGCAAAAAGAAATGAGATGGACCTTATCGAATTCATTTAAGTAAATAACTTTTTTAAAAAAGTAAATAACTTTTAGTAAGAGTTGTGTAGACATGGCTTTTTCTATTGTGCATGCTTTGAATAATTATTTTATTTTTAAGAGAAAAGACCAAAACCAGGTAAGGAACATCATAAAAAAAAGTAGTTTTTTTCTTTATGACGAAGAAAAAAAGGAAAATATTTACATACGTTCTGTTAAAATATAATTTATTTACCATGGCCATGTTTGTTTTACCGAATTTAATTTAGGTTTACTCTATACTATATGAAGAAGAAGAAATAGGAGCATCTTTGATGGGTGCTGATCAATTAAATCTTCTTTCCAAATAAAACGTTACTAAATTATGACATCATCAATCTTATTTCTTTAAGCTAGCTCTCCCCAATTCTAGGATAAACAAAGAAAAAGACTCCCTCTTCATATCCTCAGCCCTTATTTCTCTCTGATCCAATCATTTCACCTTTGTCTCTCTTTCTCAAACCTTCATTTGCATTTTCTTGCCAAATTTCACCTCTTTCCTTTTCTTTCAATTGATGAAAATTTGAGGGTTTTTCTTGCATATCAAGATCAAATAGTAGAGAATTGAATCAAACAAAAATGGGGACAACAAACATTGATCTACAGCTTTGTGGCACGAGGCACTGTAATATTAGCAGAATACACAGAGTTTACAGGCAATTTCACCACCATTGCCTCTCAATGCCTACAAAAGCTGCCTGCTTCCAACAACAAATTCACTTACAATTGTGATGGACATACATTCAATTACCACGTTGAGAATGGATTCAGTAAGCCAAATTTTGCCAACCCCGTTTATTCATGCATTATCCATGCAACAGTTTTTAGTACATCTTTTTTTTTTTCCTTTGTTCTTGTAGTTTATATAGCCATTGGTGATCAGGAACGAAGAATTTGAACATTGCAGGGGCTAAAGATGAAAATTAGACGTATAGAAGGTCACCTCTAGTTGTAAGAAAATTTGTTGGGGTGGCAAATTTTTGTTACATAATTTTCTAGTTCAAACTATGAAATAGTCATGATAGATGCTTCCAAAATCTTGCGAGGGAATGGCTATCCCGTGTTGCTATATATCTTCCTATGTAAATGTCAAAAATGGAGAATGAGATGACTTAATTAGAAGGCATATAAGCACAAAATCTTTTGAAATTTCCAAAATCTTTATGTTCACGGATATATTTTTGAATATGAAAAGAAATGAACATGCAATATCAAGATTTATGAGCTTATGCATTTCGCGTATTGCATATTGCATCGAGTTTTAATATATATACACACACATTAAAAATCAAAGCATATTCTTAAGAACAACTAGATATTGTGTGCCAAAAACACATAATTTCTGCTTGACTTAAGTTGTTGGCTTGGTAATTGTGAAGTATTAGGATAGGTTCTTATTTGTATACAAAATTATCTGATTGCATCATAAATACGTTTTTTAATAATTTTTTATCTTTTCAATTATTTTTTTATTTCACATACATTACATTATAAAAAGTATTATAAGTGGAATGAGTAGTATTTATTCCACCTGTATATATCCTTTCTCGCGTGAAAAAGTAAATCATTTCTTTAACTTTTCTTGTAGCTACTCATTAGCAACAACTCAAGAATCTCAATTTCATTTTTTTCCCTTGTTATTTTTCTTTTACAATGCTCACCTTTTTTCCTATTTCATTTTTCTTGGTTAGGCAGCATCATTTTTCATTTACACACCACATTTATTTACATATAATTAATCATAAGGAACGTACTAAGCTACTAAATATTGGATAATGCAGGCCTATTGCGTTGTTGCTGTTGAAGCTGCAGGCAGACAACTTCCCATCGCCTTCTTAGAGCGGATCAAGGAAGACTTTCACAAGAGATACGGTGGAGGAAAAGCATCAACTGCCAGTGCTAAGAGCTTAAACAAAGAGTTTGGGTAAAATTCCCATTTCTAGTATTTCTAGTTCGTTCTTCTTTTAAGGATCTTGTTTTTTTTTTCCCCAACCATGCACACAATTTTACCACTTAAATACACAAAATGACATTTTAAGCTTCCTTGCATTTATACAGTTCTCTGATTTAACTATCAGTTTTTAGAATACTAAAACATCAGACAATTTTTTTTCTTTTGATTAACTTAAGCGCTTTACCAAATATTTCCTTGTTCTGTGGTAGGCCAAAACTGAAAGAGCACATGAAGTATTGTGTTGATCATCCAGAAGAGATCAATAAGCTTGCAAAAATTAAAGCCCAAGTTTCTGAAGTGAAAGGAGTGATGATGGAAAACATTGAAAAGGTAAGAAAGCTAAAATAAGCATTCATTTGTTGTATGCTTTTCTTCTTCTTCTTCTCCAAGTTTTCTGTCACTTTATGCACATTAAGTTTCTTGATTTTAGGTTCTTGATCGTGGAGAAAAGATCGAGTTATTAGTCGATAAAACTGAAAACCTTCGATCGCAGGTTAGTTTAAGAAGTTTACGTATTAGTTTGAACTTATCATTAAGAGCTAAACAAGAAAGTAATTCTATTTAACGTACTTATATATCTTATACATTTTCACCCCTAAATTAGTTTGAATTCCTTTTTTCTTAAATGACGAGAAAATTTGTCTGATGTTTCAGGCTCAAGATTTTAGGCAACAAGGTACTAAGATGAAAAGAAAAATGTGGGTGCAGAATATGAAGATAAAGTTGATTGTGGCTGGTATTATACTAGCAATTCTTCTAATTATCATACTGTCTGTATGTCCTGGTTTCAAATGTTTTTGATTCAGGCAGTATCTGTTGCCATGGATCACAGATTTGGTCTTTTTGTGGTTCATCGTTAGAATTGGCTGGTTTCAGACATATATAATGTTCCAGGTGCTAGTAGCATTCTCAGTTAGAATTTTCTTTCTCCCTGCCTTGAGGTGGGGTAAGAGCTTTGTAATCTTGGTTACAATGTTATAGGGAACATTAGAAAGCAAGTGCAGAAGATTCTCTACACCTATTGTAAAACATTTACCACACTTAATCTAACATGTCATTTATATCAATCTCGGATCCTAGTTGGATGATTGCCTAATTCCTTTTATTTTACATCTTGAACCCATGTAATTTTACTATTTAGTAGTGGTACTTTTCGGACAAAGTTTAATAAATTAAGGATTAATCTTCTATACACCAACAGTGTATACACTTTTACTATTAGATGCATGATATATAATCCGATTTTGAATTTGAAATTCAAATTTTACATGTATGTTGTATATCCAACCGTAATAGTGTATACACCGTAAGTGTATATAAAATTTACTCATAAATTAATTCGTAAATTGCAAATCACATGCTCTTATGGATACATTCTTATTGCGGTCCAGCTTTTCGATATAAAATGTGATACCTATATAGTTTAAGAACTAAAGTTTTTTTTTAATAAATATGATTTGACAAATACATTATTCTTTTTGCTCTAATCAATCAGTCAAGGGAATATATTTGTGTGTATTATTTAAGGCTCATATGTTTAAATCTCCAGCCTTCTCTCCATTTCTTAAATCCCACATTCTCCTACTAAAAAAAAAAATAAAAAAAAGCTCATACGTTGATAGAATTTCACTACATGATGAAGTTTTCTTATTTCATTTTTCACCTTCCAATTCTTTAAGTATGACATGGCCTTAAATATCTTTTTTCGAAATAAGACTCAAAACAAGATTCAAATTCAAATGAGTATAGTCTATGTATGCCATAGACCTAAATTTTTGATTGACCAATGTAAGGCATAAAAAATGAATGTGATTTTTTTGAGAATATAAGAAAATGTTTGAGCACAAATTATGAAAGGGCTATATTCAAGTTATAATATATATCCCGAGAGTTATAGAAAATCAATCGAGTAATTCGTTCTTTTATTCAAGAAAAAATATAAAAATTAAATAAAAATATGAAAGGGCTATATTCAAGTTATAATAAATATCTCGAGGGATATAGAAATCAATAGAGTAATTCGTTCTTTTATTCAAGAACAAATATAAAAATTAAATAAAAATATGCATAAACCACGTAGACTTGATATCAGTGTGACATTTTTATTGTTAGAAATATAGCTGAAGCCTGAAGGTGGGATTTTGGCCAAAAGTTGTACAGTTTAATTATGTTAAGGGATTAAATAATTTTATTCTAAAGGTGAGGCATAGTACTTCCCAGATGGGAGGGAGGAACAAAATACGTTTTCTTAAAGTAAGAGGGACTATTTAGGCAATTTATCCGAGCGAATAAATCACGTTGTTTTGATCTCAACGACTTCAGCTCCCAAACCTTGAAATCGCTCTCTTCCGTTATTCCGTTTCTTCCAGCAACTAGATCACCAAGCTTAGCTCGGTCACCGGACTCGCCGCCGGCGGGTGTCTATCAACGATAAAGAATCAATTTTTCCGACACCCAATGCCTGTCTAAGGTAAGAACCCTTCGTAATTATGACAACCCATTTCAATCCCATTGCTAAAATTCCCATCACTGATCGTCATATGTTTAGAAAATGGAATGGTATCAAATCAATTTAATTTAATTTTTTTTTTACTTATTTATGTTTCATTGATTACACTCTTTCTGCATTGCTACTTAGTACCTTCAAGTATTTTAATCATAGGTAAGCATGAATTTGCTTGAATTATTGAAAGCCCATTTCAGCAACATTGGTATAAATTAGTATATTGTTGTGGAATATTATTGGTACTATGATTTTTGAATAGTTTTTTTTTTCTTTTTTGGGTTCTTTATTATGTAATGGGCCCAAAGGAAACTAAAGAGAGAACAACTCAAGTATATGATGTGGTTTTTCATAAAAAGAAAAAAACTTACGTTTTTTTTTTCGTTTGGAGATTTTCTAGCCAATGTTAGCAAAACGATTTTTAGCTTTATGTAATCTTTTGGTTTTACAGATTGTATATATATTTAAGATGAAAAACATCAGATAACTGCATTGCTGATTTTGATTGAATATTTAGGATGACCCCCTCTTTTCCTACTGCAAATTTTGGGCATTTTCAGTCTCCTTTTGGTGAAATTGCATTGTCTTGGGAGGATTGCTAGATGGTGTGGCTGGTGATTGTTGGCTTGTTGGTATTACTCTGGGCGGTTTCTTTAGGCAAAATACACTTGGGTTCATCTTTAAATTCCAAGACCACCTTCCTGAATGATAATGCAAGTAAGATCACTATTTCATCGGTAATAAGTTTGTTCTGAGCATAGATGAATAGTTTGTCCCTGACAATGAATTATTGTGTTTTTGAGGAGTAAATTTTATTCTTCGATTTTGCAATTTTAGGTGCTGGGTTGCCTTCAAGGAAAAATGTCTTGTTGGTTATTGCACACCCTGATGATGAGACAATGTAAGGTTGTGTTACAAAATTCTTATCGTGTACTTTTTGTTGCAATTATTTAATTGGACTAGAAGCTTGTGTTGTGTTCTAGCTCATAGAGTTCTATTCCTCGCAAAACACATTGGCTTTGCTGAAAATGGCTTATTGGATACCTGATAGTGGTTGAATTGTTACATCGGTTAAGTTTAGAATAGAGAACATTCTGAACATTTTCCGACTTTGATCACATGTATAAATTTTATTTAGGTCATAAGCCAGCAACATTGCCTAAACTAAGGAATGTAATAGTGCAAGAGTAAAACAAAAGTTTGAAACTTTGTGTGATTATAACATGATGTCCTTTCTGTTTTTAAACGTTAAGAGTCACAAGTTTGTGGTTTTACCATATGCTTGTAACAGTACTTGATATCTATGCAGGTTCTTTTCACCAACAATCAATTACCTGACTTCAAGGGGGCATAATGTTTATATACTGTGCTTGTCAACTGGTAATGCACTACTACAGACTTGCAACTTCCTAGCTGCTTATATAAGTAGGACACCTAATTAAGCAGAGAAACTTCTTTTGTCTCCTCTACCATGGCTAATGTTTCAGTTAGGTTGGTTAAACTGGCTTGGAATCTGATGAAAAACACAGCTGAGTGTCCTAGCAAGACAAAGTTCTGATTTGACTGGATATGTACTCTCACTACGTGTCGAATGATTTCCTGAACATGTTTTCTGAAACAGGCAATTTTGCTTTGCTGTACAAAAGGTTGAAGCTTGCAGATAGAGAAAATTTTAATTTCCTGTGTCTGATTGTCTTCCTCATAATGGGGAATGGGTATATGTATCTAATTATACGATGTTTCTAATTATACTGGCTCTAGTCTGGGAACATTTGAAGTGGTAACTAGTCCTCTGTAGAAGATGGCATTGAAATTCAACAATCTTAACACTGTCATCAGCATTTGGTTTTTCCAATATAAAAGTTTCAAAAGTTGTCTCTTTTGTAGGTAATGCAGATGGTATTGGAGGCATCAGGAAAGAAGAGCTGTACCTAGCATCTGTTGTCTTGAAGGTATTTTGTTGTTGAATAGGAAATTTTATTACTTCCATTCAACATACAGCTGGGTGCTCAGACCACAGATCTTTTACATCCATACTATCCACATTTTTATGGAACTGTACTACTATGTCACATTTCTATTGTCGCCTGATTAACGTTAATATTCTACATACTATCCAGATAAAACAGTTCCGGGGTTCATATTTTACTTGGGCTTTGGTCTTCCATGTCATTGAAATTATTTTTACTCATGCAGGTGCCGTCCCAGCGAGTGAAGGTTGTGGACCACCCAGATTTGCAGGTACCTGTCTGAAATATCTTACAAGATTTGATACTGGCCTATTGTTTCCTTGTGACACATTATGCCAAAAATTTAGTAGAATTTGGCTTTTGAATGTAGGATGGTTTTCACAAGGTCTGGAACTGTAATTTATTGGAAATGAATTATTAAGGAGGAAGTTGATTCTAAAGCCATTGATGTGGTAAGGTTTTGTCTATTTTATTGGCCAACTTCTCTACTTCTAGCCTTTTTCCCACTTTGTGAAATTATGTGGCATGAGGCCATTGTTCTGCTTATGAGTGCCTCACTGTAGGTGGCAATGTGAACGGTTAATTGTAAGTTATCTGGAGATTATACTCACCTCACTCTCCTTTTGGCTTCTCAGATAATAACTTTTGACAATTATGGTGTTTCTGGTCATTGTAATCACTGTGATGTACATCGGGGAGTGCGGTCAGTAGATCTTGACTTATTTGTGCTGTCATTAAGAGCATGTATTTGTTGATTTTGCATTTATGAAATCTGAATATTGGTTTTGCTATGCAGAAAGCTCTTGCAAAATTCTTCCCTACAAGTTGAAGCCTGGGAACTTGTAAGTTACAATATCTATCTTGTGATAATAGAGTTACTGGTTATTGTGAATTTTATTTCTTCCATGGTTGTTAGATTATTCATGAGCTCCTCCAGCTACGACTTAGTTGTACCAAAAAGAGCGAAGTGAACCAAAGACCTTGTTTGTCATGGTACAGTGACCTAGTATTGCAGCTAAGTACGTGGTTACAACATGCAATTTTGAAATTGAAGAAATTTTGCTCCTTCTCTTAACTTCCATCAGAAAACCTCATCTTGTAAAGTGTTTGTATTTATTATTTTCCACAATGTCCTTGAGCCCCGCCCTTTCGCCCTCCAAGATTACTCTTCCCATGCACAGTCACAATTGTTTCCATCCAGTCACCCTTTCACTTCCCATTCCCTGCTATGATTTTGTGTTGATGTTGGATTTAACTTTTGGTCTCAATTTGTACGTGCAATTTTGATAGATTATGTACATTTTCATCTGATTTTATTGTGTTACTGAAGCTTAGCTTCTGGGAGCCGCAGTCAGGAAACAGAGTCGGAGACTTAGGGATGAATGAGATTTGGGACTAGTCTGTGATTAGTTCTAAATGGTGGTAGTGGCTGGGCAGCAGAATCTACATTTTTTTTTTATGTGTGGAAGTCTTTGTTTGTTACTTGGAACATATGAACATACATAGAAGTAGTAGCTATTTAGCTGTTTTCATTCTCGCATGGTTGAACAGGAATCTGGTGATCTTAGTCTCTTGTGCATTTGAGCATGAGTGGGTCAAAATCCATCCATATTTGGGGTGTTGTAGCAACCTACTCATTCTATGCATACAACCAAAGCTAAGATCCTCTTGTCTGTTATTAGACGTTTGGTCACAAATTCCTTCTCTTCCTGTTTCTCATTTTCCATTTAGGATTTTTCCTGAGAAAGCGGCAGTGTGTTTTATTTTAAGTTTCATTTACAGCTTCTACAACCTTAAATCATGGCTTTTGTTCTTATAATACCCAGGTCAGTAACAACATATTGCGCAAATACAGTGGACCAGTTGATATTTGGTTGTCCATTTTATTAGCCAGGAAATGTCTAAACGGAGAACTGCAGTCTTTGCTGAACGAAAATCCCTTTAAAAGCTATGCTGCAATGGCTCAACATAGGAGCCAATGGATATGGTATGCGTGCTGCTATCTTCACATCTAACTGGAAGGAGAAGGGATCAATATATTTTTCCTTGCAAGATCTTTCATGCATGATTTTCCTAAAAAGAAGGTTGTGTTGGGGTGGGGATATATTTACTTTGAATAATCTAACTGACTTAAATAATCTTTTGTGCATTCTCATTTATCTCATCTTAATTGCCAATGCAGGTTCCGGAAGCTTTTTGTGTCATTTTCAAGCTACACTTATGTAAACACTCTTAAGATGATGAACCGTTAGGCAATACCTACAACATTTTTTTTGGGTGGGGGGTGGGGGGGGGGGAAGGAAAGGAAAGGAAGGGTAGATAGGAGGAAGGAAAGGAGGGGGGAGAACGGAGAATGAGATGGGGGTGGGGGCGGTGAAGGAAGTGGGAAAGGGGAGGAGGGAGTGAAGATCATTGTGGGAGTGATGGGGCCATGGTGGAAAGAGAAGGGTGAGACGGTGGTCAAAGTGGTGGTGGTGGTGGTGGTGGTTGATGGGGTGTATTAGGGTGTTTTTTGGGTGCTTCTTGGGAGGTTGCTGAAGAGTTTTTGGACAAAATAACGTGTTCTTCTTCTTATTATTATTATTATTTTTTTGGGTCTAAAATATGAAGCTCGAGTAATGCCTATTGCCTATAGCTTCTTATGAGTATTTAAGAGCAAATTGTTGAAGTTTGACTATGTAAAGTATCCAAACATGAATTTTTTGTATTTTTTTCTTGATCATCTTTTATCTCTTTCTCTCTCCTTTTTTTTTTTTTTTGCTAAAATAATTTAAGTTCTATATGATATTTATATAACAGAAAAGATGGATTTTTCTGGGATCGGGCAATGACAAGTTCGTTCAAGGGTGTATATATATACATACATATATACACACACGCACACACAACAAAGCACATTTTGTAGGCTATCTCAGAGTTTTCTCAAATTGTTGGATACTATGATTGCGTATCCTTGACAATATCTTATTTCAATTAACCTCTTTTTTTTTCTCTCTCTTTTTGGCTTCAAACCTAATTGAAGAGAGAATTAATGGGTTAATAGTCACGTAGGTTTCACTCATTTTTTACATCTAACTCTCCTCCAATTACTTTTAGTTCTAATTTCTCTTCGGGCCATATTTTTGTCCATGTATGGTAACTTAGGGCAGTGTGATTTAATTGTTAGATTAGTAAATTTATTAACATTGATATAAAGTAATCAATTATTCACGTAAAAGTAGATTTTTGCTTTTTTTTTTCTTTTGCCTTGATCCGATTTCACATTTATATTACGTTCTCTCTGACAACTCACACATTTATATTGTAAGAGGAAGGGGAAAATAACGATTGCTAGCTAGAATTCTTAATGCATTATAATTAATTTTGTTACGGTGCATCAAAAATTTTGTATTGTGATGGAAGTTCTATTCTTGGATTGAAAAAACAAAACTGTTGGTGACCTTTTTTTCCCAAAAAATAATTGATTCTCTTTCGATAAAAGGTTTTTCATAGCCTAGCAAGTACAACTGCATTACATCTTTTCAACATTATCACAATCATTGTTGTTAAAACTTGAAACTATACACCCAAGCTCTGGAATTCCATGATTTCCGATCTGAATTCTACCTTGATCCAGTGATTTTCGACGTGAAAAAGCAGTGTTTATGACATTCGAGTGCTTAAAGGAATGGAATGCAATCCACTTGAAAGAATAATTCGTTTTGATCCAGGAGTTTTCATGGGAGCGAAAAGAAATGCAGTATGATCAAGAAATCTGTATTGGGGGTTCATGCAACGGTTTGTTGCTCGTAATTCTTGGAACTTACTTTCTACTTGTGGAATCCATGGACAACATACTTCAGTCATGTGCTTGAATTGGACCTTCTGGGACATTGCTATGCTGTAGCAAATTCTGGGATTTGTTCTTGCTCGCATACGGATGATTATAAAGTAGTAATAGGGCTTTATAATACTAAACAAAATTATACTCCTGAGTATACTCGTTGGCCTGCTTTGGTTGCAGGATTGAGAAATAAATGTTGCAGAGAGATAGACTTTCCGTATCGTTCTATTCAATGGTTTTCTACACTGGAGGGCTAATACTGAAGCTGATTTCTGCCATCCATATCGCATAATTCCACCTAACAGGATCGTTGCTTTTGATCCCAATGCTGATGAAGTGAGGGAGGTTCCAGTGCCGCAGCAGTGTAGAAGAAAGGAAGAAAGCGTAACAGTAACAATTTGTGGGATGGGAACGTATACAGGAGTCAAGAATTTGCTTGTCTTTGTTCGGTTTCCAGGGTCTGCCACTAACAATCTTTACGGCACTTGGAAAAATTCCTGTAAGTCAATAGCGGATACAAAATTTTGACCAGATGTTTGAGCACTAAATCGGCTATTAAAAATGTGAAGTTTTCATTAACACCAAAATAGATCTTCCAGGTTTACCACACTGGAATGTCTCAGGTGGGATATCGGCTGCACGGAGCAAAACGAATGCAGCAAAAGTTGTTGATAAAAAAATCTGCTGCGCAATCATATTGCATGCAGCTTGGTGAGAAGAAGGAAATTGTGCAAGAACCCGGAAAGCAACTGGCAGACTGTTCTTTGCAGAGCTAAGCTTGTTGGCAGAAGAATCCCAAGCAATTGGATTATATTTGCGTCCACGCTTGGCTGAAAGACTTGAATATTGGAAATATTCTCATTAAGCTTACAAAAGCCAGCAAAGGATCCCCACTCTAGCGGAATTGAAAAATCTGCCCTTCAATGACAATGACAACGAAACTACAAGAAGTTGTCGTTGTTGGGTGGCTGCCACCCATTTCTCCGTTTAAAAGAAGACACATTACTCCACAAACAGAGCCCTTTAGCATCAAGGAACTGTAATGTAATAGAAACAAAGGTAACTTTTCTCTATTTCATCGACTAATTTCTCAACTTAATAGCTTCTTTTCTCAGATGGAATTCATAAAATCTTGTGGAACTATGTAGCTCTGGATTGTTTTGGGTATTCCTTGATGCTGTTGTTATGTTTATGAATGCCTTGTGTATCTTGCAAAGCTAACGATTCATCATAAGTTATCTCGAAAGTTGAATATCATACTCATGAGATTCTTTTTTTTTTTACTTCTTTAGATAATTACATTCGATGAACATGGTGCCTCCGGTCATTGAAATCATTTTGCTGTACACCACGGAGTGCGCGGAAAGCAGATCTCGAATTATGTGTCCAATCATTGTACATCTTGGTGATTAGTAGGACATTCATGTTGATTTGTGGTGGTGTTTGTTTCTCAATGAGAAACTGCTGGAAAAGTTTGAGTCATAGATATTCTGCAGTTTACAGTATCACATATTTGAACTAGGCTCTGGTGATCTTAGTGTCTTGGGCAATTGAACATGACTTTGTGAAACGCTCAAGTGACTAAAAGATCTAAAAGAAGGGAAGGGCAAATCTAAGTTTTCCATTGTCATGGCAATAAACTCATTGTATAGAAAGATCTACGTTGAATTTCTTCCACCTCTTATTAGACATTTGGTCGTAAATTTCTTTGCTATTTTTGGTTTCTCATTTCTTTTAAAGGAAGGCCTGGAGGCTTTTTGTTGGTGTTTGTTTCATGTTTTTAAAGAAGGAGAAGGGTTTCACTTTCATGTTTCAGTTTCTACAGCTGTTTCAACCTCAAGTCTTGGCTGTTGTTCTTATAATTCCCAGGTCTGCAACAACATACTGCGCAACCACTTGTGCTTTTAAACTTCGTTGAACTATAATACAGTCCACCGATTCCAATATTCTCTGTTTTAGAGCCTAATGAACTATAAATTGGAGGGCTATCAGAGAACTGTAAACCACCAACTTTGAGTGGAATATCCTCCTGCAAGCACAAAGTCCTCGTGGAACTCCATTTTGTGGAAGCTTGTCTTGTTGAATTGTGCACACGCTAAAATTGTTAGTCACATCCCAGGAGTAGAAGCAGCAATTAGTGAATGAACAGGACTACAATAGTTGAAGGCAATAATAAGAAAAGGCAATTTTGCGGTGTACAAGCCTGAGTATACAAGAATTAGTGAGATGGTAATATTGTGATTTGTAAATAACCTTGCCTTTGTTTAGTTTTTCTGGATCTACTGCTAACAATCTTCCAAGTCACTGGGTAAAAAATCCTGAAAAACACTAGTTCATGGTTAAGAAATTAGTCTTTCTAAAGCTTGCATATGGCTCAAATGTTTCGGTCTCTGAGAGTGATGGCCTAAATTCCATGTCCTTCCTCTGACTAATTGTGCCAGCAGACCTCACTGAACCATCTCTAGGAACAGATGGCTTATGATATTGCTGCACCACCAGCACTGAAAACACAGATTTGAATTCTGATGTGACCAAAAGATCCCCAATAGGCCCTAGCTCAGGGCAATCACACCAATCAGCAAGGCCTACTGTCAGAGGCGATGTTACTCCTCTCCCTTTCCCTACTATGTATAGATCGTGATTGTCACCATCCATGTCTTTTATTGCATTAACAGTTTCTTCTTCATCGTTTAGCATGAGTTCAGAGAACCTTATGGAGCTGTCATTGACTGTAGCAATCTTAAATTTGTTCAAGAATTCATCGTCCAGAAGTCCGTGGCTTTTGGAGTCAATTTCTATAGTCACTTGATCTCTATCTGCAAAAGCCAGGGGATCCCATTCTTCTTCCTCTGTGTCTTGACCTGAAATGAACCTTACCACTGTTAGGCTGGTGTCTGGATGTTCAGCCATTCTCCATGGCATAAGCTAAGGCCTCCCTGTCATTCGGAACCTCCAAAAAACAGCATGGCAATGCTCCTTGCACGGTTTTGTGAATCAGTGAGACCACGGTCAATAAGAATGCCCACAGAACATGGTGCATATTCCATCACACTCTCATTGACACTTCGAGCAGTGGGATTTATGTCCTCCATGTCTCCATCCAAGGTTTGTTGCTTGTGAAAGGGGAGGATTATGAATGCTGCCCTCTTGTCCTTGGCAATGCTGCAAATATCTTCATCCATTGTCGCATAAGCTGAACTTGCAGTCATTACCTGAGTATCTACACCCTCACTTTGTCGCTTGTAGTTTTCAAAGGCAGCGAGGATTTGTTCTGTTTTTTCTTCTAAATAACTTGGATTTCTGGGGCCTGATCCACTTGTGCTGTGGACAACCAGCATAGCAGAGGCACGGCCGATGAGTTCAACTAGGTGAAGAGCAAAAACAGTGATTGGTGATTTTTGTGTGGAATTGGACACTTCCAGGAGATTGATGATGGAAGGAACGTTTCGTACATCATAGATACAAGCAACTACTCGGAGTTCTTCATCTGATTTTTGCTTTTTGTATGGTTCTCCTCTTATATGGTGTCATATTCTTTGTTGGGACGGTACAACATTGTTGCTGGGGTGACAACCATTGTCATCACAAGAATGGCAACAGCCATAACTGAGAAACCTTCCTGAGTCAGAGCCTTTTAATTAAAGATAAAGAAATATCTAAGTTTCTGAGTCAACAACACCTAATTCAAATCCATATCCAGGGAGAGGGGACAGAAAAAAGTACCTTTTGGGTGAGACCAATCTCAAGAATTGCCAAAGCTAAGGTGCTCTTAATGTTAGTGAGTACTCCAACAGCCACTGGCCTCTTTGTTGGTAAATCATGTAAAAATGAGATCGTAAGGGCGCTTACAATTTTAGCAGAAGAGGCTAATATGATGATTAATGCCACCTTAATCCAGCTTGCCTCAACTTTTATTCAGGTCGGTTCTAAGCCCACAGGCAACAAAGAAAACAGGCATAAATATTCCCTGCACAACATCTTTAAGCCTATCAACAAGTACAGATTCAAGAACTTCATCAGGGGATGATCAGTCCAAAAACTAAAGCACCAACAAGTGGATGTGTACCACATGCGTCTGTGATCACTCCGAGGAGCCCAACTCCTGTTATCATTGAACACAGGTAGAATTCACTATACCCTTGGCCTTCTGGAGTATTCTTAACGATCCAACTCAGAGCAGGACGAACATAGAAAGCACACAACAACACGACAGCGCACGTAGATAACACAATCCAGATCAAATTTGTTGTTTTATCCCCCGTTATTGCAAGTCCTAGAGGCAAGAAAAAACCATGAGGCCAGGTCACTTGAGTAAAGCTGAAGCGACAGCTATTTTTCCAATCTCTGTGTGAAGGATTTTCCTGCCTATCAAGAACTTTAGACAGCACTGAAAATCCTGTCACTGTTAGAGCAGAACCCCAGAAAAAAGCAACCTAATTTTGTTGGTGATTCAGCCGTTTACGTCAGCTTCTATAATGAAAGTATGAGGAGGAACCAATGATCATTGGAATAAATATTCCAGCCACGGCAATATGCTTAGCCTGGGTTCCTGTTCGGTACATTGCTCGTAGTCCATCTGTAATCCCGTCAGTAATGCATAATAAACAAGGAAGTAATGCGCCATTGGCTCTAACACTGGAAGGTAGTAAGGTGGAAATAGGAAATTTGAGAAGAATGAAAGTTTCCCAAGCACAAGAAGGTCCCAAGATGTTACCCAGTCTTGCAGATTGCAGAAATCATTTTCTCCTCCTGATTAGTAACGCCAAATGTATGCTTGATTCAATTTATACATTGAATGCAGTTGAAATTTGATCAAGGGGAAAGAAGTACTGATATGTGCTGTATTCCATCATATAAACACTACGTTAAGATAAGACTAAGCACAATCTAGGCATTCTTAATTGTGGCATCACAACAAATTAGGACCATTGTTACGAATTTCATTTTCAATATTCCATGTAAGATTTCTTACACCCAAATCAACATATTTGGAGCAAGACTTCATATCCATATAGGTGAACTGAATAATGCAAGCATGTATGCACATAAAAGATGGCTTGAGAGGTACAAGAAACCATAATTGATTTAGCTTAAATTTCAGTAAATCTCAAATTCTCACAGAAAATCAGGAAGACATTTTCCTTCAGAAATCGTATCAAGGCCAAGAGGTCATTAAACTGCAAAAGGAAAACAAAGCATTCTCCAAGACATGCATCTAAATTGAGCGTACAACAGTGGAGGTGAATACACTAATTTTGTCCTAAACATAATTTTCCTATTCTTATATTTCTTTAAGGAGATAGACTTCAGCTACAGACATGCATGAAAGAGCTGCAAAAATCTTGAAACTTTACGAGAGGATTTCAGCAACAAAGGGAGGTTGGTTAAAGGGTCTAAGGCAATAATGAGAAGGCGGGTGGCCAGGACAGCAACTGTTAATTGAACAAGGAAGAGAGGAACAACTGGAAGCAAGGGATTAGGGCCATCCCAAACGCCATTGAACCTGTATATTGTATCAGAATAGCATTGAACCTCATGATATAGTTTATCAAAATCCACAGTTATCGTGGCGTTGGTCATTATGGCTTTGGCTCCTCCTCCTCCTCCTCAAACCACCTCTTTCTGTATATATGCCCCCTCCTTGCCTTTCTTGCCAGGGCTTAAACCACAACCTGGACTTTTGGTTTACAACTATTGCCACAATGGAAATATCATTTTCTATACATTGTCAATGAATAAAAATCAGAGATGAAACAGATTTTTAATTAAGGGGCCTAGCCAAATTTTACGGTTGGCCGCCATATATGGGGAACAAAGATTTCCCTGCTGGCAAAACTCCTTGATAGATTACACATTTTGCATGTCATGGGCTGTCGAGTTGTCATTGGGAAATCAAGTTGACTTCCCCTTATTTCCTCTTTCTGTCACTTTATTTTCTTCCTTGTCTCAACTAATTATTAGGGTAATTTCAGAAGCCTCCCCTGAGGTTTCTAATAATTTCATTGGGTTCCCTTGAGATTTTAAAAATTACACTTACCTCCCTTATCTACCTAAAATAACAATACTAGCCTTAACATTTTTAACAAAGCTCCCTTGTTGGATATGCATATACAAAAAATGGGATTATTAATTATTTTTTTTCATTTTCTCTTTGTATTCCTCCTTTTTTTTAAAATTTTTTTGCCAATAAAAACTATGCAACTACAAACACAAACCTTAAATGTTAAACTAGTGACTTTTTTTTTGAAAATTTTTTATTGTGATCTAATTTTATTTGTCAATCTTTTTTTTTTTTTGGTAGTAAAAGCAACACCAACTCAAAAAAACGCTAACTAAAAAAAAGTGCCCAAAACTGCTATCAAACTATAATGATAGTTTCCCAATCCAAGAATCTACCAACTCTAAAAGCATTATAATAACACTTTCTTCTCCAATTTAGAATAAATAAAATTGGTATTGAAAAATATTTATCATAATAATAGAATTATCGTCCATAATTGCTTATCAAATAACAAATTTGGTATTGAAAAACTTAAGAATCTTTTCTTATATGTGTGCTAAATATATTATTATTGCTTTAGAAGATCCGAGCCATAAAAATTCTCAATTCTGACACAAGGTACTTATTAGATCGAAGGTACTTATTCGATCTAATAGAATGATTTTGCCGTGTCCAGACTAATACCAATCCAAGCCATTTCATGAATGAAATGTGACCAATTAACCAACCAACAAAACTACTTGTTACAAAAACATCTTGTTGTTGCATCGAAATATATAAATGTTGACTAATCTGAACTAACATTGAACTTGGCAAGGTGAGGGTATTTTGGGGGTATTCATTTAAACTTTTGACCAAGTTTAAAGTTTGGTTACCAAAACTATCAAATCAGGAGAAATAGGTGTAATTTTTGAAACCTCAAGGGAGCTCAATAAAAATTGTCAGATATACCATGGGAGGTTTATGTAATTAGCCCTAATTATTAATGCCTAAAAGTTACATCCTTGATGAAATCTGCAGCTTCAAAATTAATCCAGATATTACAGGGTGGATTTGATAAAGTTTTAAAACAGAATCGTTATTTGTTATTGTGCGCACAAGATCATTACATCTCTGTTTTTTTTTTTTTTTGGGGTAGCACCCCCTGTTATCACTTTTTGCTCTCAAAAGACAAAAAGTCACAAAACTGCCTTGTTTTTGTTTTAGCTTTGAAAGTGAGTCCATTATGAATTACGTATCTCATCAACGAACCAACCTATACTTTTAAAATTTGCATGGAAATCATTGGGAAAGAAAAAAAAAGAAAAGAAAAGAGTAAGGTGCATATTAATTAATAGATTAATCTTTTTCTACACTGCATTGGATAAATGATAATTATACAAAATTTGAATTTAAAATTCAATTTTTACGATATATCATATATCTAACGGTCGATGGTGTTCACACTATCAGTGTACATAAGATTTACTCTTAATTAAAAGGGTTACACCAACCAATATACAACATACAATATGAAAAAATAACAAACCAGGAAAATATTGCAGTAAATTTACGCAAAAGGAAAGCCACTTAATTAAGTTGGAGGATTGATGGATTGAATCGATTTTGTAACATTATACTTGGTTCATCATAGATTATCTAAAGCTAATCAAAATGTTGCATGTTAATTAGAAACGATTATGTTTCTTTCCCAAAGATAAGGGAACTAATTTAAGCCACAATTAAAGAAAGAAAAGAAACAATTAAAATAGCTACAGAAGCTGGAAATAAGAGATAATATTAACCTTAAAACAACCAAGAAAACAGTATATTGTCTTTCGTTTAACTCAAGTTGATAAAATAGAAACTGGATTTTTTTTTAATAGGCAAAGGAAAAAACTTTTATTGAATCAGCAAATCAGAATCGCCAACTTAAAAAATGATAATATTAGAAATAGCATCCCAATCTAAAACTAAATTTATACTACTCTATTTTTCCTAATAAAAATGTAGCATAAATTTAGCTTTTAATATGGGATGCTATTTCTAATATTATTTTTTTTAAGTTGGTTTTATATATGTGCATTGGGTTTTAAAATTAGACTACTTATTTTTCCTAAAATTGGGAGGGGGATGGGTTTGGGTGGTTCAAAAGAAAGGAGTGTAAGCGACAGGACTAAAATCAAAATATTTGTTTCGACAAAGTCATATTATTATAAAATACTCTTCACAGTTTGATTGTGATCTAAAGCCCAAACCGAGAAGAAATATCTTTTTGTGTTGGTGATTAACTTTTTAAAGAAATTTTTTCTTTTGATTTTTGAGTGTATAAATCATAATAAATACTTGATCCAAAAACAAAATGTGGTGAGAAAATAATTGTATGCTTGGATAATTGGGCTCATTGTATTGGATTCCAACTACTTAACCTTTCATTACCCAAAAAAAAAAAAAACCACTTAACCTACAACAAAAAAATCCCAAAACTATAAATACTTCCTATTTCATAAGTTTTTTTTTTTACATTAAGAGGTTACATATATTCAACTGCTAAATAATTTTGTAATTTTCTCTTCATGTTAGCTACCACTCAACATTAGAATATCATTATTATAAGTGTACCATTCTTCTATAAATGTGTATTTATGCTGCAATTTTTACCTTAGAGCTTTTTTAAAATATGTATATATATAGTTTCCAAGGGTGAGACTTAAAAAACAAAGAGGGGACAGAGAGATTTAAACTTAGAACCTCTAATTCCCAGGACTTCAACCTTAGTGCAGGTATTAGTTGCACAAATTGAATCTTTATTAATTCAATAAACAAATCTAAACAGCACAAAGAGGATCACATCCCTCTCTTAAAAAGCATAAAACAAAATAATAATCACACTAATCCATGTACGTGGCTTAAAAACGTATCATGAGTCAGATTAAGTACTGCCAAAGACAGTTATGCAAATTAGAATAAGCCTCCATTTAAGCTCTCTTTCATGACTCTTGAAGCAAAAAATAAATATAGTCTCTTGGACTGTCCTTCACTTCAAATTCAGCATCAACCCTATAATCCCTTGAAGCATCAGGAGTTCCATCACATACCTTAGAAAAGGTTTATCCATTCATCTTCCCTAACTTTACCATACATTTTCCTCTGATAGAACGCTCCACAAAAGAAGAGTTATCTTGATTGTCTTTTCCTCTTTTTGTGTCGAGGTCAAGAGCCTGTGATCCCTTTGGCCATTTCCTGTTGAGAATTATTGCTGGTTTAGGTGAGAAAAGATTTTGTTCCAATCCCCCTATCATCATTACAACCTTTGGTTGTTTATGACATTTACTTGAATTTCTTGGTAATGACTTTTTGTTGGGACTAACTTTATTTTATAACTTTGAACTTGTATCATCATCATTACAACGTTTGGTTGTTTATGACATTTACATGAATTTCTTGGTAATGACTTTTTACTGGGACTAACTTTATTTTACACCTTTGAATTTGTATCACTTTCTTATTTTGTATCATAAATTTCAATTTTAGACACTTTATACCCTAAGCTCTTAATTTTAGATTCTTTGTACCCTAAACTCTCAAACTTGTTTTATTTAAGTCCAATCAATAACAATGGTAGTCAAACTAACGGAATAGAGGATCATACGTGTCAATGACAATGTGTTGAAAGTGGTCGAAATAAGCAAAATGATTGCAACTAAAACAAACTGATCAAAAGTTTGTCACATTTAATAATTAATATTGCTAGCAAAATTAACTAATAAAAGATGATACAAATTAATGCTGATATATTATTTTGATTCAGTTGTGATTCCTTTGCTCATTTTGATCACTTTCAACACATTGTCATTAATTTGTATGATTCTCTATTTCTGTTAATTTTGCTAATGTCGTTATTGATTGGATTTAAATGGGACAAAATTGTGAGTTAAGGGTGAAAATTGTCCAAAATTAAATTTTGGGTGTAAAATAAAATGTGACACAAGTTTGACGATCCAATGGGAATTTACTCCTTTTCATTAATAAGTTTTGGTGTAATAGTTAATGTTCAAACCACAGGATTTAACGCTTTAGGTTCAAATCCCTCTTAAAATATATTTAAAAAAACCAAAAAAAAAAAACTTAGTTTAGCATGAATTAAATAATAGCAAAGGTTCTAGTGAGCTTTACTACGATGGTTAAAGGACTATTATCTAAAATGTAGTTTTTTCTTTTTCATTGAAGAGATTTGACAAGCCAAATTAACCTGCTTACTTTTACCTAAATCCGCTATTATTGAACCTCATTAAGCTAAATCGAAAAGTCAAAAGAGTCTAGGGGCATGATGAAAGGCTCCACTTGGGGGGAAAAGTTAGAACTTTTTTTGGCATGCTTTTGTTAAGTGTAGTCCCCTCAAAAGTTTCCAATAGCTCTTTCTTTTTTTTAATTAATCTTGAGTGGCATGATGAAATAGGGAACACAGAGAAATGAGTACAAGCATCTATAGCAATATCAATGGTGGTAGTGCTTTCTTCATACTCCATGATCTTCAGGATCTTGAAGCTGGATTTAAAATTGGCAACTTCTGAAGTCTCAGAATACTACTTTTTATGGAGGAATACTAACTACTAATGTAATTTTATTAATGGGATTTGCTTGTTTGGTTTTGTTGTATTGTGGGGAGGTTTTTACTGATCTGATAGAAAGTGCCATGTGTTGAGCTCAGAGACTTCACATGGCTTCTCTGATTTCCAAGTGTTGAGTTCATAAAATTGATACAGGAAGACCAAGATTTTGGCATTATCAAGAGAATCAGTTGCAGAGGAAGACCACCTGATTAGTATCGAGAAAATAAAATCCCAGTCTTTTAGGAACAGTACAAGCTCGGGAAAAGTGATCAGTCTGTGAAGGGGAAGCAAGCTGGGGAGAAACTGCCAAGCAATTTGACTAGTCTGACTGGCAAGTGTCTCAATATTATAAAGGGTTAAAAAACCAGAATTTGCTCCTTTAATAACATGTTCATGTTCCTTTCTTGGTAAACCAGTTCTTCATCTTTATCAACTTGCTCCTGGTACTCGTGTAGCAGGTTACAGCTTAGCCTAAAAGTTGGCTTTCTTTTTTTGTTCTTTTCTATCGATCCATTTTTTGTAAAAATGCTGTAAAGCTCCAGGTTTTGATCTATAATTCCATATCTGAAAACAACTGACATGGCTTCTTCTAGTTGCATCCTGCAAAAGTCAATACTACCGGGGGGTGTTTGTTCTTATTACATTTTCAGCCTTTTCTGGTTGTGGGGTTTTATCCATTTTTATCACATCTTTAGTGTTGATTATATCCACAATTCTCTTCACATATGCAAAGCGAGAATATCAAGAAGAAACGGTGCAAGAAGTAGAAGTTCTTAGTCAGAGCAGTATTAGTCACCTAATTCTGCAGCGGCAAGATTCACCAGAATCTGAATCTGAAGGAGTTGACAATAAACCAGTGAAAGAAGCTAGTCAGCACCAGCATGATTCACCAGAATTTGATGAGGTTGAGAACGAATCAGTGAAAGAAGTTGTTGGAATCAGCAACACAGAGCAGCAGCAATGTTTCCCTCATTTTAACAAAGTATCAGAAGAGCAGAAGGCAAAAGCTGATGAGAGTAATACTTTTCAAGAAAAGGCAGTTCAAAATCAGGGAGGTGGTGCAGCTCATCAGATTCATCCTGATTTGTATTCAGAAAGTGAAAGTATTGATGGTCAGTCATTTTCAAGTGATCAAGATTCAGATATTGACTGGTCATACTCAGGTAACTTACCAAGTCAAAGCCCAGAATGTTCAGATGATTCCATTTCTGATGAAGAAAGCTTGATTGAGATAGCTCTTCCTAGTGGCCATTATGTTGGACCAAAAGAAGAATATCCCAAGTTTTCTTGGCAGCAAAAGTTTCAAGATTTCTCCACAGAAACAAAAATGTTTCATCAGCATAGCATCAAGCAGCTCTTTGCAGAAATCAATGACATGAATGAGGAAGAAAACTTGATTGAGATCGACTTGTCCATGGGTTCAATCAAGTGCTCAAGGTTTGAGATTGAGGCCTAAGTAACACTGAATCCTTTATCATGGTAGTATTTTAAATCTGTAACTCCTTGTTGATCAGTATTGAAAGTTTTTGATCCTTATGGATTTTGTGGCATATATTAATTTGTGCTGGTATCTTTTGGCATTCAAATTCATAAATATAACACTGCTGTTGCTGTATATTGTTCTCTTTCCATTGGATATCTTTTAATTGCTTTCCCTGTCAAAGTATTAATTACTTGCTAAGAAACTTGAGTAACATGTTGGATTTCCAAGTAAAAATGAATGTTATATGATGAAATGTGAAGAATTAACCCTTGGGAGTTGGGAGGCAAGACTTGTAAATATGGACATTTGGTGCAGAAACTTTTTAACATTTTACATGGTAAAAGCCTGGCTTTCACAAATATATAGAAGAAGCATTCTTTTCCATATGGAGAAAACAGTATGCATTTTAATAATTTTTTGGGATTACTTGTATAAAAACAAAATGTGAGAGAGCTATAAATTTCTTGTATTTTAGATAGAAGCCAATACATTAAATATTCATATATTAGATAGAAACGAATATCTTATCACTTATTAAGCCTCTTTTTCTCTTGAAAAAAAAAAGTTTAAATCTATAGCTAGTCAATAATGTGCTACCTCCTGTTTTCCTGTTTACTTTGAATGTCACATGAGCACCTCATTGTTGCTTAAAAGAGTAACAAGTAATCAGTAAGGAGGAGAAAACATGAGACAAAATAGACAATGTTGCCTGAGAGATAATTCTTGTCATAATATAAAAGACAATGTTCCCAGAAGATCATTCATGTGTTTAAATGTGGTATATCTCCTCTGCTAAAAGCTCGAAAATATTAAATGATTTGTGACAAATGTTTACAAAAAATAAAATAAATGAATGGACAAATTTCTCAAGATGGTAAAACTATATTCTCTCATTACTACCAGCAGAAACTGTAGTATCTAAATGGCACAACGTGCTTGCATATGTGTTCAAGCGGCTCAGAACTTTTGATAAGGCTCACAGGGTCAAGAAAGCCCAGAATTTTGACTATTCTTAATTACTTTCACTATATCTATGATCATCAACTACGTACAAAATCAACCCCAACCGAAAAAAAAGAAAAAATGTAGTAAAAAGCAGAAGGATCAACAGGCCAATTGATCTCTGAAAGGTGAAATTTCTTCAAAAATGGGAAGTCTTCTTGACCTAAATGGTGTCCACTGGTTCATTAATTGATCAAGACCTTTAGCAAATGCATCTTCTATACTAGGTCCAGAAACAGGTGGAGCAAGTCCTTCTGATTCACAAAGCTCTAACTCCTTCAGCAGTTGCTCAGCACGATTCCGCGACTTGGGTTCATCTGAACCAGAAAGCTTACCTTCAAACACGTCTTCAAGAACAGGCCTTGCTTCCGCATATCGACCTTGCTTAATTAGGCATAGACACAAATTGCAAGCCTTATTGGCGTCAGGGTCTATCTGCTGGGCTTTGCAATAAACAATCTCTGCAGCAGCATAGTTGCTTTGTTGCATGTATGCCCAACCCAAATTTCCCTGCAAATTTACCATTGGGAGCTAGCATTAGCCAAGCTGACTAAATAGCTTGAATTGATTGAGTTTAAGCCCATGAACAAAATAGAAGAGGTCCATTGCAGTGGTTAGCGCCCCCCCCCCCCCCCCCCCTCCAAACAAAAAAAAACACCAAAAAAAAAAAGTGTTTTATCATAGTGATTGATAACCAAAGCAAAAGGTAGACTTTACCATAGTTATTGGTAGACATATCCAACTTCCATAATTTTTGGATAAAAAATGACAAAATTGGATGATCATATGGGCAGTAAGCTGTAATTAAGATTTAGTTCTGGTTATTTAAAGTTTGTGATCTTTCATCTCCAAGCTCTTTTTTTTTTTTTTTGTGCGAAGCTCTTTTCTTTCGTGGAATATGTCTGTGTCTGAGATACAAGAATGAACTAATAGTGGTACAGCTAGATTAAATGGAAGTGGATTAATGAAAACTAGAGCATTGGAAGCCTCCCAAAAGGTAGTTAATTAAGTTGGATTATGAGATAAACTGAACATATGTAATGTCATAATCCTTACCAGTATCCTTGAGGTTTCCTGCCTAATGGTAACCTGGAACTTCCTACCATGGGAGCGAGCTGTCTTGGTAGCTTTTCCATTGAATGCTTCTCCTTGATATATCATCCGTAACTTCTGCTTCAGCAGTTCAATTTGCTCATCCAACATTCCACATTTCTGCCAAATCCACCCAAATTATGTTGACAACATGACAATAGAAGATAAAGATCAGATAAAGGAAAAAAAAAAAGGAAAGGAGCATACAAGTACCATGAGGAAAAGAAATAACAGAACATTTTGTTCCAACTTATCTATTAGTTAACAGTCTTGTACAATCTCAAATCTCATGCAAACATATATAGGATGTCATCTTCTTAAACAAGCCATAGTTAGTCTAAAGCATAATGTGACGTCAAATTATCTAATACTACCCTTATAACATCAAGTCCCAACCACTCCCCAGGGGAGCTTTTTACATTTAGTTCCCTGGCTTCACCAATTAACTAAAAAATATATTTAAGATTAAGAGAGAGATCCACAATTGGCAGCAGATTTCTAAGTGAAATATGCTAAGAGGAAAAGAAATTTTAAATCTATCTTCCAAGTTGTCAAACCTTGTATAGATCGATAAGGACATTGTCAAGTGATTCCTGGGCTTGCTTAGAGCATCTATCCCTGAAGGATCTTATAGCCTCAATAGCTTCTTCAGCTCTATCTTGCTGTTTCATAACCACTGCCATGTCTTTGAGTGCACTGTCTACTCTATCTCCGGCATTTATTGCTTTCCAGAAGAAAACAATTGCAGTTTCTGGATCCTTCTCAATTAGCTGTTTGTTTAGATAGAAAACAAACATGAAAAATTGATCAACAAATACCAGATGGATATGTAATATAACAAAGTCTATGCATGTAGCCAACAGGGTACATATGCACTTTTCCATCCTCAGACAGAGAGAACCATGCTCCCGAGTATTTTCTACTATTTAAGCATGCTGTAAAGACAAGACCTAAACCCCATAAAGGAGGATGTTTAGCAGCTTTGCTTAACGTTTATCTTTTGTGAGAAATGGTGGTACAGAAACTTAATAATGCAGGCATGAGTCGTCACATTCAATATGTCCTAGAAATCTAAATGAATGCACATTGGAGAACAAATGCAGGTATAACTGAACCATTTTGCTGAATACTGCAAAGGCTTGTCCAAAAGATTAGGGCCACAAAATTTCTATAAAATAAAATAAAAGCAGAAAAATGGATTGCAAAAAGAAGTATCCAGAAGCACTGATATAAAGTAAAATCCCAACTTAATCCTCCTGCAACTTGCACAAATTAAAACCCAAAAAGAAGAAAAATATGTTGATCAGAACTCCTAAAGAGGTAGCAACATCAGATAGTCCATGTGCTTTCTTCATTTGGCCACTAGGAGTAGACAAGGTGGACAAGCCTTGAAAAAGGAGTATTTTTGTGTCCAAACTTGTAGATGAGACCAGCTAACCATGTGCCAGGTTGAGTCTGAGAATGGAGTAATCAAATACAGGACTAAGGGTATGTTAACAAAATCAACTGCGCATAGAAATTAGTATAATTAGCACCATTATCAACAAGACCAAAGCACAGAAGTTCTACATCCATTAGTGTGAGGACCTAGTCATTAAAAAGGTCTCAGGACTCAATCTTGATGCCTCAGGAAAGAAATAACCTTTTTCTAACACTAAGAAGATTTAGTACTTGATACAAAACTTAGAGGACATCATCAACAGAACCAACCCTTTAACTAGAGAAACAGTTCCCAGTAAATATAAAAACGTGCAAAGAACCATATGAACAGCATTTGCTAATTAATCAAATCACCAGCGAAAAACAAATGCTATCCTAACAAGGATCAACTAGATAACATATTAAACAAAATATATGATTCCCAGAGAACTAGTTGATCATTGAATATAGATTAATGGTTAAGGTTTTTGTTCTTCGTCAAACTTAAACAAAAATACAAAATAAATGGACCTAAGTATTGTGCAGTTGGAACACATCCAAATTAGATACTAAGTATTAACTCATGATTTGGGAAAGTTAACTCATTTTAATCATACTTAAAGACCTCCAAAACACTTACCAAAGAAAAACAACAAAAATTACACTAAGAGCATACAAGAAAATAAATAAAGTAAAATAATCATTTTAAGGACAAAATAACTAAATAAAAGCCCATGAATGTAATATCTCATAAATATCATGCATCAAGAAAGATAGCTCTCATAAATCTTCACGAGTATCTATACAGTATCTACTGCATAAAAATCAAAAAGAAAAAGGAAAGGAGAAAGAAAAACACATACTTGAAAATATTTGGCTCTGACATAAGGACTATCACCAGGAGGAAGCTTATGAACGACGTGTAAAGACTCCTGTTTCTTCTTTCGTACCATACATGTTTGTGTATTTTAAGGAAACTTCTGATCAAGAACAATCCTAGAACTGATTCCTATCTCAAGTTTTCTGAGTCATTAATGAAATGCGCTTCTGGGATTTCCCAGGAATGAAGCAAGAGAGGAGGAGGAAAGCTGAAGTCTGCTGCCAAATGCCCAATGGGAAGAGGAAAGAGAAAGTTGATTAAATGCGTAACAGGATCAAGTTGGAATGAAGATGAATGTGGACGGGAAAACAGTTAGGTTCAAGCTTGTTGTGCTTCAGTATTCATGTTTGACACCTGTAGTCGCCACGTTTGTGATCCCAACGAGTGTGTTTTTATATTCAGGTTTTCTTCCCTTTTAAGGTTCATTTAATAAAGGGATAATTGCAGAAACCTCCCCTGAGGTTTCTGACATTTGCACTGACCTCCCCTGTAGTTTGAAAAATTACACTGACCTCCCCTAAGATTACTAATCCTTTGCAAATTCAGTCCAAACGATTAAAATATTGTTTTAGGGAGTGAAATTAGAATTTTTTTTTACCAAATTTGTCCTTTGTACTACATGTCCAATGAATGACAAAATACTACAAATCAATTAACAATTAATAAACTTTAAGGAGTATAGTTTATAGGCAAATACGCATTACCTATTTAAAGTACCCGGCTCTTTATGAGTATTTTACTTTCAAATAGTTAATTTAATATAAATATTTACGCTCAAATACATATTTGTATTTACTTTCAAATATTTAATTTTTGTTAAATACAAAACTAACCAATCTCTCTTCCATAAAAATATTAATATAATACTTTTTCAATTTTAGTTACAAACATTTATGTATTTAACATAAATTAAATGATTCAGAATAAAATACCCATAAAGAGCCAATACTTTACTCATGTAATGGATGAAATCCATAAAGAATTAATACTTTATGGGCCATTTCTTTTTTTTAAAAAAAAATATTTATTTTATATTAAATAAATAACCTACCGATTTCTTTTTTGTAAGAATATTACTGTAACACTTTTTGAATTTTACTTACAAACATTGATATATTTATCATAAATTAAATGTTTGAAAGTAAAATATCGGTTAAAAACCGGTACTTTAAATGAGTAATGTGTGTTTGCCTATAAAGAGCCGGTAACTATTTAAAGTACCGGTTCTTTAAGGGTATTTTACTTTCAAACATTTAATTTAATACAAATATTTACGCTCAAATACAGATTTATATTTATTTTCAAAATATTTAATTTTTGTTAAATACAAAACCTACCAATCTCTCTTCCGTAAAAATATTAATATAACACTTTTTCAATTTTAGTTACAAACATTTATGTATTTAACATAAATTAAATGATTCAGAATAAAATGCACATAAAGAGCGAATACTTTACTCGTGTAATGGATGAAAGTCATAAAAAATTAATACTTTATGGGCCATTTATTTTTTTAAAAAAAATATTTAATTTATATTAAATAAATAACCTATCGGTTTCCTTTTTGCAAGAATATTACTATAACAATTTTTGAATTTTACTTACAAATATTGATATATTTATCATAAATTAAATATTTGAAAGTAAAATACCCTTAAAAAGCCGGTACTTTAAATGAGTAATGTGTGTTTGCCCATAAATTATACTCCTTAAAGTTTATTAATTGTTAATTGATTTATAGTACTTTGTCATTCATTGGATATGTAGCACAAAGGGCAAATCTGGTACAAAATTCTAATTTCACTCCTTAAAATAATATTTTAATTGTTGGACTAAATTTGCAAAGGATTAGTAACCTCAGGGGAGGTCAGTGTGATTTTTTAAACCACAGGGGAGGTCAGTGCAAATGTCAGAAACCTCAGGGGTGGTTTCTGCAATTATCCCTATAATAAATTTCCCGATCTGGTCTATTGCGTGAATTTGGGTAATAATCCATATTGGGAAATTGGATTAAACACCTACGGAATTTCTCCCCAAAACATCATGAGTTTATTTGAATTGAAGGTTATTTGGAAAAACTTTTTGGCATTAATTATTTAGTATATAATTTTTTTAATATGATATATATGAAATAAAAAAGTAATTAAAAATAAGATCTATCTATCTAACGGGCATACAATGGGCACTCATTAAGGTACAGTATACTTCAGATGTTAAGAATTTTTGGAAAGCTAAGATTAATTCTGAAAATGTGTAAATGCAAGAGAGATAATAATTGTTAATATGTGTATACACATAATATGTTAGATAAAGTTTAGATATATTAATGGGTGCCTATGCCCTGTTAGAAAAACCCTTAAAATATATTTTTTGAATAATAAAAATATGGGTTTTTCTAACGGATGCCCATTACACACTCGTTAAATATATTTTGATATCATATTTTTTAAAATGTAAGGTTAATTAGGAATATTAATAAATATAAGAGAGGTATTTAAGATTAAATAGGAAAAATATATAAATGTAATGGAGGATAATAATTGTTAGTATGTATATATACATGGTAGATTAGATGAATTTTTATGTGTATTAACGACTCCTCAATAAGCACCCCTTAGAAAAATCTTAAAAACATTTATTTCAAGTGATCTATTAGTCATTAGAATCCAATAGATGACCAGGTAACAAACTAATCATTTTTTTCTTGGTAGAAATAGCCAAATAAGAGAATTTCTTGTATATCTACCCTAATTTATGATTAATTATAAGGGTTTATCTTGTATGTATTGGCAGGATATCTACTAACAGGTAGAAATGCATGCCCACATATATAAGAACTAAAAATTCAAAATTGAATTGGGAATACATGTCATGCCACCATGTATATACAAAATTAATCCTAATTATAATGGTGAAAGTCAAATAAAATTGAGCACCCAAATTTGAGATAAAACTTGCACTCATGTTCCATCTCTAAATAAGTACTGGGATAGGTCTTGCAATCTAGTGTTCCATCAAATCTACATGAGGATTTCATACCTTTATTTCAATAGGTACCCTCTGTACCTAATTGGGAATTGACTCCAAAATGAGTTTGGTGTGTTTAAATGTAAATATAGCTATTAACTAATTCATATTTTTACAGTTTTTAATCTTGTATATAGTGTATTCTACCATCCACTAATCATACGTATCTACAACATCTACCAACTACTACAACCACTACATTTATCATATTTTACCATACCTATATAAGGCATCTCATGTACTTGTAGACACAAACAATTTTATCTAATACATCATTCTCTTCATTTCCTCTTCTCTCTACTCTATCACTCTCTACTCTCCACTTTATCATGGTATTAGAACTTGAACTTGGGGCCTAATTTATAACTTTTCTTTGACTTTCTTCTCATAATAAATTTTGATTTAATACAACAATCATCTCAGTGTCTCTCATATCCAGTTAGCACCAAGACATCATTCAATCAAGCGCTACGTCATTATTGGGCCAGCACTTTATCCTAATGGAATTTAATCTTGATTCCGATGTCTCTCATCCTACCACCATTATTTTCAATGGTGCTAATTATGGATTATGGATGCCCGCAATGAGAAGCTTTCTTAAAGGGCGCAAACTGTGACGAGTCATCACAAGAGAGCGTGTCAAGTTTGCTCAAGAAAAGGAAGAATTTTCTGATAAATATTCTGATACATTGGAAGAATGGGATAATATCAATCACAAAATCATCACTTGACTAATCAATACTTCTACTCCCTCCATTGGTGCCCTTTTGCATAGTTTTGACACTGCAAAAGAAGGTTGGAATTTTTTGGCAGAAAAGTATACCACAGCTGATTTGGTTCATCAGTATCAACTTGCCACTAAAATACAACAACTTTATCAAGAGTCATGTCAGCCATTGACACTTTCCACTCTCAAATGAATAATCTTTGGAAACAGTTGGCTATCTCTGAACTTGAATGGCATTGTCCTAAAGATGCTGAACTTTTTATCCAATATAGAGACAACATGAGATTATGAGCCTACACAATGATGACTATGAGTCTACACGAGCAAATCTTTTACACCATCATCCTTTGCCTACATTTTGATTAGTTTTAGCTGAATTGATCTCAAATAGAAACTCTAAAAATATGAGTTAGTTAGTAGCTATATTTACGTTTAACAATTTAGCGGCACCTGTAAAAAACTTGGCTTTTCTAGTAGCTCATATGGGCCCCATTTGGCAAGTGAGTTTTTTGGGTATTTGTCTAAAATTTTACTGTAACTTACTGTAGAAGTTGTAGAAAAAAATTTTAAAGTATGTAAATTTTTGGATATTTTGAAGTATATAGTTTAAAATTTTTTGAGAAATTTTTTGAGATTACTGTAGATGAAATTGTTAAAAAACTTGTAGTAGACAAACTTGGCCAAAAACTTGCGTGCCAAACAAGGCCATGATTTTGCATTATTCATCTAAAAATCTTCATCCAAAATTATTTCTGCTTCTTCTCTATGTGGATGATATGCTAATCACTAGTGACGACAGAGTAGGAATTCAAACCTTAAAGGAATTCCTTAGCACACAATTTGAGATGAAGAATTTTGGGACAGTCTCATACTTTCTTGGTCTTGAGGTGTCCAAGTCCTCTACGGGTTACTATTTATCCCTAAACCAAGTATGCATCAGATCTTCTCTCTCGTGCTAGTATAACAAATTCTAAAAACTGCTGACACTCCACTTGAAACTAATATCAACTTACGTTCAAATGATGAAGAACTTCTAAGTGACCCTACTTGTTATCATCAGTTTAGTCGGGAGTATAGTCTATTTAACTATCACTCGACCAAACATAGCTTATGCTTTACACTTGGTGAGTCAATTCATGTCAAGTCCACATTCCCACTCATTATGCTGCAGTTCTTCGAATCTTGCGCTATGTGAAGGAACCATCTATTCATGAATTGCATTTTTCCTCATCTTCTTCTCTAGAGTTACAAGCATATTCTGATGCCGATTGGGTTGGTAATCCTATTGACCGTCGTTCTACAACAGGTTACTGTTTCTTTCTTGGAAATTCCCTTATCTCTTGGTGAAGCAAGAAGCAATCAGTTGTTTCTCGATCTAGCTCAGAGTCGAAGTATCATGCCCTTGCTGATACTACTGTTGAGTTTCTATGGTTACGCTGGCTCCTTCATGACATGGGTGTTTCATTCTCTATCGATTCTACTTTCTATTGTGATAATATGACTGCTATCCCAAATTGCTCATAATGCTGTCTTCCATGAAAGGACGAAACACATAGATATTGATTGCCATTTTGTTCGGCACCATCTCATGCAACAAACTCTTTCTCTGGTACTTGTGGTGTCTACAAACCAAATTGGCGGATATTTTCACAAAATCCTATTCACCAAGACGGTTTCATATTCTCGGTTTTCAAAACTCAAGTTGGTTTTTCACTTTACCACCTTGAGTTTGAGGGGGGATGTTAAATGTAAATATAGCTACTAACTAACTTATATTTCTAAAGTTTTCTATCTTGTATCTAGTGTATTTTACCATCCACTAACTGCATATTTTTACTACATCTACCAACTACCACAACCCACTACATTTATCATCACATCTTACCATATCTATATAAGGCACTTCATGTACTTGTAGACTCATACAATTTTATCTAATACAACATTCTCTTCATTTCCTTTTCTCTCTACTCTATCACTCTCTACTCTCGACTTTATCATGGTGGTCCCTTCCTTTTTTGGCGAATTGAAGTCCTTGCTCCCGTTAGCTATAATATTTCTGCTTTTGGTAATAACATCATTGAAGGAGACAATTTATATTTCTTTTGTAAACGAGGACTCATTGTTTCTGGTCTGTTAATAAAATTTGATTTTATAAAAAAAAATCATTCTTACAACTTATGCAGGATAGAAAAAAGCTATGGGAATATGTTTTTGAAATTATGCAATAGATGAGCATTTGGGCATTGGCAATGAGAGAGTGTTTCGGTGAACAACAAAATGCACTTTAATTGGATAACACAAAAAGTAGAATACAAGATTTCTTGAAATCATGATAAACATAGGCAACGAGGTAAGTTAAAAATTATGATAAACATAAGGAGAGGTAAGTGCAATAAAAAAACAAGTCCAAAGTTTTTTTTTAAAAAAAACATATTAAAAGAAAGAAGGTTTAAAAAAAGTTCTAAAGTTTAAAAAATAGAAAAAGCAGTTGTGCATGTCAAAAACAAAATTTTTTTAATTAGAAGCTAAGCATGTCTAAATTAAATTAAAATAAACCCCGTCACTTGTGGGCTCCTCGTCACCATTGGCAATTAGTACTAGTTTGGTCTAGTGTTCAATAACCTAAGATTTCTTACTTACATTTTCTCCTCCAAACTATCCAATTCATTCCTTCTCGAACCAGTAATTAACAAGCATAACCCCCTACCAGAAAAGTTTCTTTTTTAAAAAAAAAATAAAGAAAGCACCTATATCAGCAATGCTGAAATGGATTTCTTTTAAAGACGAGTGCATAGTTTTGGGAATTCAAAACGATACTTTCATGGGCTTCAAACGGATTAACAATAACTTCTACAGCCAAATCAACCTAGCATAGGCTGCTCATGTAAAATTAAATCACATTCATGGTATTTTTTCTCATTTTCCTTTCAGAAACCAATGATCCTTCCTTTGAAATAATTCTTCCTCAAGCCCAATTATGATGTTTTAAGTCTCTTCTGAAAATCATATATTCAAATTAGGCATTGTCAAGAAAGTTGATGGAACAGAAAGAAATGGAGGAGGAAATGCATAAAGAAGAGGAGAAGAAGATTTCCGCGACATGATGGGTACCAATCCCATTACTGTATTACCCTCCCAAACCAACCCCACCCAACCCCACCCCCCCTCACCTTCCTTTTTTTCTCCTTTTACTTTTCTCGGGGGCTGCGGGGTTCTTCCTCTGTTTTCTGTCCTTTCCATTCTAAAGAAACTACAATAGATAAATTTTCGCTTTTGGGCGTCCAACAAGTTTCTAATGGAATTCTCACAATCAGCTGCCAAAATTTTGCTTTTGCTAGAAATGCATCAAAGCAAGAAAAAGTTCATGTTATTAAGACAACTGCAACAATACTTTTCTGTCTGCAAGGAAAACAAATTGTCTTGTCATACTGTTTTGATAAGAGCAACTCAAACTGCACTAAGAGAACCATCGGTCCACCAACAACGACAACTGAATCCCCCCAACCATACAAAGGAACAAAGAAAGTTGGATCCATGTATATTGTGCTTGTCCACTAGTTTAGCCGGCAAAGTCATTACAGATTCTCAAATGGATACCCTTGTTTCTTTCATGTATATTTCAATTTTGAAGTGCTTAACCAAGCTCCAAACCAAAAAAAAAAATGCATTTCCAATCCGATCTTTTACACCCTATTATGAGCTACTGGCTTTGCAAAATGGAAAAGCAAAAGGAAATTCACTAAAATATCTATCTATATACACTCAAAAATCAAATATAGCTACAAAAAGGCAGTAACATGAATCTTGCAAAAAACAAGAACCAACATACGGCTCTCTTGGAGAAAGGGCAGCCAATTGAAAGAAAAACCCTGGCACATCCATAGTATGGGAAACCAGAAAACTGTGAAAAGATCACCCACAAAGTTCATTCTCCACGAAAGAAGCACTGAAACTTCCTTATGATATAAGATCAGGTAAAACTGTTCAGCTTTCAAAACATTCAGACAAACCATCTCAAATCTGTGCCTGGTTTACACCGCCTCTTCCTCGGCCCACCCTTCCACGCCCACGACCATAACCTCGGCCCCCAACTTGGAATCCACCTCTGCCCCTTCCATATCCCGAACCTGACAATGACAAATGTAGTGATTAAGACAAAATAATTGAGGTTCCATCGTTTTCAAACTTTTCCATATCAAAGAGTGTCATAGGAATTTAACTCATAGTAGCAGTTTAGTTTGATTAAGGTGCCAAGCAACCTAAAAAATCAACATCATTGCCGCACAAACACACAGTTTTCATCACACTAGAGGGACAGAACAGAATATGCCCATAAAACTTGCAAACTTTCCATGACAACAAGGTATCATGCTTGACCAAACAAGATAGTGTAGCAACATGCCTGCAACAGCCTAGTTATCCCAAAGGATCCTTGTGTGGTGTGTAAGTACAACAGCTACAGGTCTCCATTGACTCACCTTTAATACATGCATACATACTAATGTACGTGTGAGTGATTCCAAATCTTAAAAAAATAAAATGTTTTTCTCAAAACCTTGTAACACAAACAGAGACTAGGCATACATAAATAGCAGCAGAGGAAAAGTCTGCCTCAGTCAGGCTTGTCCGCTGTAATAACACCACTTCAGAAAACAGAAAGCATTGTAAAAGAAATAAACTAACCACGATAACCCCAGCCTCTGCCTCGCCCACCTCCTCGACCATAGTAATAATATCCACCGTTCTCCCCTAGTGATAAAGTAACATAAATTAACAAAATTAAATCAAGAAAATGCTAAATCTCAATATTACTGCATAAATACCTTGATAGTTTCCATAGCCTCCCCTCCCACGACCACGTCCTCTTCCTCTTCCTCGACCTCTGCCTCGACCTCGGCCACCATATGAATCTAGTAATCATGTATCATCAGAAGAAATTCATACATATGTAAACATGTAAGAAGCTACAGATAAACACAACTGACGTGCCCTTCAAACTAACCTATTACCCAAGTTCCAAGAGCCAAAACATAGAAGGTCAAAAAGCTTGTGTTACACCATAAACAATAAAAATAAGAACCAACAATAATGGAAAGGTTTTTCACCTAGATTATTTTCAGCTATGTTAACATATTGTCTTGGTTGCTGCTGCTGCTGATTTTCACCTCTTGGCTGATCTATGTTGGAGGGCGCTTGGTACCTAGACACATAAAATTCCTAAACTGTCACACGTGAGATTTCAAGCAAGATGTTGGGGGGGGGGGGACAAAGAGGTCGGTCCCTTTCTTTCAGGAGAAGAGGACAGTATATAAATATTTACCCTGGAGAATTCTTATTCAGCTCATTGGTTGACAAAGTAATTGATATAAGGGAGACCTGGCGAGTCATCTCCAAACTACACAGAAGGTAGAAGTAATAAATATTTTTCCAGTTATCCAAAGTAACTTCTGTTGCCTCTAACTTTAGGTAACATTTCAATGAACAACTTACGGTTCTAAACCCTCTTCAATTGGCTCATATGCATCCGTTATGGTTGTTGAGCCAATAGAAGTGTCTTGATACAGCCCAGGGATTCTCTTCTGTTTTCATGTGAAGGAATACTAGTTAAAATCACAAGAAATTTTTAATAGGAAAAGGGTAAGCTGCAAAAAATACCTTTATAATCTCTGCAATGGCCACGCTCTTACTGATTGCCTGGCCCATTGCCTTCAAAACAATCTCCTGTTCCCGCTTTTCCTAATCATGAAAGCAGATATATGGTATTTAGTACCAAAACTGCACAGGCACAGAGCTACTCCATTGCCATGCATCTTCAGAACAATTAGACCCTCAAAAGAAGAATTAGCTATTCCATTATACCTCCACACTCTGATCCAAATACTCTTACGATAAAATGATAATCTAACATGTCATATGCAGATATTCCTATAGACATGCTGTAAGAAAGAAAACTGTGCTAATAGTAGGGAAAAAGTAGAAGAAAAGCTAAGATCAAGAATCCGGAGGCAAATATGAAACAGGACAACTTTCTACCTCTCCTAGATGGACTAAGGAGACAAAAATACACAATAAAAGGAACTACTTAACTAAATTCACGCTTACAGATCCTAAGATATCATAAGAACTATCAACTGACCAAAAGGATTACTCGTGTATATCTAGGCATGGACATTCTCATGAGTTCACAAAGCGAAGGAAATAGCTTCAAGCTTCATGTTGAAGAACAACATAATATATATATATATATATATAGAGAGAGAGAGAGAGAGGGAGGGAGGGAGGGAGGGAGGGAAATACTAGCACTATTTACCTAGTATGCAAAGCATTTAAAATAGACGTCGCAGTTTCTCCTTTTTTCTAGTAAAACTAGTTTTACCTTTAATGCTCTTAGTAAAACTAGTTTCTCCTTTAAGCGTGTAACAAGTTTTACACTTTAAATCATCCAAGTAAAAGAAGCACCACATTAGAAGCCAAAATCCACTGGATTTTCTTTTCAGGATTCCCTTCTTCATAGGTTCTTTACAAGCCCTAAGGAGAGTACCACTATGCTTAAATTAGGCATATAAATATCAAGAACAAGCAAAAGAAAAAGGAAAAAAGGAAAGCCATTTAGTAAGAGCTTCAAAGACGCACAAGCACCATATCACATGCTCTGACCTCCAAATGAGGTCACACGCTCATTGAATTTTGTTTACAATTTTTTGGAGGATGCACTAAAATGGATGAGTTTCTTAATTCTGGGGACTGGCATGTTATGACAGCCTCAACCTTGATGAACCAAACTATATAAAGTCACCTAAACTAGTTAACTTCATCTCCACAAAATACAAAAAGGTACCTTTTAAAGTTATCTTGCATACGTATATAGGTACAAGCCGTGTGCTTCAAGGATGCTCTGAAAATATCATCAACAATTATAACGCACAAAACTAAGCATACCCTTCGAGACTATTCGTTCACTAGCCCACATGATAAAATCCAGTTGGACACACAATCCCGTTGAGTGTTATGAAACTTAAACCCATTAGAATCTACCAACTCATTCCAAGTTAACCAAAAATTACAGTAGATATGCTAATTTTATCACAGGTCCCTTAAACTACGATTCTACAAACTTCAAGCCCTGCACTCAATTCTTCAATTCCAGCATTCAAATTTCCTAAAATTTCACGATCATTCAGGGGCCGCTTGGGCTGAGGGTTTTGGCATGGGGAATGACGATAATTCCAATACTTAGTGCTTGGTACACTGTAATGGGAATTGAAATATTGGAATCATGTCCAAAAAATTTTGGGGATTCATGATTCCTGACTAAATTGGGAGGAATCACTCAAAATCCTCAATTCATTTCCAACAATGAATAAATAAAAAATAAAATATTTTGATAAAATACTTCCTTTCTCCCTCTCCCAGACTCCCACCATCGAGCCTCCCCTTCCTCCCTTGCCTTCAACACTCCTCTCTCCCCCATGGCATCTGACAACTCCTCCCTCTTTCCTTGTCTCTGACCGCTTTTCCTTCCTTCTCGGCATCTGACAACACCCCCCCCTCCTTTGTTTCTAATTTTCTTCCTTTTCCATGGCATCTGACAAATCCCTCCTCTTCTCCCACTGCTGGTCACTCCCCCCATCACCCCAGTAGACCCTTTCCTCTCCTCCCTCGCCATCAAATCATCCTCCTCATTGCAATCGACCTCCTCTTCTCTTTGTGAAGGGCTCCAACGGGAATGCATTGTATGGTGTTTCTAACAGGTTTCAGCAGAGGATGAAATTTGCCATTTTCTTTTGGAAAATTTTTTGTAAATGTTTGAAAGTTCCAGTTGCAATTTTTTGAGAAAAGGAAAAAAATGACAAACGTCCAGATCTTTTATTGATTAGTCATGAGTTATTGTTGGTAATTCTTGAACAAAGAACAAAAAAAGATTTGGATTGGTAGTGATTCGGTGCTGGTCTGATGGTGGCCGTGATTATCAATCCAGGAAAGAGAACAATAATTAAAAAAATGAAAAATTAATTTTGACACCATTCCAACTATATTTATACCATGCTCCAGTCTGTAGAATGATACCAGGGGTTCAAATCCATACTGATTTTTTGTATATTATTCCATCTCCAATTCCAATTCCAGAGCGTGAACCAAGCACCCCCTCAGTTTCAGAAATGTGATTCCAATATACCAATTCCAGGATTGGTCTCACTTTCAGGAGTTGAGGATTATCCATATAAATCGCAAGATATGCAGGTCCTAACACTGATAAAGTTCCCAAACACAATGTGCTAATAAAATGGGACAATTAACTAAAGCATACCATAAGAGGTCTAAAATCTAATGAAGCGCGTAGACATAACAAATACAACTGGCATGACATTAAAGTATTACATCATGATAGGTAAATCTCAAAAAATTGCACTCATATAGGTCCAGAAAACAAACATTAACACAACACTTGATCAGAGAAAAACCAGGGAAACCTTTCACCAAGAATCCCTTGCTTTTCCACGAAACCTTTCAATGAGACACAGCAATTTTAAACAGTAACAAATGCTTACACCCTAATGGGGTAATGTGCAGGCTCCAAGACAAGACCTTCACAAAACCAAAAATTTTCATGTCTCCAGACTCAAAGACACATCTATGACAGCTACTGATTCTCCTAGTAAGAAGAAGAATCAAACAGGATGCTCTACAAAAATTGAATGTTTTAGGGCAAAAATAATTCAGAACAACAGCCTTGGGCTCTAGATAGCTTAATACATCCCTTCAAAACAAAAGCCAGAACCTCGCAAACTCATGAGCTCATTACCGCCGCAAGTCCTTTATAAGAGCATCCCAAGATTCGATTTTTATGAAAATTTTAAGCAAATACTTGCCAAATAAACACATCCCACCAACAAAAACAACAAAAAACCCAAATAAAAAAACATGTAAACATTTTCTGCCAGAAAAATAAACCCAGGAAATTTAAAAAAGAACAGGTATGGTTGAAGAAGAAATGAGGTAATTTGCTAACCTGAAGAAGCGTGGTGGCATAGCTAATATAGTTACGAATAAGACCCTGAGCAGTGATTCTGATCTCATTCTCGTTAATAGGTTCTTCAGGCCTTGGCTTCTCCACTCTCTGGTACCTGTCCATTCTTCTCTATCTGCCCCCGTAGCACTCTCAGTGTGTGTTTGTGTTTGTGTTTGTGTGTGTGAGTGTGTTTCTGGAGGGTTCTATTTCTTTTTGGTTTTTTGAGGCCAAACGGTAAAGAAGAAAGATAGAGCAGTGGAAGTTTGGGGCTACTTATGTGTGAAATGGGTAGTTAAAGAACCCTAAAACTGAAACTCCCATACATTTTTCTTGGAGTATGTTTTTTGACGAGAAAATTAATTTTAATTGGAATACCATCATTATCCTCAGATTAAACTAGTACAATTTACAGTTTTTTTAATTCGTTTGGATTGCTATTGTTTTTAAAGTTTTTATAGAAAAATATGCTGTAACAATTTGACGCATATGAGACAAAGAAGTGATTAAAAAATGTATTCACGTAAAAAATTTTAAGTAAAAATGACAATCCATACATTTTGCTTTTATTTTGTTAGAAAGATTTTTTAAAAGTAAAATTTATTTTTTGTGTAAAATTTATGCAGCCATGGCTTTGTGATACCAGTTATTTTTATTTTATTCTTTTTGATGAGTTATGTAATTTTCATAATAAATTTCAGTCTTTCATGAGTGACACATACCTTGCCACAAAGTCAGACAAAGATACTAACCTGAAACATAATAAAAACCACAAGTTTGAAAACAAATATATATGGTTTGATTCGTTTTTTTTTTTTTTTGCAGTTTTACTATAGCATAACTGAAAATCCAACCAATGGTTTGAATCATGCAAACTTAATATAATTATCTGCTGCTAAATTTTTTTTGTTTTTTTGTTTTTGCTGCATTCATCTTTTACTTAAATCATTTGCAAATGCAAACACCCCATCTTTTTACTCTTCTTATTTTCCTGCTATGCTTCTCTGCTCTCCAACTAAAAACAAGACTAGTATTTTGATCCGTGCATTGACACGGTTCTTTTTTATAATAGTATTAGTTGTCAATTTTTGGAAATATGAATAATTCAAGAAAATATAAAATGATATTCTTACATATTCATGGATATTTATGTTAGAAAACTAATGTATCCAAGTGTTCAGAAATGCCATATTAATATCTAAAAACTTATATACATACATTTATTTTAATATAATATTGTTCATTAAATATGCAAGGTATACAAAGTTTTTATATGATTAAAAATCTAAAACTACACATACACATACTCATCTAAATACCAAATATGCAAAAATATATTTTCTCCATAGATGAATATTAACTTTGAAGCAACATCAATGAAGTAACAATTAAATTAAAACTAAATAAAGTTAATACATATGAATAAAATAAATTATATGAATTTGTAAATAAGGTATAGTTTGCTAGAAGAGAAAGGAAAACCATAATAAAATGTAATTCAATTTTATTAAGAAGGATTGAGTTACTAGAAGAGATTTTTTCAAAAATAATTCAAAAAATACATTTATAATAATAAAACTAAAAAATATTCCAAAAACACATCAAAACACACACTACAAAGTAAAGACTACCTCCAAGACATTAAAAAAAAGTACAACATACACATCAATATTCATTTTCTACTCCACCACCGCCTACCATCATCTTATCAACCTCTTATTTATCTTTTCTCCTGTCTCGTTAATCGTCTCCCGCTCTCTCTTCATCTCCCACTCATGCCCCGCCTGTTACCCCTCTCTCCTGATCTAGTTACACAACTAATGACGGAGTCATGATTGGCCATGGCAGCTTGAGTTTTGAAAATTTTAATTCATATATGTAAATTTATGTGTAAAACAAAGTTGATTCCCCCTAATTTTTTATAATTTTAATTTATATTATGAGAGTTTATATATATGTGTGTGTGTGAATTAACCACTTTTGAATCAATTTTTTCTTCAAAAAAAATATTTTTTACATACTTTATAATTAAAGTTAATATTTGGTATTTTTAGATGCCATATATTTACATAAATATGAATTATTTTAAATATAGCACATTAAGATAATTTTTTAAGAAAATTTTGGCCCTTCAAAATAAAAATCTTGGCTCCGTCACTGTGCACAACCAGAATGGGGTGAGAGTGGGGAGAAGGACAGAAGAGTTGGGGTGTTAGGCAAGAAAGGAGGGAGGGGAAAAGGGATTGTGGGGTGTTTGTGAAAAAATGGAGGGCAGGGAGAGAGGGCGAAAAGGTGGAGCTGGTATAGCCGTATAGGTATGAGTAAAGTGCAGAGGCATGAGCAGGTAGTTGGGAGAAAGAAGGTAGGGTGAGGGTGAGGGTGAGGGTGAGGGTGTGCTGGGGGGGGGGGGGGGGATTCACTCCCACATTGGTTCGACGTGGGTTTTTTAATTTGGATTTAAGATTCACGCTTCTCGTCCTGTTATCGGCTGGCTGTGGAGTTCTTGTGGATTTCTCTTAAATTACTCTTAACAGGGTCCTTTAGTCGTTAATCTCCTAAGTATTTCTAATCTAATTGGGTGTGTGTGTTTCTATCTATTAATAGAAAAAAAGAGGGTATCAATTTTAAAAATAATAATGTTTTAATAATATCTCTAAAATACCACTAAAATATGTATCTACAAAACAAATTCACTATTTAAAAACTTGAAGGACACAAACTCCTCTAGGACAAATTCACAATTTAGTTTACTCAATTAATCCTATAGGAGGCGGATGACAGCTCGTATAGGACAAACTCCCATTTTATGTGTACAGGACATTTCAGAAACATCTATCTTATCTAAACCTACTTCAGCTTTTTTAAAAAAAAAAAAAAAAAAGACATAGAAGGAGGAACGAAAAAGGAAAAGAAAACGACTCAACAAAAATAATCATTTAAATCTTGTGCCAAAGAAAATAACCATTAAATCTGGTCACACAAATTACATGTGAATCCGTGTTGCCCGACCATAAAGCAGCAGACAAGAGGAAAAATGGACGGTAGAGAAATTGCAGTTTTGTTCTATTGTCCATGTTAACAAACCAGTAGTCGGGCAGTGCTGGGTTGGTTGGTTATGGGTGGTTCGGGGAGCGGAGTTTATTGCCATTACGGTCTTTCTCTTAAAAAATATTTTCAAATTAATGCAATTTCAATATTTATTTCCATGTTAATGTATTTGCTGTCATGTGGACTTTAAATATGAAAAACTAATTACGCTTAAACTTTGGCTCTAATAATGATCATAGTTTAGTGTGAACTATAAAAGTTCCACTTTAAAGGAAAAGAGAAATGAAAAAAAAGTCACATTTTTTTGACCTATCACAGAGCATTTAAGTCATAATTAGCACTAGAATTAACACCAAGGTTATTTAATAGTTGATATCTAGAAGAGTTATTATTATGCATTCTAACAATAAAAAATCATGAATTAACACAATAGATCTCTGAAGATTTTCAGTTTATCTATATGGCAATTCATCATACACATGGCAAGAAAATTTTTTAGTTGTTATGATGATTTAAGAAATTTCCAAATATATTAGAAATTTCCAAATGTATTAAGAATTTCCTCAAGATAGACAATGAACAATATATGGAGAAGAAGTAGCAAAATTTGAGCTATTAAAAATAATGAAGGATTCATCTAATGTGAATTTTAATTAAGCTCTGAATAGTTGTTGACATTTTAATGGGATTTATCTCTCAAGATGAAAGAAGATAAGAGCAAAAGTTTAAGGGTGATTAGTTTTCTATATTTAAAGTCCACGTGGCAACAAACATATTAACAAGGGAATAAATTTTGAAACTGCATTAGTTTGAAAATATTTTTTAAGAGGAAGATTATTGTGGTAATAAACTCCGGGGAGGGAGTGTAAGAGTGAAACTATGATTGCAATCGAATTGAATCAAGTCGAACTTTAATTTAATTGAGTTAAGTCTCGATTTAATTTTATCAAATTTGAGCTCACACTCGACGAGCTCTCAATGTAAAACTCAACTCAAATTCGAGTAGCGTTAAGTTCGAGCTCGAGTTTAAATTTTAAAAAAATAATTATTTTATTTTTTAAAAATAAAATAAAATAATATTTTTTAACAAATAATAAAATAATATATATATATATAAAATCGAGCCATCTTCGATACTAACGAGTTGAGTATTTTTAAATTAGAGTTCGACTTAGTTAGCTCAAACTCGACTCGAGTTGTTCACGAGCTACTTAATTTGTATGCAACTCTAATATTTCAGAATCGAATCATCCCACTTACCTGAAAAAAGAAAAAAAATAAAAAACCAGTACATTAAATTCTTCCACGTGTCCTCCCAAGAACCAGAACCACCACTGAGTCCACTCCTTCCCTCCCTCTTCCCAACTGACTTCACACATTTCCGCTCCAAAAGCACGCACTCGCACAGGCCAATTAGTTCAAATTTCTCTATTTTGTGAATTTTGATTCCGTCAATGGACGCAGCTGCAAGTGTACAGCTGGTCTACGGCGGAATCAACCCACTGAGACCCACCACACGGCGGCAAAATGCTCTCTCATCTAATTTTCATGACCGTCCAGCTGATCGTAACGGATTTTTCCGGAGAATTAATGAGAGGAATGGCGTGGTACGGGCTATTGCCACGGAGCCAAGACCGGCTGATACTAAACAGGCAAATAATTCTTCTTCTTCGCAGCCGAAAGTTGTTAATGGATATGGATCCTCCTCTGCAACGACGTCGTCTAAGAAAGTCAATGGTGTTTCCACAGTATGTTGTTGGCTGCACTGTTTTCGACTGTGTGAAATTCTAGTTGTGGAATGGAATTTAAATTTCTTATAAATTTGTTAAAGTTTGTTCTTTTTTTTTTCCCTGTTCAGGTGCTGGTATTTGCATTTGAAACTTTAGTTAAGCTCAATGGAAACTATGAGAAACTTTTGGGATTCTGAAGTTGATTTAATTTTGTTAATTTTTCATTTTTTTGGTGTTTAATTATGAGAATTTTCAGTTGCCTCGTAGTTTGCATGTTGATTTTTTAGATTTTAGTTAAGCGTACTGGAAAAGATTCATTTTTTTGGATTTTGATTTTTTTTTAACAACTCTGCCGTTCTCCCTCTCTCTCTCAGGTTTAATTAACAGAAATTTTCAGTTATATGTAATATTGTGTTGTTCTTATGACAATTTCGCTCTGCTTAGTGGTAAAGATCCAAATTTTTTGTCCTTCGATAACTTGTAGTTTGCTTTATTCTACGTTTTTTTGGTTTAATTAACTTTATTTGAATTGGTGCTAATTAGTTGTACTTGAAAATGAATTGTATTCTGCTTTATGAGAAACTGAGGGGAAAAAAATTCTAAATGTTTCCTATTGATGATTTTTTTTTTGAGAAAAATATTTATCCTGGTATATTGTTTTTGTTTACTAGAGGTGGTGAATGGTTAGTGAAGCTTTGAATTTCGTGGACTGCAGAGAATGCAGGATGTTTCACAGGAGATCAAAAGAGTGAGGGCACAAATGGAAGAAAATGAGCAGTTGGCAGTGCTCATGAGTGGGCTTCGAGGTCAAAATTTGAAGGATTCGTTGTTTGCTGATGATAATATCAAGCTCAGACTAGTTGAGGTTTGCCTGATAACTCCACATTGAAACTTGAGGAATTTATTCTTGTTTTCGTTCTTGACAATGTTCATTGTATTGAGGTCTAATAGCATGATTTGATTTACTAAGTTGTATGCTAATTCTACTTTCAAGGGTCATTAGCCTTTGATTTGTGAATTATTTAAATCAACCAGAGATCGATGATATGGTTATGGGGTTTGGGCTTTCAAGTGGGAAATATGTGAATCACGTCTTGCTTGTTGGTTGATATCCTTGGTTACCTGGAGTACCTTAAATGGGATATACTGAGAATATGAATCTTTCTTAAGCCACTAAATAGCTTAAACTCAGTGCATTGTATGCATTGATGCTCATCATCAAGCATTTGTAGACTCAACCTGTAAAGGATGTCTTTCAACCAAGGAATCCTCATTGTTATGTTATTGGTGGTTTTCTTTTTCCCAGGTAGATGAAAGCAGTGAGTTTTTACCATTGGTTTATGATCCTGCTAGTATTACTGCATATTGGGGAAAACGACCACGTGCTGTAGCTACACGTATGGTGCAGTTGTTGTCTGTTGCTGGAGGTTTTCTTTCACGTATTGCTTGGGATATAATAAACAAAAAAGTCAAAGAGGTAAAAAGCATTTAAAGGTCCCTTGTGATGGAAGTGTTTGACCACAATTGTCCACCCAGCTCACAGAAATCAGATTTTCATCTGTCTTTCACAAATAATCCTATATTTTTCCTTTGTCTTTTTCAAAATTGTAACTAGAATGAAGTTGCTCGAGCTATTGAATTACGAGAGATTGTAACCTCTCTGGGACCAGCATACATAAAGCTTGGGCAGGCATTGAGCATTCGACCAGATATATTATCTCCAGCTGCAATGATTGAGCTGCAAAAGCTTTGTGATAAGGTCAGTTGGATTAATTCCTGGTTTTGTTGTGCTTGACATGTTTTGCTTGTATAGATTTTTGTCAGATGCTTTACATTAAAAAACCATTTTCACAATTTTCTCATGTCTCGATTTTGGTAATCGTCCATAAGGTGGCAAGTGCTTTGTGTGGAAAAAGTGATATTTGCATGCTTATTATGTTAATTGGTAGTAGCTAATGTTATCTTAGATATACAATGACTTGATAAACATCTTCATGCATGCATTTATATCTGCACTCACTTGTCCATTCTCCTTCTATTGCTATTCTTTTGTCATCTGTATTGATCAACTGTTGTAACATCTTTTGTTCCATTTTCAACCCTTTCAAGCTTTCCCTTTTTTTTTTCTTTAAAGAGTTATTCAGGGAAAAAAATTACAATTGTCTTTGCCACCTGAAAATTCTGCTTGATACCTTCTCTGACATTCTTTGAGGAAACATATGGAGGATTATACAAGTTGCAAGCAAAGTCAGCTTCAAGCTTGCAATTTGATGTGAATTCAGGAAAAGTTTTAAGAATATCAGAGAAGGAAAGAGAGATACTAATTATTGTCCAGGATAAGTGTGTAGACATGCTTTTTAAGATTTTATTATTCGCTAACTTTTTCTTTCATTGGTATAGGTTCCATCGTTTCCTGATGATGTTGCAATGGCTCTGTTAGAGGAGGAGCTTGGACAGCCGTGGTATAACATATATTCTGAACTTTCTTCATCCCCAATTGCGGCTGGTAATTTCTTTTTTTTTTGACCCCTGCAAATATTCTAAAATTACATTGTTGACTTAAAAGTGATAATTAAAATGAGTTGTTTGTGATATAATGGTGTAGATTAATCGTATCAATGAATACTTGGAACCTTTTTTTTTGTGTTAATCTCTGACAATAAAGCATTTTGTTGTCATTGTTGAAAATGAATGGCAGCATCTCTCGGGCAGGTTTATAAGGGCCGACTAAAGGAGAATGGAGATTTGGTTGCTGTGAAAGTACAAAGGCCTTTCGTTCTTGAAACTGTAACTGTTGATTTGTACATCATTAGAAACTTGGGGTTGGTTCTTCGGAAGTTTCCTCAGGTCAATTTACACATTTAGTTAAAAAAATTTCCTTTTCTTTTCTCTTCTAATGTGGACAATGGCATGGACAAAATAATAATTGATTTTCCCCTTATTATTTTTTAGATATCTGTTGATGTGGTTGGATTAGTTGATGAATGGGCTGCACGTTTTTTTGAAGAACTTGATTACGTTACTGAAGGGGAAAATGGAACTACTTTTGCTGAGATGATGAAGAAGGATCTACCGCAGGTAACATGAATTACGTTAAGCGTGCATGTCTTCTCTGCTGCACAAGTTGTGAACTTTTCTGCTATAAACAGATGAATTTTTCTTTGTAGGTTGTTAAAATTGAACCAAATATTTTGTTTTGTTCTGAAAATGCCAGCCAGTGATTCTATGGAAAGTTATAACAAGTTTTACATATCAGGTGGTTGTTCCAAAAACTTATCACAAATATACATCAAGGAAGGTTCTTACAACGCAATGGATTGAAGGAGAGAAGCTGTCACAGAGTACAGCAAGTGATGTTGGGGAACTGGTAAATGTGGGGGTGATATGTTACCTTAAGCAGGTAAATTTTCAGTCCCTGCTTTCCAAAAGGTTAAGCTGTTTGTTACTCGGTCAAACCAATGCCAATCATTACCATTCCAGTAGTCAATCACCTTAGGCGAAATATGTTCTTTTGGGATTTCTGGTTAGCTTGGGCTCATGAACGCACACCATTAGCCAATTTGATTCGTTGGAGATATAAACCTTTTTGGAAGTTTCATCCTTGTTGACCAAAGCAGGTCATTATTTCTGGTGTTCGGATCCAGGCCTACCTGGTGCATCAAATATATGATTTGAGCACAATTGCTTTCAAAATGGATCAGTTTTTTTTTGAGGTTGGACATATGAAAGATGTCTAGCTCACTATTGTTTCTTCACAATGGATATGCCCTATGAGGCAGGAGAAAGGCCAGCTTGTATATGGGCTGTTTGTCTGATAAACTTTATCAAATTGAATTGCGCGTTTTGTGACATTTAGAGTGCTAAATTTGTAGCTATTAACTTTCTTATTTTGCTGTACATCTACAGTTGCTTGATACTGGTTTCTTCCATGCTGATCCACATCCTGGGAATCTGATTCGTACTCCAGACGGGAAACTAGCGATACTTGACTTTGGTAATACTTTTCATCATGCTATAAATGTCATGATTTCTTTTTTTTTTTTTGACATACTTTATGTATTTTTTGTTTAGCCATGAGGGTATATTGAGTAAAATCTTTCCTTGACGTTCTCCATTCATTTTATAGATTAGAGTTTTCACCATTTTGAAATTTATTCTCTATCTAGATCTTGGTGGCTTTTTTTTTTTCTTTCCAAATTTGGTCAATGTTCAATCTGCCTTGTCTGTCGATTTCTTATGTTCTGAGCTTTATGACATTTTTAAAGTTGAGGATAGGGTTCCTGGAATACGTTGAGTAATGCACAGTTGAAACAAACGCTAGCCAGTTTAATGTGGTGCTCTCTAAAGTATATTTTCCTATTTCAGGCTTAGTAACAAAGCTAAAGGATGATCAGAAATATGGTATGATTGAAGCTATTGCTCACCTTATTCATCGAGATTATGATGCTATTGTCAAAGACTTCGTCAAACTTGATTTCATTCCGGAAGGAGTTAATTTGGAACCGATATTGCCTGTACTGGCCAAAGTTTTTGATCAAGCATTGGAGGGTGGGGGAGCCAAAAACATTAACTTTCAGGAGCTGGCATCAGATTTGGCACAAATTACATTTGATTATCCATTTAGAATACCTCCTTATTTTGCTCTTATTATTCGAGCAATAGGGGTGTTGGAAGGCATAGCTCTAGTGGGAAATCCTGATTTTGCTATTGTAGATGAAGCCTACCCATACATAGCGCAGGTATGGAAGTATTAAGATAAAAGCTGTGGTGCTGCATATGTTGGGCATATCATGCAGTATTTTGTTTCCAAATATGCATATATTTATGAGGTTCACTTGCACAAAAAAGAGTGCTGGAAGATTTGGCTAAAGGAAAAATACAAGGATTTAACAATGATATACTTTTGCTAGCATCTAGATATTTTTGGTCCATCTTTAGAAAATTTCTCATGGATGGATGATAGTGCCTTACCTTTTGCATAAGCGACTCCTAAACATATCTTTTAACAAGTGTATAACATATTATTGTCATTTCTGATGCTCTCTTTCTCAAATAATTTTGGATTAGACTCCCTGCCTGTATGTTGTTAGCATACATCCTTTTATTTCTAGGTTCCTTCTCTCACCTGGCGATAATTGGGGTTTTTTAGGCCAGGAAGGTTGAGGAATTGATTTACTGCTTCAGGATTCAAACATTTCATCCCTTTAACAGCTTTCTGTCATTCTTTGTGAACTCTAAATACTGAAACAACAGTTATTTAATTGTGAAACGTTCTTTCTTTTTCCTTATTGTTGTCTTTTGCTTTATATCCCTACCTATATCTTCTTTATTTTCCTTTTTGTTTGTGGATGGGTTGTTATCATTCTGTAAATGCCTAATTATGTGGCTATCAGGAATAGTATTTGAACGTCTTTCCTCCTTCTGAATATCAGAGACTCCTGACTGATGAATCCCCACGCCTAAGGAATGCTTTACGATATACAATCTATGGAAAGTCTGGTGTCTTTGATGCTGACCGGTTCATTGATGTCATGCAAGCCTTTGAGAATTTCATTACTGCTGCTAAGAGTGGAGGAGGAGAGAATCTGAGTGGCAGAATGGCAGAACTTGGTGTCTTACAAAATCAATCCAGTTATATGCTTCCTGGATTTCCTGCAAGTAGTCCTCAATCTGTGCAGCCAATTCAGACTAGAGCTGCCTTAGCATTTTTATTGTCTGACAAGGGGAACTTTTTCCGAGAATTTCTCTTGGACGAGGTAACTCAAGAGGCTTGAAAGTGATTTAATTTTTCTCTTGTGGTTGTTAGCTTGTTTTGTGTTCTGTTTGGCTTCAAGTCAAATTTTTAGTCTAGGTTTTCTGGATCTTTACTTAGATTGCCTATAATATTATCTTTACATTACTAGCATCACTGAAGGTTCTGAAGCATGTTGTCCTAGACAAGTACAAGCACAAGATTGATGTTTTCATTGACAGATCAAGGAAATGAAATTCTCTTGGCTATAGTAGCATTCAGAGTAGGAGATCTAAATCATATCCTAGATTTATTGCGACTGCTTACTGTTTAATTGCTAAGGGCCTTTAACAATTATTTCTTTTATATGTGAAGACAGCCAGTTTAGGGATTGATAGCGCTGTGTTTTTGTGAGATCATATAATTTCCTTAACATTGTTGTTGACATTCATTTAACAAGTATTTGTCAATTTTGTGTAATGAAATCTCATTAATTGACCTAACTCATGATGTTCTCCATATCTCTTTATTTGGGAAGATGTTGCAGTCTCTTCAGGTGAAAGGTGGAAGGGTTACCATACTAATTTTAAACTATTCTCCCTGTCTGTTGTTCTAAGGCGCATAATAAACTTTTAAATCTGACAGACCATATAAGCACATGCACATGCTTACTGACAGTCCGAGGGCCCCATTTGATGGGAGTGGAAATGTTGATGCAAACCTATTATATGCTACTACTCTTGTGAATTGAAAGTTTACAGTTATCTAATGCTATTGTGAGTTTTTGTATTAGAAAAGGTTTATTAGTAATTTGATTTTACAGAAATTTGTATGCAGATTGTGAAGGGAATTGATGCAGTAACTAGGGAACAGTTGGTGCAGATAATGGCATTGCTAGGGATTGGAAATGTGGCTCCTATGTTTAGCATGGTTCCTGCCCTGGGCCCTTTTAGGCCTGCTGCACTTCTACCATCAATAACTGAAGAGGACAAAGTCATATTAAACAATGTTGAAAAAATTATTGAATTCTTAACTGCTGGAAGCATAACTTCATCAAATCAGGTATGGGAATTTCTGTGCTAAACATTTGATAGTATTCTGCAGTGCCTCCATTTTTAAAATTATGTGGTACCTGCTGTATAATGTTAGCGTGTGAATCATGTTAAGCCATGACCTTAAAACGCATGCATATTACTTCAGAGTAACTTTTACCAAATATCATGTCATACATGGCAAAACCTATAGCTGTGGTAAATATACTGAAGAACTTATGTTTGTTGTAGGAATTTTCTTGTCTATTACACAGCAAAATTTCTTAGAATAAATTGGAATGTGTATGACTCATTACATAGGTGGCATGTATGGTTATACATAATTGCGGTAAGCTAATTTATTTGACCCAATGATATCAATGAGTGATGATTGTTGGGGCGTGTGACAGTTGCAATTCAATTTTTGTGTGTGATAAAGCAAAAAGGTGTTTTGCTTGTGAGGTCTATTATCAGGAATGATTGCAACAATGGTCATTGTAAATTAGTTTTGGTTATAATCAGGTAGAATTGATGTGATGGTTCCATCATTATCCTGTTTTTCTTGTGCAAAATTGCAAAGTCTTACATGCAAAATACAGCATCAGTTAGTGCTGCATTTGGGTTTTAGTCTGTTAACAATACAACGTGGGTGGGTTTGATGTTAGCAATGGAACCGTCAGGTCTCTTTGTCAACAAATGCTCAGTACACAAAGACCAACTCCACCTGCTGAGGTTTAATAATTGGAATGCCGACTTGAGTGTCCGGCTTTGGCTAGGTTAGGTAATCGATGATAAGTTATGGTGCTTTTTGTGGACATTCTTCTCTTTTGCCTTGTTCAGGGGCACTGATTCTCTAGTATCAGCAAGCAATGCTCTGAAGATGTTCATTTGACAATTGAGATGAATTTGGTCTGATTTCATTCAAGATTTCTCACGTCTATATAAAACTATACACCATTTTAATCTGCTTCTTGAGGTAGTTCATTAGCTATCTAGAGCTTTTACACTACTAGAAGAAATGGACTTTGGTTAGAAAATGACATTTAGACTGAAGTTCTACTATTAAGTATGGAAAAGAATGTTGTACCTATATGCTATTCATGTTGTGAATTTGGGTGAGAAAAATCTTTTCAGCAATGACGTTCGAAGCATGGGAGAGGACTAAACCAGATAAAACAAAAATAAAACACGGTGAAAAAAATACACAGTATATCAGCAGATAATCTTTCTTGTCTTCTGCAGGGTGTCAATATTCCTAGAGTTATCCAAGAGCTGCTTCCTGTTTTGCCGGGCCTCTCAGCCAAAGTGTTTCCTGAGGTTCTCAGTAGGTTATCTTCACGGGTTATGGCTCGACTAATCCGAGATACACTGTTGTAATTATGATTTTGTAGCTTACCATTCAAACGCTTTTGAAAATGTTCAAATGTTAATTTATAGGATATAGTGTTAAAAGAGAATATCACAGCGCTGATTACTGAGTTTCTTTTAGTATATACTTCGGACAATAGAAATGGAATCCGAACGAACACGTGTAATCTTCTACAGTTGCGGATAGGGGTGCAAACGAATCGAGCCGCTCGCGAGCGGCTCGATTCAAGCTCGAGTCGAGCTCGACATTTTTCGAGGTCGAGTCGAGCTCGAGCTGGTCGAGTCAAACTCGAGCTCGAACTCGAGCTCAAAATATTAAGCTCGTTAGCTCGCGAGCCGGCTCGCGAGCTCGAGTATATATATATATTTTTATTTTTATTTTTATTTTAATAGTAAAATTACATAAATATCCTTAATATTTTATTATTTATTAATAAAAAATATTATTTTATTTATTTTTTAAAAAATAAAATAATTATTTTTATTTTTTCGAGCTCGAGCTCGGTTCGAATTGAGTCGAGCTCGAGCTCGAGCTTCAAAATTGCCAGCTCGTCGAGCTCGATCTCGAGTTCGAGTTCGATGAAATTAAGTCAAGGCTCGACTCGATAAGGCCAAAGCTCGACTCGACTCGGCTCGTTTGCAGCCCTAGTTGCGGATCAGGGCCCTTGCCCAGGCAACCTGCCAAGCGATTGGATGACAGTGCTAAACGAGCTTATTTGATTGTCTTTTGTCAACTTGAGCACGATTTTTTCGTCTTTTTTGCGAGTCTTGTCTGTGAAGTTCATTTAATGACAAAGCAATAAACACCATTTATTTGCAACTTAAAATATTCACCTGCAGTTTTTGAAGCTGGTGTTTAGGTGCACAATAGAAATGGAAAAGAGTCTGTTCATGGAAGAAAATTGCACTTGCACATTTGTAGTTTTCTATTGCCATCGAAAAAATCTAGAGACTGCAAAATCATTACAAATCGATAGTTTGAACTTTTGTATATTCCCAAGTTTCTTATGCAAGTGCAATTTAATCATCTACATACCAGATCATTCTTTAGGTTTACACCTATTTCGTGAGAACGAGGAACTCTCTGCTCGCCTGAGGCATAAGAAATGATACTTCAATGCCTAGTTGACTCCATGAGAGGTAGCATCTAACAACAATTTACGGGCCCCGAGTCAACGGGATATGCCTGTCGATAACCATCAAGAATAGTCATCATTGCTGTATTTGGAGCTAGGGATGGGCATGGTCGGGTGTCCGCGCCTAACATGATTTGGCAGACTCGATCATAATATATTGGATCAGCCATTTTGTGATTCTAACTCGCTCCAAATGTTTTCAGGTACCCAAAAAAAGGGGCGGGTCATAGGGTACCCACCTCTAAAAAAAACTTTTTTTCAATAAAAAAATTATTTTTCACTTAATATCAACATGTTTTTCCAATTAATATTGGTAGAGATATTGTAATTAAAGTCCATACATCACCATTCTCACACATTTCATCTAACAATCAAATCGATCTCATAAATTTAGTACATATTATAATTATAATATCTAATGGACAAAACGAAATTTCATAATAATTTTGAATACATCACCATTCTCACACATTTCATCATTCTACAACACAACAAACTCCAAATACAAGACTGTATCCCAAATAAGTCGATTGTGAAATCAAGTTCGGAAAAAAATTGAATAGAACTAATTATTTTTGGAAAAAATATAACCAAAATAACCTTAAAAAATCTTCCCCAACTTCTTTACATCTTTGGAATAGACCTTATGGTATTAAAGGTGATGAAAAAGAAAAATAAATTTCTTACACTAAATAAAAGAAACAAATTTAAGAGACATAATTGCAATAAAATAAATCAAATAAATAAATAAATGAAAGACACAAATGTTTTAATTATCTAGCTAACAGAAAATTGAAACTCCAAACACAAATCTTTGATTGAATTGATGCAAAATTTGCAGGAAAGATCGATGGAGGTAGAATAAAAATAAAAAGGATGAAAGGGATGAACAATTTTTATAACAGAGTTTCACAAATTTTTTTTTATTTTGTTCATTTAGTTCATGTTTCACCAAGAATATTCGCTTTCTTCAAATAAGATGAGGAGAGGTGGATCATATAGGATTAGAATATGAGGCTATGAGCTACTTTACTTGCACTTAGAATTAAAAATTATAAAGTTATAAAATGTTCCCTAATTTTTTAATATTTATAAAACATACCCTGCGGGTCGGGTACCGGCGGGTTTTTATTTTTCTGATCCGTATTCGTACCCGATTTTTAAGGGGTACCTGACTCTCATCTGCCCCGCTAAGAAAAATCGGATCGAATATCCTATTTTTCGGATCGGATCGGATCGGGTTCATCGGGTTTTTGGATCGGCGGATTATTTTGCCCACCCCTATTTGCAGCTTTATCCATACCTCTTCGACCACAGAAATGAAATCAGAAATTGCATGAGCAAGGAAATAAACATTAAGTACTTGCCAGTCGCCTCATAATTTTCATTTTCAGACCATTTACGGAAGTACCAAATGATGCAACAGTATCAGGTCATCTAAACAACTCTTAATTGCAGTCCATGTGCTGCAGCAAATGCTACAAACAATACAACTGCTTGGTTTGTATATATACTACTTGGTTTGTACTCTTCAACTCAAGGCTCACAAGGAGGGCAAAGGCAATCCAAGACAGTTCCAAAGTGGTGTCCTGCAGAATCAGAATTTTAGATATCAACATACGTCTTTTGAATTCAATTTTCTACATGCAATAACAAATCTAAATTTTTAACCATCATGTCCATTTTTATTTTTATTTTTTGTAAAATAACTTACTATACATTAAAAAAATTCAAGTAAAATAAAAATAAATGAATCGTCATTTTATCATACAAATTATGACATTTTTAGTTCTCAAATTATAATATATATATATCATTAATGTGTAGTTTTATATGTATGTGTATGTGTATGTACATATGTATAAAACTATATATTGATATTTATTTTTTAAATTTAGTTCAGTAGTAGGGGATGTGGAAGGCCCATCCATATCCCCTACCTCATTTAAAACGGGGAGAAAAATTCTCTTTGCCTGTTGCCTTGCTAACCCCTTCCTCCTCTCCCCCTTCCCGGCCAGACATCCTCCTCCAGTACCATCTTTCTTGTTAACACTACAACACGGGTGGACTTGATTTAAACGTGCAATTTCCACCGGCCGAGGTTCAATAGTTCAATAATGTAGGATTAGTGCCCTATTTTGACTGGGTTAAGTAATCAAGTTATGGTGTTTATCATTCTTCTCTCCCAGCTTGGTTCACATTCCTCGATTTTCCAATGTCCATGGCGAGCAAACATCTGAAGACATTGATCGTGACAATTGACACAAATATGGTCTGATTTCTTTCAAGATTTTGCATATTTATGTAAGAACATGCCCCGAGACATATGCAGATACATTGAAGTTTTCTTGAAAAGTGTAGATGAAAATCTTGAATGCGGACAGCGTACATGTCTGTCTATACGCAAAAAATATGATAGAAGGACGCGAAGAGGATAATAGTAAAGGACACTCTTTATATATATATATATGCAAAGTAAAATTTCTCCTGCAGAAGCATTGTGATAATCTTTCTTCTCTAGTCATCCAAGAACTGTTTGATGTTTCTGTTATCGTCTGGCCTCTCATATAAAATGCTTGGTGAGGTTTTGAGTAGGTTATCTTGCACATTGCTAGTACCAAAGCCTCCATAACATATATATATATATGTATGTATTTTTTCCTGAAGCCGATGTTTGGGTACTCTCAATCTTATTATGCACGTACATTTAGTCATCTACATACAAATTGCCTCTTGAAGTTTACATCTACATTTTATCCAAAACAAGAAAAAAAAAAAGAGAAAAAACGTTTACATCTATTTCATGTAAAAAGTGGAAGTCTCTGCTCGCCTGAAGCATAAGAAATGATATTCTTCTTCAGGGGTGAGATGTAGTTGACTCCATGAAAGGCAGCAGCACGCAACACATTTAGAGGCCCAAAGTCAATGGAATATGCCTTCTGAAAACCATCAAGAATGGCCATCATTGCAATATTCGCGGCTTTCCTTTCTGATTCATATCTCTTCAAAAGCGTCATCTGACCATAAAAAGAGGTAGTAATTCCGCAGAAATGAAATCAGAAATTGCACGAACAATGAAACAAACATTAAGCAACTGCTTCAAATTCCATTTCCAGACCATATGCAGCAGTGAAAAATACAAAATGATGCAATGATATGAGGTCATCTAGGCAACTACTTCCAACTGCAGTCTGTGTTCAACGGTGGATATTACAAAGAGTGCAACCGCTTGAAGTTCATAAAATGCATGGCTTGCACTGTTCAACTTGGGCTAACAAGGAAAACAAAGGCATATCCATGACAAGTTCAAAATGATCTCCTACAGAATCAAGAATAGCGGTATCAACGTACCTCTCCAATGTCAGATCCTACAGCAACACCTTCAGCAATGACTCTTGAAAGAGAATTTGCATCTCCAAAACCCAGGTTCACTCCTTGACCAGCTAATGGATGAACAGTATGTGCAGCATCACCAATAAGAACAACACGCTTTGATACATAATTGTTGGCATGCATTAAGGACAATGGAAACACCATTCTGTCCGAGGCCAATTTAGTGATTCTGGGAGGCACTTCAAAGTGCTCACTGGCTGATGATGTCTTGTCAGATCTTAGCCAAGTCAATATTCCTCCGCCTCCTATTCGTTCAGATTGAGGACGAGGACCATGCCCATCATCCAAAGCATCATTAACTGCTTTTAAAAAATCAGCCTCATTCATTGATCTGCGATCCGCAGCTTGTTGGGGGTCCATTGTCCAAACAATGTTGCTGTAATTATCACCCATCGGCAGAAGGGCAATGGGCCCAGTACGCAGAAACCTCTGCCAAGCACACCTGTTATCTTCTGTATGCTCTACAGTACAGATAATTGCATTTTGGGGGTACTTCCACCCCGTTGTACTAATTCCTGCCAATTTCCTGACATGTGATTTTGATCCATCAGCTCCCACCTGCAATATGCATCAAATAAATTGACTTAAAACGGGTGGAAAGATGAGCAGTGACTCAACAAATTCATCTGTAAGATGCAACTATGTAACATATTCTAGTTTGCCAATCTTTTGCTTCATCAAATTGAAATTAAGGCAGAACTCACCACCAACTTTGCATACAAACAATCACCATTGCTCAGGTTCAGCTTAGCTAAACTTCCAGAAGGTTCTGATGATATGCTGTCTGTTCCCGATAACAAGGAGCTTTTATGTAGTGTCATTGAATTCAATCTAGAAGGATATATTTTCTTCTTGACATCTGAGTCCTGAAAGTTATTACTTTAAACAAGTCAAGCAAATCCTAGAAGTTTGCTCAAGCTGTCAAATGAAACACATGAAGAAAACGATTAAGCCTTTCTCCTTTGGGACTTCTTGCTTTTGGGACTTCGCAGGAGTGAAAAATTGAAAGGGCAGGCTGATCAAATCTGCAAAGTTAGAACTCGAGCAAAGCAGAACTATACAGCTTATGCTTAAGCTCATGCTCAAAATAAAAATTATGCAATTAAGGTGTTTCAGCATTGGGCTTAAGCATTATAATGGGATTGGAAGAAGCAGATATACATTATTCAAGTGAAAAATCTACATGTATTATTAAAAATGCACATTTTATTTTCAACTATAAATGTTCCCACACTAAACAAATAGAAAAGTACACATACAGCTTTTACTCATCGTCTGGGGCCTTCCAAGACTGAAGCTAATTCAAATTAAGATTCTAAGCTAACTTATGGGCCATCTATGAAATTATGGACAAAACAAGCCAAACCACAAGCTTCTAGAAGACAAATTTGGTTTGATCACTACTTTGTTTCATGGAAGAGGGCATTAGTTTTTCGAAAAGGGATTAAATGACAATTCTTGAACGATATTCAGAAGCATTTTTGCTTACCCACAAATAAAAAGGTAACTATGACAACTATACTGATGCAATATCCTACTCTTCAGAAATTGATACCAAGAACATGATGGTATAAGTAAGAAGCTTCTTTATGACAAGCAATATTGATGATAGTACACATTCTGTACAAAAGAAGGGGAATTGGGACAAAAGTGGAGATGTTTCTCGTGAAGATCAAAAAATAAATAAGTGTTGCTGAAGCTACAGGTAGCATCATAGAGACTGAACCAAGTAAGGGATGGAAAATTACAGCTACAATCAAATCACAACTGATAAACAGAAAAAGAACAGCTAAGTAGTAAAGTACCTCCATGCATGATAACAAAGATCTTTGAAGCACTTTGTTCTCCACGACACACCTGAATTAAAATCTCAAATCATGTATCATCTGCGAGCAACCGCTACTGGAATATGGAAATGATTATACATATGTAGTTAAATGTTACTCTTACCCGAGGACAGCTTTATCAACATCTCGCGCACTGTACCTTGTATATCCAAGACCAGTATAATCCCAAACCTATAGAATCGTAAGACAGCAATTTGATGAAATATGGATAAAATCAATTGGGCAAAAACACTCTTGCTGTATCAGATTTATGCTAGCCCACCAACTTGCATGGCTTTTGTTATGACTTACTAGATACTTTGAAAATACTCTTCGCATACCACGTACCAGTCTTGCACAACTCAGTGCATAATCCAGAAATTCAGCTAATTCTTATTACAATGACAATTCAGCGAAAAATATGAGATAAAAATGCAACATATTACATGGTAATCAACATGTAAAGTAAATGAAATAACCCTGCCAAATCCAACATCATAAAACTTAACATTTTTATCCATGCTGACTACACAAATCCTTTTTCTTTAATTAACCCTGCCATGTCTGATCACATACTTCTAAGATACCTCACAAATAAAAAGTTTATTGGCAGCTCAAACACTAATCTTTCATCCCAAGGAAAGAAAAATCTCTTTCTTCCATTGTTGGACATACTATGTGACCCGACCATTACATTTCCAGTTGGAGTCTTTAAGTTTTGTTTCCTTAGGCATTTACTTGGCAACTAGTTGTGCATTGTTTTTCAGAAAGCAAAACACAATAAAAAGTAACTTACTTCTGTAACATAATCCTTACTTTCATATCAAGCACACACTGCAACATGCCAAAGGTATAAAGGAAACAGATTAAACTCTTCTATCAAGTACCATATATTGCAACAAACAGAAAGACAGAAGCTGTAAAGAGCTGTGCTCTGTCCTTTTAAGGCCTTCGAAAAACAAAAATATTTCAACATTGCAGTTTTCGGTCCTACAACAAAAATCTGCAATTACAACACTGCCATAAGGAAGTAGATCCTAAATCCTAAAATAACATGCGCCAAGACCAAGAAAGCTTACTTTTGTTCTGTTCACATTGTACGCAAGCACCAAATAAGTAAAGATGCTTAGAGAATAGAAATTAACAGCATGATTTACCTGCATCCTATCAAAAAAGGCATGCCGATGCAGTTGAACATACTGCCATGCACCCATACCTACATGGCGCCACTGTCATACTTTGTTGGTCAATGATAAACAACCATACTCTTGGAAGAAGTATGAAAAATTCCATTTTAAAGTCGAGTGGTCCATTTAGAAGAAGAAAATTCAGAATTAAGCATCTCAAATAGCGTTTCAGTATTCCAAGATACAAACTTGGCATCAGGTTGGGAACAATCACACTGAAATGGGTATTTTAGTACCCCCCAAAGAGCATTCCACTAACAACATGATCGTTTTTTAACATTTGACTTCAGATTAACATCATTAATCTTGACCTTTTAGATTTAGATTGAAAACTAAATTTATGCTTGGACTATCATGTCAAAACTTTTTTCAAACATTTTTATCATCTAAAGTTGCTTTTCAGACAAAGATTACACTTTGAATAAAGACTCAACTAGTTGAGTAACTGAACAACCTAAAATAGATTCAGTATAAAGGGTAATCATGTTTACCTTTTCTGATAAACATGTTTGAATTGCAAAACCACATACCACCTAATCATCATCCTTCTTTTATTGTTGTCCATGTAGGGGGAGAAGAGAGATAAGCTTCTACTTATTATAACTAAATTCCTCATCTGGCAGGTAATATATGGCAGCACTAAAATCACACAACCTTTGTATCTAAGGTGCATGTTGTAGTTTTTGGCCACAATGAGATTGAGTAGCAAGGAAATGCAGGACTAAAATACCCTAAAACCGTTGCTTAAGTTCATGCAAAAAGAACATGACAGAAAAAGATCCCACCGGCAAAGAAAATGAAGCATCTCCGTTATGCAGTTAACGAAGAGGTAAAGGCACTGCCTCAACCTCATAACCATGAATGAATGCTAACACAGTCAACATGAGATTCTTTTTTGCCAGTTAAGTTGGTCTAGGCAGCTCCCTACTTGCTCTTTTTATACCTCATCCAAAATATCAAAGTTAGACAAGTCTATGGGCCTAACCTTCCCATACAACAGGAACTGTTTTAAGTTGAATGAATAACAGTCATGATGCTTTGAATTTGCATAAGTATTATTTAATGGTCCATTTTTGCAGAGAAAGGACTAAAATATTTAATACATCTACCAGCATGCCTCTACATGAGTTGATGTAATAACAACTCTATTCTCTACACATGCATGCTATTGTCCTAATTATAAGAAGACCACACAGCAGAATAAGAAACACCAACCAGTATACTATCTGCAAGCACAGCAAAGAAAAAAAAAAGGAAAGAAAACTTCAAAGGTTGTACCTTTGAAGAAAGATATAGTTGCAGGCGTCACTGTACTGACCCTTGGATCTGGAGTGTCCTCTTTTTTGATGTTATCTCTGGCCAGCAGTGCAGGATTGCTATCAATTATGGCAACATTCAGATGTTTTGTCAATGGCATGCTAGCTGCAGAACATTTTAACAACTGTTTATGAAATCTAGATACTCCAATGTGCACAAAAACTAGTTTAATGCATCAAAGAAGACTGAAAGCATTTCCAATTAATCATCTCCTCTTGTTTCCCTAGAACAAGAAAAAGAAGCAGAACAAAAATATATAACTGGCATATGAAACTCATATAAGGCTCGTTCAAGTTTAACCAATCAAGAAGGCTCTTCAAAAATCGATTTTTGGATATTGTTACACATAAGAAAGGCATAAAGAAAAATGAAAGAAGAAAAGAGGAGGAACGAAAAATCAAATTGAGATCTTAGTGATGGAGGTTTAAGATCAAGTCAAACATAAATTTTGACTGCAAAGATGTAAAATATGTTTTCTGAAACATACAGAACTACTATTTGCATAAATACAGGACTAACTTACAGCTAGGCTACTATATGCGCATGGTAAGGCAAAACAGACAAACATTAAAGATTGGAAAAGTATATCTAACATTCAAACAAAAAAAAAACTGTTTATTTTAGTACCCAAGGAGCAAGCAAGAGCCATGCCAACCATGCCACCCCCAACAATAGCAACATCATATTGAGGAACATTGTCGGTTGAGTCCTGCTTAACATTGAAGAGTAGAAATTGAGTTAAGAAACTTCAATAATAATCTCCCAAATGAAAGAATAAAGGACTGACATGATGGCTAATCTATACCTTATCACTTGAAAGATTAAAGAACCAATAAAGAAAATTAGCTTGACTATGACATTCCTTCAATAAGGTAACCACAGATCCCGTCCTTAGCATACTATGTTATAGCTACCAAGTTTTTCAGGTATCATCAATATATTTTTGACTGAAATTAAATCGTGTTACACTTGCTCCAGGTTATTGAGATTATCAAAATTGACATAAGAGCGAGAACAATGGGAAAACAAAAAAACATGCTCTCGGATGATCATTAAATAGATGCAGTAAACAGAACAGAATAAAAGGTTAATTTCTTTATAAGCGAGCATAAGCAATCATAAATGTTAAGAAAAATTATAAGGATGTGAAAGAGTAGGGTGGCAGAGGGGAAGCAATGTAAGAAAAGGAACATTACAAACCACCAGCCATTTGCATTTGGTAGTGGAATGCAGTAAAAGTGAGGTATAATCAGACTTAATATGTTAGTTATCAGTTAATTGACAGTGAAACATCAAATGCTTGTTTACTGCATGTGTAACTTTGCACAATGCCATCACCAAAACCTCCTGAAAATATCTTCCATTAGTGTTCTGACACAACTACTATATGTTCAAAGTTACATACATATCTCATGTGGTAGCTTCCTAGTTACATGACAACCTATGGTGTCCATTGCTCCTATTTAAAAAAAAAAAAGTTTTCCATTTTAATGTTCAGCATGAAACTAAAAAATCACACCAACAAACAAAAGTGCCTTATAAACTGTATCCGGCTAGATTTAGCAGAGCACAAGATTTTATCAGGTCCAGTGACAAAGAATCAAATTGTCTGTCCGATGCATCTTCCAAACCATATAGAAACACAGGAAATGACAAAAATCAAGTTATTGAACTCTATCAACTATGCATGATAAAAAATAATCCATCAAAGCAAGAGCTAGCAACATATAGAAACACAGGAAATGACAAGATCATGGTTTAAACTGAGAGCTGTAATGAGATTAAAAATATAATAAAAAAAGGTCAAACTTATTAACCAAGGATGAAGATTTACTGTAACTGCTTTGTCACCGTGTGAACCATGTAACTTTTCACTTGTATCACTACAGAAAGTTTTCAGGGTGGATCTCCATGTACGGATATTAGGCGTAATTCTCCTAACAATTGCCCTACATTGAGAACCATAAAAAAAACAACACAAATGATTGCCCTCCAAAGTAAAATCTTTGAATCATTACAAGACATTGGATACACTTAATGATACGCATATTAGGTGTAAAATCTCCACATGGTGGGCTTACTTTAAATAGGTCCACAAAAGATTTGCAAACATAAAGTGTAATACTTTTCATATCAATCAGTAGATAGAATCACTTCAAAACTGACTCTAGACAGTTCAACGAGATAATTTATACAATCCTCCATTCATACATGCACTATGTCACCTCGACTACACTGCATACAACTCGCAAACATCAAATGCAAGACATCAGATATCAGTTTGGAGTTAGAATCAGCTGACAACCAATTCAATAATAATTATAAAAGATATCTTCCAAGAAACTTCCAAATGTATACCGAAAAAGATAGAATTTTCACCTCTACTCAAATAATAAGTATACAATTAAAACTTAAAGAAGCACTTTCAAGAAGCTCTTTGTTTTTTTTTTTTGGTTCAAAATTCAAGAAGCTTTTACAGCCCTTTTAATTGTTCAAAAAACACATCACATGAACAATTAGCTCTTCAAAGTTAAAGTGCTGCAGAAACCCAAATCAAAATTCGTTTCTTGTTACGTTCTCTAACACCAGCTGCTCTTGATTTCTTCATGATTTTCTTTTAGAATTTTTTGGCTACACATTTACATGCACATTTCGTTTAAGAAAATCATCAACATTCTTTAACAGGAATTTTTTCAAAAAATGACTCTGGGGGGAGAATACAATCTTCTGAACCACTCAAATCGAATTAGAAACAAAAGAAAATGGGAATAATTAAATTACCTGTTCATTTTCTAGAGTAGAAAATCCTACTGTTCTCTTCCTTCGCCAGTTCGCCAGAGAGAAAAGAACTAGGCCGCCGGAGAAGATGAGGATAATAACAAATTTGGGCCCCCGTGCAAGAGCCCAAACTATTTGAGAATTTCTGGGCTAGAGAATATCCGAAGCCCATGTTTTCGTCGTTGGGTTCACCTTTCTAGCCCTTCTTATCCATTGACAGCTTTTAATTTTTAGTTTTGAGGAATGAAATTTGCATTTTGACATAACTTTTGATCTATGTTGTCATCTCTCTTGAATTTTTTTATTCAATTGTTATAGAATTTGATCACAAGGTCTTTGATTAGGAGATAATTCTAGTAAATAAATATTGAAAAATGATATTTTATTCGACTCACAGCTCTATGGGGTAGAAATAAAATAAAAGATTGATCCATCTTTTAATTTTTTAAAAAAAACTATTTTCAAGTGTTTGTCTACCGCATTAACATATCGTATTTTTGTAGTCACATTTGTCACATTTGTTATTATGGCTGAATTGATAAACCTCACTTTGGATAATGCAAGGTGATTTCTATTATTTTCATTCAGAAATTTTATCACGGTATGGATAAATTACTTGACAAGTCTAATAGTTGGTTTTTGAATGAAATTACTTAAAACGGAACTATGGAGTCCCTTAATTTTATATTAAATGCAATCCAAATAAATTTGTGTGGGGTCTTTATTTGTACAATTGACATTATTTGGTCAAAGACTACAACAAAGGACAAATTATTAACAAATTACAACAAAGGATAAGTTTGGGATCCTTGTGGTAGTATGCTGATCATTTGTGTTCCATCTAGTTTTTCTGTTGTCCCTTTAATTTTCTGCTCATGTATTGGGGATTAGTCTAAAGATGGTGTTTAAATTATAGATATACTGCTGATTGAGATCATGAATTGCAATGGATGGTACTGAAATGTACTAGTTCACTTTTTGTCTGCTTAGTGCATAGGATTGCTTCTGCTACTACATTCTGTCATCTGTGAGGTTTAGAAATCAAAGTGTCTTTCAGAAAGTTTTGTTCTCCCTTCACTTCGCACGTAAAGAGTTTGTCAAGGATGTGACTGGCATTTTCGTTGATTGGAAAATTGTAAAAAGGTCTCAGGAAAACATTGACATTGTGCAGAGTTGGGGATTCTTATCACTATTCTTGTTGATAGGTAGTCGATATTGTAACTTTCAATGGCTGATTAAGGTTTACTAAGCGGTACACCTCTTCTCTTGTGAAATTTACTTGAATTCTTTATGTATATATATATAGAGGTTTACAGCTAAAACCTTTCCCAAGACAATGTATGACTATTAAATCTTTTCTGCTGTTAGATTTAGGATACAAATCTTATATTTGAAAGAATACGAAAAGAGGTGAGAGGGTTAAAAAAGAAAGAAAGAAAAAAAAACTCCTCCTTGCCTGCGAAAATAGAAAAGCAACCAAGTAATATTGAAAGACTAAATCCAACAAGAATGGATAACCATTCAATTTTTGGAGTACAATTAATCGAGAATAGCAAGCATAACTTTGTTCATCCCAAAAGAAAGGAAAAAAAAAAACTTTGTTCATCCCCACTTTCCAAGCTTCATTTGCTGCCACCTTTGTGTCCATCTCTTCCGATAGTTTTCCAAACAAAAAATTTTTTTTTTCCAAAATGCTGCGGATGTTTTGGCCGGCGTATACTAGTACTGTTTTTGAGTGGCGCCATGGCTGAGAATTTAAATTGTTGACTAGATATATGGGGACAAGTTTGCTGTGCTAGATACCCAAATAGAGAAATTGAACAAAAGAAAAAGATTCTTCATTATCTACCACCCTATGACAAAGTACTAACATGAACGAGTTTGGTGTGCCAACTCTTGAAGTGAAATGCTACCAATTGAAATGAAGAAAATAAATACAAGAAGAGAAAAAGAGATTCCCGTTATCTGCCACCCCAAGACAATAATCAAACTATTGTAATTGTTAACATATATATTAAAGCCGGGACAAAAATCATAACACTAAACCCAATTTATCAATTTCAACTCACAACCAACCTAAAATTTTACAAGGATGGGTACCTATGTTAGACATTGCAAGGAGATAAATAGTATAACTCACCTTGCGAGGAAACAAATACTCCTATTGTTCCATTGAATGTGTCATACTTTTCATTTTAAAATGTACCAAAATGTTTGTCAAATTAAGAAAGTCAAAGTACTTTTTAGCCTCTCCTTCCAATATAGTCACTCTTTTTAATCTTATGTATGTTACCATTTAAATTCAAATTTTGAATTTGTGAGGGTAAACTTGAAAAGAAAAGTACAAATAACACAATCAAATCATTATTTTTAAAAATTGAATTTCTGAAACATGATTAAATAATTGCAACGGAGGGAGTACTAAGTTGAACCGACTTATCAATTTTAGCTTATAACCAACCTGAGACTTTACAACAAGTGACTGGCATTTTCGTTGATTTGAAAAAATGTGAAAAGGTTACCTTTTTCTTTTTTATTTTTTTTTGGGGAATTAATCACCTTTGAGGATAATTCAATCCCTTTCTATTTTTGCCTCGGTTATATTAGGACGTTCCAGCCAAGAAACATGAGTTGAATGTGTAAGGGACGATTATGCATTATCAAGAATGTAACAAGATAGGGAAAAAAATAATTAGGTATGAAATGGACCATTTCTGCAGAGTTTCCTCATTCCTGCTTCAAAATAACCGAAGTATAATTCCTTTTACAACAATTTTTTCATCACAAATCACAAGGAAAAAGGAGATTAATTGAAGTAAATGGAAAGATAAAAATGCAGAAAAAAGGGAAGTCACTTGTTCTTGTTCTTAGCAAGATAATCCACACCAACATTCATCATAGTAACATAAGGCCGGATGCTGACAAGTGAAGCATTAGCAGCTGCATCTTCCTTCACCTCATATTCAATTGTGAATTTGACCGTGCATGAGTTTTCGTCCTTGGCATCCTCAATCACTTCAATCCGAACTTGATAAAATGTGAATCCCATATCAAGAAACCCGCCTTCAATAAGCTCCGCTATTTTCACTCGTTTCTCATGGTCAACCACCTTAAATATTTCTTTGCAATACGTATTACCTAATCAATTTCATGATCAGCTTGTCAATTATAATTCGTACAGGGAAAGTCAACCGTAAGAGATTACATGGGCTAGAAAAAAATTAGGGATAATTTCAGAAACCTCCCTTGAGGTTTCATGAAATATAACCTAGCTCCCCTAAACTTTTAAAAATCTCACTTAGCACCCTTAAAGTGATAGTAGGGCCATATACTAATATCAAAGGTGATGAATTGCCAATAATACCCCTCATATTTAAATTTTCTCTAAATTTCCTACTTTTCTTTAACAATGTCCATACATAAATATCAATGAAATATAGGATTTAATCAATGAAATATTCAACGTATTTGGAAGAAGAATAGCTGCAGGTTCTTTTTATTTTTTTTCCCTTTTTTGGTGTTTCACAACATTATTTATTTATTTTATTCCTATTCATGTAGAGCGCAAGAGAAATAAGTAATTGAAACTCCGAACTACAGTTTTTCAAATTCTGACTTTTTCTATAATAAAATTTTCAATATTTCACACCCCATAAAAAAAGTCCTGTCTATTTTGAGTAAATTTTTTTGTTTGATATTGAAGTTGAATTTCATCTATTACTAAGTTTTTTTTGCTCAAATGTATGATTTTACATACTAATTACCTTCAATGCTATGAAGGGCTCTATTTGTAGAAATGGTTTAAAAAATAGTATTTGCTTTTACTTTCTCTCCTACTGTAGAAGTGACTATTGACTGTAACATAAAATCTTACCAATTTTCATCTCCTCACTTTTAAGATGGTTCCAATTTAGTACTTTTTTTTCTTGGTTTGTAAAATGTTCATTTTTTTTTATAGTCTAAGGGTATTAAAGGCACTAAAATAATCTCTCTCCTCAAACATGAATTTTTAATATTACTTTTGGTTAGAAGGGCTTCCAATGTTACCAAAATGTCAATTCAAGGGGTGCTAAGTGAGATTTTGAAAACTTGAAGGGAGTTAGGTGATATTTCATAAAATCTCAGGGGAGGTTTATGAAATTATCCCAAAAAATTAAGAGAAAAAGAAAAAAGATTGTGAATTGCGAGAGAAGTTTTTGTGAAAATACTTATATACTTGTTATACCTATGAGAATTTATTTACCCAAAAAATAAAAAAATGTACAATTGAGAAATTTCTACATGTATGTCATATGTGGTAAAAGAAAGTTTTTAATGTAAGTCAGATTATGTGTCATGAATCGTACCCACAAGTATAACATTTTTTTTGGATAAATTACACATAATTTCTTTGTGGATTCATAGATTGCTACATAACTCCTTAGCATTTCAAAATATCTACATAACCCCTCTATAGATTTATGTAAAGTAAAAATTTGATGGAAAAAGCCTCGACAATGCCATTAGTTATAATACCTAGTATTACCCTTACTTAAACACTAAACCAGATAACAATTTGATCACCTTATATAAAATCACAAGAGAATATGTGGCTAAAAAAACATAAGGGGTAAAAATATTAGGGAGAATTGTAATTTTGGTCCCCAATCTATAGTGTATGTGCGGAATTATCCCCAATCTATTTCGAAAATTAATTTTGGTCCCCAATCTATTTCAATTTTGCGCTAAAGTGGACAATTGATAGAATCTCTTCAATTTCAATCGGAACTAAGTCACTTGAGATCACGTGTCGGCACCTAAAACCCCTTTTTCAATTTTTTTAACTTCTAAAACACGTTTTTTAATATTTTCAGCTTTCTCTTGCCTTTTGTCTTATTAAACAAAGACATGAATGGGGTGATCTCACAATCCAAATTACTCCTCTTGTTGGCCGCCGCCTTCAAATCCCTAGAACTCACAGCACGAGTAAGAAACTCAGCTTGGCCTCCAAGTCCAAGTCTCGTTCTTGCCTCCATTAGTAATGGAGATAATCTGCAATCAACGCCAGAGACGGACCCAGTTCAAACTCTCCTGCACAAACAACAGGAGTAGCAGCAGCAGCAGCAGTACTACTACATAAGCAAGCAGCCGAGAGAGAAGAGCAGATGATAATAATTGGAAATCAAAAGGATTATACCGGACCAAATCATCAAAGGGATTATACTGGTAAGTATATTCTTTCCCTATTAGTCATTCTTCACCGTTGATCTGGAATGAGCATTCAATTGGAACCATTAGTATATTATTGGTTAGGTCATGCTTACGGCTGGAACAGACACTTCATCGTGACTATAGAATGGGTCTTGTCTCTTTTGCTCAACCATCCCGAGGTGCTAGAGAAAGCTCGAGCTGAATTGGAATGCTCAAGTAGGGACTGATCAATTGATCGACGAACATGATCTATCCAATCTTCCTTATCTTCATAACATTATTTTAGAAACACTTCAGTTGTACCCAGTAGCACCAATGCTAGTGCCACATGAGTTGTCCGATGACTGTAAAATTGGGGGATACAATATTCCCTGAGGCACAATTTTGCTAGTTAATGCACGGGCAGTTCACAGGGACCCAAACGTTTGGGATGATCCAACAAGCTTCAAGCCAGAGAGATTCGAAGGCTTGCAGGTTCAGCCATCAAAGTTGATTCCATTTGGGATGGGAAGGAGATCTTGCTCTGGTTCTGGCCTAGCACATCGGGTGGTGGGTTTGGCCTTGGGATCTCTAATTCAGAGTTTTGATTAGAAAAGAATTGGCCAAGGAGGAGATTGATCTGGCTGAAGGGACAGGACTGTCCATGCCAAAAGCCAAACCACTAGAAAAAACGTGTTTTAGAAATTAAAAAATTGAAAAAGGGGTTTTAGGTGCCGGCACGTGATCTCACATAACTTAGTTCCGACTTGAAATTGAAGAGATTCTATCAATTGTCCACTTTAGCGCAAAATTGAATAGATTGGGGACCAAAATTGATTTTTGAAATAGATTGGGGATAATTCGCGCATACACTATAGATTGGGGACCAAAATTACAATTCTCCGAAAATGGTAACACAAATCATAAGGGGTTAAGTGGATATTATGATTCCATCATATGTATTATGAAGCTTGTTTCGTTCATTTGCAAACCATTAGTACTTTCCGTCTGCTTTCACTTTACATAAAATTACGAGGAGGTTATGTGAATATTTTGAAATTTTAATGGGTCATGTGGCAACATGAAAAACTATAAGGGGTCACGTATGCATGGGTGTGTGTTGTTGATAGTGCATAAAACATAAAATCCTCAAAGATTAGCAAAAAAGTAGAGTACATTCTGGATTAATTACCAGAAGGCTGAGTTTGATTAGTGTTCCAGCACCCCCATCGCCTTCTAACACCTCCATTTTATGAATTATATCACTGAGTTGTTGAAAAGCAAGATGGCCAAGTTCAAGCGCTCCAAAAATCTTCCCAAGCTTCATTTGCTGCCACCTTAGATTTCAATCTCTTCATACAGTCTCCCAAACATTTCTCTCTCATCTTTGCGTTTTTATTTGTGTTTTGGTGGAGAAAAACTTGCTAAGCAATTGTCAGACTGATGTGCTATATATATAAAAGTAATCATACCTAATTTTGATCAATTATTTAAGTGTTATGCTAAATGACGAGAAAAAGAACAAAAAGAGAAAAACGATTCCTTCACCACAAGGCTAGGTCAACAGCACTCCATCTATATATTCTAAAAGTTACTGAGTTTCATCACATTTTCGTTGACTCTTCTTGTTCCTTTTTCCTTGGAGGTTGCCCGATTTAGAGGGTTCGATAAATTGTGAGAATATTACTGTGCGCAACTTTGAAGGGGTTTTGAATTTGGAGTATTTGTTTGTAGTGAATGTTCATGTACACATATACAAGGAATTAATGCCAAACAGTTCCTTCTTTTTTTTTTTTTTTTTTCTTGAGTCGTATGCCCATTGGCACATTTTTGGTGAGCATATTCTTATTCGGCAAAGTTTAACGGATAAATTAATTTCTTAATGAATATTGATCAACTAGCCCATTTAAGATTATAATAAAGAGATTTTGTTTTTTAGTTTGGAATCTAGATTCCCAAACTTTCTTTCTCCTTTTGTCCAAATAAATTTCGGAATCTAGATGGACAACAGTTTTAGTCTATAACTAGATTCCAAACTTGCTTTCTCCTTTTGCCCAAATAAATTTCGGAATCTAGATTGGACAACAGTTTTAGTCTATAATTTTTGTTTGATCACTTGAGGTATTCTCGAAGGTTACACCCGAACTTTTTGGATCCTTAAGACCATAAAAAAAATTGGAAATGCTGAATTTTATTTTTGTTCATTTTTTTTACGGACTAATTTATATATTTTAATTTCCAAGAATGGTGTTTGCTATGTAACCATGACATCTAATTGGGCCTTCTTTAGAAATTCTGTTGAAGTGTACAAGTGTGGGTAAGAAAACTAACCCGTTTGATTAAGACCCAACATGATTTAAATTAATGACTAAAAGCACTTTCATTAGAAAAGAAAAGAGAAAAACAAGAAAGAGGCAAGAAGTTTAACCTTCTTTTCTGTTGACACAAGTATGGTGATGTAATTTGCTTCAATATTAGTCTACTAGGACTGAATCTCGAACTTTCAAATTCACAAGTGTGAACTTTCAATCTTTTCATGCAGCTTGAAGTCAAAAGGCAAAGACAAAAAGCAAAAAAAAAAAAAAATGGAGAATGGGCAAAAGACCTACTGGAGAAAACTTGCACGAGTTGAAGTTCTTGTAAAGGCTTTCATTCTCCTGGAGCTGGAGATTAGAAGTATGCAGTTAATTAATTGTGGTAGAGTGTAACATAAACAGAGAAGAGCTAAACATATTTTGGCTGTCAAAACAATTATACCAATATAATTAATCTTTCAGTTCATGGGAAAAAAAAAAGAGAAGACATCATAATTATGTTACACTATCACGAGCACAAAATCATGCTTTATATCAATGCCACACGCGCATGGTGCTTTTTATCATCAACTTTACTGAAAAAGCACTAGACTTATTGCACCAAAGAAAGAAAATGATTAACATCTTCACCCTAAAAATCAACAATAGACACATAGCTGGTTCTTTTTTTAAGTATTGACCTCTAAAATTTCACACTGCGGTAAAGATCAATTGCTTGTATGGAATCCTCTTCCTTCCCTTTTCTCTATACAATAATGTTCTTGATATCATGGTTACCAAATTAAAAAAAAAAGTTCTTGTTTTATCGTGTCATCTCATGATTTAAAGTGCCATGGTAGTAAAAGTGGTGATCATGTATTAACTTTGCAGTGATTCATATTTTTCACATCACTAGAATTTCTTGATGGTGGATTAGAGATTCACATGAAGTGCAGAATTGTATGACTAAGGTTAAAAAAAAGGGAAAAAAAAAAGCCACCAAATGGTGCATGATTCTCTCAAACAATATGAAGAAAAAGATAATAAGGAAAGCCAAAGTGTACTTGGCTAATTAGAATTGCGATTTTAACTGTCTATGATGGCAAGCCATATATAATACATAAGCGGGACAAAAGGAGACACGCAGAGAATACTCATACACAAAAAATATATTGGGATTGGGGACCAGATGGAAATGGACATGTCTTACTCGGTCACCAATTTGATTGTACATATTTTATCATTAATCATGCATAAACAATTGTACCTTGGCATCATATATATGAATGTTGAAAGAAGTACAAAGGCTAAATGTACAAAAAAAAAATTGGTTATACTATGTATATTGTATAACAATACGTGGTGTTGGACTATTATCAATCACTCATCATCAAATAAGGGAAACAGATATTTTTTATTATTATTGGGATGACGAATAATTGATATTAGTGCATCTTGTCACACATGATATATTATTCAATACGTTATTTGAAAATAACGCAAGTGCATGACACCATAATAAACATGGAATCTCATGAAAAGTTTTCGTAATTAGATAATGGAATAATATTATTCTTATTTTTTCCCCCATTGATAAACTATTTCACTGGACTAGTGTAATGAGTATGAAAGCGAAACGAGAACAAGTTGATAGTGGAGGCGAAGCATGAGGAAAATGATTATCCCTAGTTCTGTATCCTTTCTTCTTTTCCAGACTCACAAAATCCCACCAAAAACCGCACCCGCATGCTTCAAAAATTTCAACCCACTATCTCTCTACGTGCCAGAATATGAACCTAATTCAAACCTTTTGGAATTTGCTGAAAGTGAAGACAAAGCATTACGCATACACATCAATCTTCTTAGCCACTTCATTTTCCATTTGATCCTATGAGCTAAGTCAATGAAAATATCTTTCACATTATCAAAATTTGAAATACCATTTTCTTTTTTTCTGTTTTCTGCACTCCTGGCGGCCTCAGGGCATAACAGGTGCACCTCTTTAGTGCTGCTCATGCTATTGTAGCACCGAGGAATTCCGACAGCAAAGACGACGAAGGGTGTTAAGAGAAGTGGCACCAGCAACAATCACAGGAAGCATAGACTCATTAGAAAAGAAATATGGGTTTTTTCACGAATTTTGTTTTTGATGAGAATCACAGTATGAAGTCAAGAACGGTGGAGGGAATCGCAAGTGACATTGGTGGGTCTGATGCATCTCAAGAACTTAATGAACCCATGCCTCTTAAGAGTAATCTGAAGAAAGCGACTGAACCTTTAGAATTTAGTCAGCAGCTAAGGATAGGGTCGAGGAAGTTAACTGGGCCGGACGCTCACGGCAAAGATATTGCTCATGTTCAAGAGTTGAGCCAAGGTTATGTTAATAGAAGTCCTTCATCTCTCCAAGTGTCCTAAACCCCCCCCCAAAAAAAATAGAAAGCCCCAATGGTGTTCATTTTTTTTTTTTTTAAAATTTGGAGTGAAATAAGTTTTTAACGCCTTACAAATTCTATAATATTATCAAAATTTGCCATGATGTGATCTAGGAAAAAAATATTGGAGTTTTGAGGAGCAAAAATGTCCTAAACTAATGCATTAACAATCATATCGAGCTCTTGAATTAGATGACAAAGTTAAGAGGAAAACAAGAATACTGGTGGTTGCTATAAATGAAGCCTACTTTTACCTTTCTCTATATCTAAAAATACTAATATTTGAAGCTAATTAGATTGCAAACTTATCTTTTGTTGGAGGAAAAAATAGGCAGTATTCTGGGCAGCAGTTGACTATGTTTTCGTGATTCTTATTATTTTTTTCGAATGTTGATTGTCGTAGCTGTGTCAGACGATGGAGAATTAGAGGGTGTACAAAATTCTTGCATCTGTGTAATACAATGATAATGGTAAGTATAATTGCTTCTTGAAAGTTAACCTTGATCACTTTGCAAACGTGTAAATGATCTCTTTTACTGTTTTGATAACATTGCACATTAATGTTTTGAAATTTTAGACAATTGTGCAAAATGCTTTTTTTTTCCCCCTATATATGTGGGGGTTGAAGAATATATAGGGCTGCTGCAGACTATGGCTTGGAAATTGACTATGGCTGAAGTCCCCAAAATTGACCACAAGTATAAGCCGTACGTAAGGGTCCCTTCCAGCGCCTAAAACTTTTGAATGCTGACTCAATGACCCAAAATTGGGATACATCTAGAGGAAATTGAGCATAAATTTCGAATGCCAAAATTGTTTCTACGATGTATTTTGACAAAAACAACAGTATACATGTCAACATTTATAGGGTGATGTTATTGGAGTTCTACCTTTGCATTGTACAGAGCGAACATTTGATAGTGGATTGACTATTTTTGGCTGGTTTCATTAGTATGTATATACAGTTTCATGTATTCATTTCTCTTTTGACATAGTGAATATGAGAAACTCAACCGTCTGAAAAGCACCTATAAACAAAGCAATTTCAACTATGAAAAACTTGTTTTTTCTCAGATTTGTTCGAATGACTTACAAGGGGAACAAGAATGGAAATGATTGTGGAGACCAAAAAAGTGTCATTATCACTCTATATGCAATGCCTTTTTTTCAAGAAGACAGAGTTGCTAGTGATGTCGCTTCATTTTCACATTAGAGGAAAGGCATGTGATTTGGATGTGTATATTTGCTTCTTGATGGGGAAAACTTCAGTTAATTTCTCTCAATAAATTACCACTTTCTACAACTAATATATACGCATAATAGTAGTTTTGCAACCTTTAGGTTATTTTCCTTCATACTTATGATCTTATTAATCAAAATAATAATTATTTAGCTTACCACTCACTGTATTACAAAGCCTTAATATTCGTCTTTAAGAACTAACTTAATAAGGTAGGGAACATTATTAGTCACGGTTAATTGAGAAATTTCTGATTCAACTCTCAAACTTTTCTCTTTACCCCTTCCATTTTGTAAGACTCCGAGCCTACTTGTGAATGAAAAAAAAGGTCCTATTATCCTTATTCAACAATTTTTTTAATAGTCTGGTACATATAGTATTTAAGATCTATGTTCATTGCGAGATATTTGTACAATTAAAGAAGAAGGACCAACAATGATTGATATAAGTACGAAGCAGTAGCAATCTCTTAAGTTAATATGACTTCATAGATATATTGTGAAGAAAAGGTCGGTAATTATTAAGAGTTAATTCTTAACATTCAATATTGTTTATTTGTACTTTTTTGAAAAATGAAACTTAAACATCAAATCTGTAAGTACCAAACAAAGCCCTAAAGTGTTTTACATTTTTTCCTATAGAAAATTCGTATTAAACTAATATCTACTAAGCTAAGAGACCTACCATCAAAACATGAGTCCCAGAAAAATTACCAAGCTAGTAGCGTGCAACTTAAAATTGTATTAAGAGTTAATTTAATTTGTGTGAGTGATAGATTGATTTACAAATTACAAATAAGCAAGTATATAGGCAGCGGCAATCATGAAAATAGTATCCTCCATTGTGGCTATAGAACTCTTATGCCCTTACAAATTGCAATGGCTGAAAAGACTAACTTGAACAGTTGAAACGGACTGAAAATTGGGGAAACTCTAATATGGATCGAAGCCCCTCTGGCCTGCGAGACCTGAGGCAAACCATCTGTCCGTTAATGCCAAAATAATAGCATAATCAGATTGCGCTGACGCATAACGAGACCATCTGCTCTTGCCATGACGACACAGGTTATCGCAGCAGCTTGAGAAATTACAGAGACAGGTGACGGCGCGGACAACAACCAACTGGTTGAAACGAATCCCGCAAAGCAGCCTGTGTCGCTGTCAAAACTTGAAACGCTTGAGTCAGAACTGACTTCTTCATCAGGCCCCATTATAACTCGGCTTAGCGGCCTTATCACTGTATGCTGTTACGTCTCTTAATTATGTGCCTCAGACCTCTGAATATTTTTTTTTGACCTCGCGGCTTCTGAAAACTCCCGTAGTTTCGCCAAGCATCAGGCGGGCCCACCAAACAGGGAAAAGAGGAAAAACTGTAATTAAATCGAATATGACTTCTGTCTCATCTGAAGTCTCATTTGTATAAATTATGATTTCTTCATAATGTATTGTTCAATTCCTCCCATTTTTTCGAGTAAAAACTGTTTGAAAAAAATGAAAAGAAATAAATTTTATTTCCAAACTTATTCTTCTACCAGGACACTGAAGACGACTTTGTCATCTCCTATTCTGGAGGCTTTCTAACCAACCATTGAGAGAGATTCGAAGCAACTTAACCCATGTACAATGCCCACAATTGCTGACACCATTTTAGAGATCATTTCAAGGCCTGTATTTAGTGTCGTTCACAGGTTTCAATTGGGTCTTGCAAGATTCAGTTGGATTATTTACGATGGTGCATGAATTGAGTCCAATCAAACAAACTAAAATTCTTATGGAATTAAAACCATAATATAGATTGGTTTGCTGAGATGGAGTATGTCTTCTTTGACCCCAGCTCTTGGGGTAAGTGCTTGAAGATCAATAACCATTTTGAGATATGACTTTTATTTTGGAAACAACAAGATAAAAGTATATCATATTTTAAGAGATTTTTAATCAGGGGCGTAAATTTATTTTTGGTTGAATTCTTCTTGTCTTGTTTTCTGTTTGTGAAATTGGTGAGCAATTTCAGCGTTTCAGAAGCTGCAAGTCCAACTACTCTGAGATGAGAGAGGCATGTGAGTCCAGTGACATGGGAGCAATACAGTGAGGAGGCTGAGTCCGAAGCTTAAATAGGGAAGCTAAATATCTCAACCACAGTTAGACGCCTTCCCTAAAGAACTTCAATCCAATTGCCCACACCACTATCATCTTTCTTTTCAACAAAAATGCTGGAACTTAGACATCTTTGCAACTTCTTCCGAGCAATCTTGCTTAGTAGTAGCAAGATTCCAGCAATAGGGACAAATGTGAGAGATAGGCCCCTATAGTATTTTACTACGTGCAATATAACTTCACTTATTGTTGAGGACAATATTTTTTGTCCAAATAGCTTTTTTCTTTATCATAATGGGCGAAGATGGTGATCCTCACTATCAGGTTTGATTTGCATGACAATTTCTGAAATTTACTGGTTAAAAGTATCTTGCTTCCATGCAATCATCTTGCAGTGAGTGCTTCAACAAATTCCCCCGTCAATGTCCCAAGCATCATCCAAAATGATGAGTAACTTATTTCTCTTCAAAAAACTTGCATAGCTTGTTAGCCATATCATCTTCATTCATGTGAAGATATTGTGAGAACTCCCACAATCTACACAAATTTGAACTAAAAAACTATGCTTGCTATATACTTGACAAACACAACAACAAACACGAATGTGGAACTACCTCTATCTCTTTTTGTCAGTTTACTTGCTGAGATTTTTTGGTGGATTCATGGTTAGGTCTTTTTATAGTGAATCAGTTGTACTTTTCCCCCATGAAAAATGTACAGAACCCAGTTTCGATTAGATTTTTTTTACCCGTGAAATTAATTTTTTTGGCAGGTTTCCTTGCCTCTGGCTTTCTTTCGAATACAGGAATGATTTTTCAAGGGTATTATTTTCCATAAAAAATATTGCCTCCCTCTTGAATTTAGGGATTTTGCTTTCGCTGATTTGTGCTTCTGTGGAAATATTGACTGTTAGATCAATTATTTTGTGCTTCTGTGAATTTCCAGCCAGTAGATTGCATCAGAACATTGTTTTTTATTTTCTGTTTTTTAACAAATTTAGATAGGCCTTATATATATAAATTTTGAGCTTCCTTTTATTTCACTTCTATGAGAGAAAAACACTAACAAAAGGGTTTGCTTTGCTTTACGTGGATGACATTGGGTGATTCCTTTTTCTCTCCTTTCTTGCTTTATAAAGTTTGGCACTCATCATCATTAATTCATTCTTTATTAGTTGAGTTGTTTTTTTATTTTGCTATTTTTTTCTTCATTTTGAAGCTTCTTCAACTGCTAGGGGAGGTTTTTATTAGAATTTATTGCTGTTGTTATGGTTTGTTAGTCTAATCCTTGTACTATATAATATTGAGTTTTGATTAAAAAATAAGTTGAATTTCAACCGCATAGGTGGGGGCTTTTTGGGATGTGAAATGTTGTGTATTAGTTTAAAAAACTTTAGGTACAAGTTAAATGAAGTATGTTATTTGGGTATGTTTACTGAAATGACCCCATTTTAATACATTTAATGTTATCATTGATGAGCCATCTGAGTATTGATGGAATGTGTAATTAGTGTGCAATCGTTTTTGCATTTTGTACAACCTATATATGCTTGTGTGTTGGTGTAATTACCGGAATATCCCTTAGCTACCAATAATTCCTCTTTCAGTCACAGATAACCGTTTGAGATGTTGCTTTGTCTGAAACGTTTGAATGACAATCGGATTTAGGAAATGAGCTAACGATTTCTCTATCCAATGGTAGGAACTCATTTTTTCTATCATTTATAATCTGCATTTTATGAGCCACAAACGTTGGTCAATTTATCCCCTTTCAGTTTCAGGAGTTAAGTTTTCCCATTTTGCTTTTGTTTACAATGATTTGCCTCATCATTTTCTCTTCCATCCGAACTCAAACTCTGAAATTACCTAATTATTCATCATTAATTACACCCAATTCAATTGCCGAACCGTTGGTATGTTAATGCCTAAACAGTTGATTATCAGTTTCTTCCCTGTTCGCATTCTAGGATTGGGATAATTCTACCTGGGTTTCATACTAATCAGCTCAGAATGCTTTTCAGTTCACAGCTACTTCTGGTGGTTCAGTGTGAGGTTAAGATTTTCACCCCCCCAATTTTTCAGTTTCTCCCTTAATTTTGTCGGTGTGTTCTAGTACCTACAATTAGCGACTCTTATTGCGTTGTCTAATTCTAATTGGTCTGGGTTGGTTATAATCTTATAGGTTTGCAGAAACAGCAAGTAAAAGCTCTTGGTGGGGATTTTGGAATAAGGTTAGCTTTCTGTGTTGCTTACCTTTCTGTATTATCAACGACCTTCAATTTGACATAGTTTTATTGTAACGCTGTGTAAATTGGTTGATTATATCGTTTATCTTTTCATACTAAGTTTTATTTCTTCTCACAATGTACTATTATTTGTTCAACAAAAAAACCTCCTTCCCCATAGGCACCAAACACCCGCGCGATGTGCGGGCACTCCCCCTAGTTTTTCATATATAATCATATTAAATATTTGTCAAATTGCTTCATAAAATGCCTTTAACATCGTTGTTGAGTTTTTTTATTTTTGATTTATCTTTGATGGTTCTTGGTCTGTGAACAATATGCTTTGGTTTGAGGTTTGGATAGAAAGAATCAAGTTAGCTGTGATTTTGGATATTTGGTCTGATCTTTCTTCATGGTCTTTACATGTGCTTGTCTTTTATGCCTTTGTTGTTTTAAGAGGTTTTATGTTTTAGTTTTAGTAGTTAAATATTTCAGCTCTTTCTTTGATTTCAGTTTCATCTGTGTGTTGTCTCCTAAACATGAAAAAGGGATAAAAGAATATTCTGATTGACCGTGTGCCTCAATTGTCCCACCTTGTTTTCAAGCTAGTAGATTTAGCCAATGTTATCCTAAGAAGGTAGAACAGAACGGAAATTGAGGAAAGAATAGAGGAAGAAGTTTTACCGAGTAAGAGAAAAATAAGCATGTTTTAGTTTGTGCTCCTTCATCCTTTTACAAGCTGTGTTGCATATTTTGAATGTTACCTTCTTTGGCTATTTATTGTATTAGTATGATGAAACTGTACTTCACATTGTTGCTGATATAAATCTCATTATAGCCTAATGTGGTACAACTTATATTGTAAACTAACATAACATGACTCTAGGTTTCGATTGATATGCTATCGCCTTTTCTTGTGGTTCGATCTGTAGTTTGTGTTTGTTTACTCACTTTGCAATGCTTTTTAATCTTTTGGAATAGTGCTATCCAGAAACAAAGAAAAGAGTTAGAAGAAGCCAGTTTTCAATATGTTTTTCAAGCATGAGTATGGTGAAAGTACAACAAAGGACAATGTACCAAAAAAAAATTAGAAATTAAAAAAAAAAAGAAGCTGGTTTTCAATATGCTATCAAGCATGAGTATGGCGAAAGTACAACAAAAGACAATGTACGAAAAAGATTAGAAATTTAAAAAAAGAGAAAGCAGTCGCAACTATCCAGTAGGAAGCTTGAATATCTAGAACATCATGTTGAGATTGCTCAAGAAAAAATAAGGGTAAGAGATGTACAGAGGGTGACAAAACAAGTTTTGAAATAGTTGCATATCTTTATTGAGAAAAGATTGTAGATGGAGAAAGTGGAGGAGAAGCAATGGGAAAAAGAGCTCTATAGGAGGAAGAGAAAAGATTGTAGATGGAGAAGAAACAGTAGAGGGAAGAGGGGGAAATAGATGGAGACGAAGAGGAGACTGAAGGAGAATATGGAAGAAAAAGATGGGGAAATAGATGGAGAGGAAGAGGAGGGTAAAGAGAATGTATAAGAGTGTGAAAGATGAAGGAGAAGCGACACTGTCCTAAGAAATTATTTCATGAAGTTGAAATGTTTCCCCAGAATTAAACAAAGCTTCTTCTTGTTTATAACAAGAAGGATCAGAACTTTAGCAAGCAACGGCTAAATCCAGCAGAGAGGGAAAGAAGGAGAAGAAAAAGAAGTAGAGTAGGAAAACTATCAGGAAGGTCTCTACTGTCAGTTGTTGGTGTAAAGCTGACAGTGTAGATGGTGTCAGAAAGGTCTCTACTGTCAACTGTTGGTGTAGGTCTCTACACATTCTCCTTCCCCCTCCCCTCCCACTTTAGATATACACCATTACCTGATAGTAGAGACCTTCGTGACAATTTTCTTGCTCTACTTCTTTTTTTTTCTCCTTCTTTCCCTCTCTGCTGGACTTAGCCGACGCTTGCTAAAGTTCTGATCCTTCTTGTTATAAACTAGAAGAAGTCTTGTTTAATTTTGGGGAAATATTTCAACCTCATGAAATAGTTTCTTAGGACAGTATTATTAAGCACGACTCAAGTTACATTTTATTAGTTTAGTTAACGTTGTTTTTGGCTATTTCTGAATACATGTTCACTTTTTTAATGGTTTCTTCTAAAGAAAAAAGAAGCACATCACTCCACTTCTATTGAGAACAATAATGTGATATGGAGAGAATCGTTTGATTTAACCTACTTGGAAGGAGGGTAACATGTATACAGATTGTTGAAGAAAATTTGTAGAGAAATAGAAATCTATACTATATATAAAGCTTGAAACAGGGGTTGGTGTTAACATTTATTGTCATTTTATGAATTTACCCTTATAAAAACTATTTGTGTTACTTTAACTACCTATAACTACCCATCTATTTAAATATATGTTTTCAACATAACTACCCCTAAATATTATAACTACCAATATAAAATTATTTTATAGAAAATATTTAAAAAATTAAAGTTTGGTTCAATAATAAAAATTTTATTTAAAGTATATGACCATAAATATTAGATATTTTTTGATTGCACATATATTGGGTGTGCATTGAACACTAGTATAGATAAAATTTAAGGTGTGGGTTCACTTTTCTTAAGGTATTGTTTTTTTCTATTACAAATTACCTTTAAGATACAATAAACTCACTGGGACAAAACTTTTGAGGAGGATTTTTATTTATAGAGAAGAAGTGATCAAACAAAAGGTAGAATCAATGAAGATACATCTTTTAAGTAAAGATTCATTTGGCCAATCAAGATGCACTTTAAGAGTCTACTTTAAATAGACATGTTAATGTAGGTGATATGGCAGCAGAAATGATTCAGCAGAATTAGTTACACTAATTAATTCAAAATAAAGAATCACGATGATTCACTGTCAACTCTAAAGAAAACCAAGATTCAAAAGAACCTCAACAAGAATCAACAAGATTCTAACTACTTGAGAGCACTCAAGAATAGGTTAAAATTTGTCAAATCAAGGAAAGAAAAGAATATAGGTTACCAGTATTCTAAACTGAAAGGAAAGAATATACAATTAAATTTGGAAAAATGAAAAAAATATTGAGATGTGTACCGACCAAAGGATCTACTCGTGGAACCCCCAACTCTCGAACAATGAAAGTCTCCTCTACATCAGGTTCTACACCATCAATTGGTTGAAAACCCATCAAACTTGGATTGACAAGATCATCACCTCCTAATGGCAATAGATTGAAAACTTATCTTTTGTTGGAGGAAAAATTGGCCACAAGTATAAGCAGCATATGAGGGTCCCTTCCAGCGCCTAAAACTTTTGGACCCAAAATTGGGATACACCTAGAGGAAATTGAGCATAAATTTCGAATGACAAAATTATTTCTATGATGTATTTTGACAAAAACAACAGTATACATGTCAACATCGATAGGGTGATGTTATTAGAGTTATACCTTTGCATTGTATAGAGAGAACATTTGATAGTAATAGATTGACTGCTTTTGGCAGGTTTCATTAGTATATATAGTTTCATTTATTCATTTCTCTTTGACATAGTGAATATGTCAAACTCAATAGTCTGAAAAATTCTTTTGGCTGTTAAACAAGGAATTTCAACAATGAAAACTTATTTTTCAATTCATTAATTTCTTAGATTTGTTCGAATGACTTACTAGGGAACAAGAATGGAAATGATTGTGGAGACAAAAAAAAGTGTCATTATCACTGTGTATGCAATCCTTTTTTTTTTTAAAAGAAGAAAAGATAGAGATGCTGGTGATGTCTTTTCATCTCCACAAATAGAGAAAGGCATGTGATTTGGATGCGTATATTTGCTTCTTGATGGGAAAACTCAGTCAATTCCGCTAATAAATTACTTGACGTATAAATATATGTCCTTAGGATTGTTATTTCCATGGAATAAAAATAATTGTCATTAATTTAATCATATGACTAAATCCAAACAAATAATAATCATACTCCTATCTTAATCTCGCCAATTGGTCGAGGAAAATCACACAAATATAATATTCACTTACATTTTGCATTGATACTTTATAAATACAGACCTTCCAAGTGATGTAAATTTGTCTCTCACTTGTATAAAAACACCATAAAAAAGACCGAAGACCCAACTTAAGTTCAATACATTTTGAACCTAAGACCCAACTTAGGTTCCATACTTAAATAGAACGCTCCATTTTGGTACTAAGACGCATGACTAAGGTCACATTTTGGTTTGTTGAAATAATTTTTAGATCTTAAAAAGATAATGAAGAAAACAGTTTGATAGTGTTTGCTGCAAAAGTTATTTAAGTACAACTGCTCCATCAGATGGTTGATCTTGAAATCTTTGTTGAAAAAAATTACACTATAACACTATTTTTAATAAATGCGTTGGTAAGATAAAGAAGTGGTAAAAATCACATTTAAATTTTTTGAAAAATCTTTTATATCAAAAGCATGTCGTTTAGGGCAGAGCTATTAATGTATTTGACCATTAAAACATATACAACATCGCACCCCAATCACTTTTGTTGCTACAACATTGTTGGCCAAGGGTCTTTTTACAAGATTATATCACCATAACCATTATAGTTATCTGTAAGTTCTAAGGAAGTAATTATTATAGTTAACTGACTTGTTAGTCTTTAGAATCAGGTTTCTAGACTGCTTTAGAAGGAATGAGATATTCAGGTTTTCCATGCGGCGGTATTGTTCTGGAGTTTTTGATAGGAGAAATATATTTTCTGCTTTTGTCCAGTGACATGGTTTAAAGTAGCAGTGGTCATATTTTAAGACCTAGTTTGGTTGTCAATTAGCATTTGAGCTCACTAGTTTTGCACTATCCTTTTTTGATGACAACTTTGCACTGAAAAGCTAAGTCAAGTGTTATTAGAACCGTCTCATCGGCTAGTTCTGTCTATTGGGGTTGTTCATGATTTCTGTAATCAGAATTATAAAATTAATTTGGAAACATTGAGTATACTTCTGTTTTTGGTTTTAATCAGTAGTACCTGTTTGCTCTTCTAATCAATAATTTCTTTCATCTCTCTATCCTTCACTCTTTTTCCTTTAGCTTTGATTTTTTTTTCCCTTTCAGCTGCATATTTCCCTTCATCTTTCATCTCTCTTGTATAATAGTTGGGAAGAAAGGAGTTCAATTTTTGTTATAAAATGGGTAAATGAGCTTTTTCTATCTAGTTTAATGAGGTGTTTGATGGGAAAACTGTGTTTCCTTTCTCGTTTGAAGATTGGCAAGTGGAAAAGCTCTGTTAATATTTATTTATATATTTATTTACTAAGTAATCTTCCATGGTCTAGAAACATATGTGTAGTAATTGATGCTTGTGTGCAAATGATTCATATTATACACCATAGATGTTTAGCTTAAAGTGCTTTTCTTTTTTAAATGGAAAGATTAAGAGCTTTTGATGGCAATAGTGATTTAATAATTTTGCATGTGGCTCCAATAAATAGACTACTAGAATCCTGAATTTTGCTGCCTTTGTTCTTTGTTGCTTGGCTTAGCTTGAGCACATTAGCTAGTGTATTTTTGAAAAATGTACAATTTGTGATTAAGTTGTAAATTTAATTGTCCTTAATGCAACTTATGTATCTTGATGTAAGTCTAAGTCCAGAGAGCCTTAATTGAATCTTTTCATTCTACCCTCCTATACATGATAGGCATGTAGAAGGAAATAGTAATGGGGAGAAAAATAAAGACCTACCTAACTTGAGATTTCTTTAGTCACATTGATCTGTCTATCTAAGACCTGTGCCACTCATGATTTATCCATGTTTTTGGAAGGCAGGAACATTGATATATCTTGCATCTCTATTTGAACATCAATAATTTTCTAATCTTGTAGGCTTTTTTTGGTTGTAGACACCAGAAGGGACTTCTGAGACACTTATTAAAGAACCAAACAATAAAGGTAATTTAAAACATGAAAACTTTTAGTTTCCATTCCTATATCTACCTGCAGGCATGTGATCTATTCTGTGAATTTTCTGTTTAAAGTCAAATATTTGAATGATTGATCTATCCCAAAAAAATATACATGTGATGGATAATGATGGGTTATGTTGCATTTTTCCAAAGTTATCCACTCTATAAGCTTTTTCCTTTTATCTCTTTAGTGCCAAGAGTTAGGACTAATTGCTCATGTTTCAGGTTCTGTTTGTTTCACCAGAGAGACTTTTAAACGTCGAATTCATATCCATATTTTCTGGCACTTCTTTAATGTCAATTGTGGTGATTGATGAAGCCCACTGTATATTGGAATGGTAAGTTCTTGCAGGTTCAGTAACTTGTTGAATTTTACTACTTCCCTCTTACATGCATTTCAGAAAGAGGGATACAGTTTTCATGCTTGCAATTACTCATATATGCTGAACAAACTGACAGGTCACATAATTTCTGGCCTTCCTACATGAGGCTAATGGGATCAATGCTGCTGCTAAGCTTCATCCTGATTGCGTTCTTGCGATGACTCCAACTGCAACATCCAAAACATTGTATATTGTGATGCGTGCTTTAGAAATTCCTGCAACTAATCTCTGTCACTGACTGGAGATAGGTAAGTATGCACTCTTATTCTCTTTTAGTTTGACTTGACTCCTTTTGTCTTCTATTTGCCTTGAGCGATTATCCAAGAAATCAAAAATCAAATTGTTGAGGAGGTGCGAGAGGAAGTATTACAGCAGGTTAGAGGAATGGCATCGCATGAATCAAGAGAGGAGATAAGAGTAGAGTTCAGCGCACAGTTTAAGTATATGCAAAAGACCATTAGTTTCTTGATGACAAATTTGGATGTCAATGCCTTTCCCATGCTTCCAGATTGGATTTTTGGTGCTTTTCCTAGTCGATAGGTAATGAAATTTTAGAAAGTTGTTATGTTTGTATTTCTTTTTATTCATGTGTCTAACATAAACCATTATTTTTAAGTATAAGTTCACATGTTTAGCTGCTGGAGGTTTAATGGTTACTCAACTTGCTATCAGAGGGGCAATTTTGATGAGCTAATTTGATGCTAAACAGAGGCTCAAGTTGTGGAGAAGGTTGCTGAATTGAAGAAAAACCCAGCTGAAAAGTAATTTTTATAGTACTTCCTTTGTTTTTACTTCTTGCTACCTATCATGTACCGATTGTTGCTTTGATTCATTGTTCTTCGTCTTTTTAATTTTACAATGGTAATGATGATGTACAGAAGGAAGCCAAAGCTGTTGAACCAAAGGCTAAGAAGGGAAAGAAAGCCAAGAATCCAAATGCACCAGAAGCCCTTCCAACTGCTTTCTTAGATATGATGGAATGATAAGTTGAAGCCCCAACTGTGACTCAATCTAGTTTCTAGCAATGTTTTCTTATGACTCCGAGGCATTTTATGTGAAGTTGATCCAATTGATGGATAGTTTTATTCATTAATATTCCAATAAATAACCATTTACTTTGCTGCAAACAGATTTTTGTCTTTTTCTTATTTGTTCATCACGTAAGGCTTATGGATGGATTTCTTTTTGGTTTTGAACTTAAAAAAAGAATAGGTTGAAAAGAGAAAAACAACAGAAGATGTTTTTGTGACTTGCAATCTCGTTAGTCACAAAGACTTTTGGGTGTTATTTTCAATGATTAATTAGCGGGTTTCAATAAAACTTGTGACCAACAAAATATGATACAAAAGATCTTTTGTGACTATTATTTGCAAGTCACAAATAAATTCTAGTTTTTTTTTTTTACTTTTTATTACATTCCAAATACAAGTCATAAAAAGTATTCTTATAATTCATAATTCATAATGTGACCTTCATATACATGTCTGTTGGTGATACAAGTAAGAAGAATATAAACCTAATAATAACGAGCAATGCCTGTGCCTGTATTCTAGCCTTTCGCTTGTTTTTGTTTCTTTCTCCCCCCCCCCCTCTCCCCCAACGCCACCCCACCTGGAGAATGATCAAGGGATAATCGTAGCACCAATGCGCCTTAGTTTTAGGGTCTGCTTGTTCCGATGTAAAACGTTTTCTGGAAAATACTTTCCGAGTTTTTCGATGTTTGGACACCATCTAGTTTGGGAAAATAATTTCTTAGAGAAAATCTCTTGCGTACGCCAAGAGACAGAAAACCAATTTTAGACGCTAGTGTTTTCTTGATGAGCTTTTAGATAGTAGCGGATCTCAAGGTCAATTATAGCTGCAGTAAGGTGCACAAGTCAGAATGAATGTATTGGCATAAGTTTTGTAAACTTTTGCAATTCATTGAAGGATCTCGTAGCATAGCTGCTGTTTGATATCTATCTTCTCCCTTGAAGAGATAAAAAAAGGTGAAGATTGTATTTTTCCTTTTTTTGTTGGAAAAAAGGAAGCTTAAAGAATTAAAATCGATAAAGCATTTTATGAGATGGATTCTTCATTTATTCTGGCCTTGTCTGAAATATGAATTCATTAAGTTATTGAATTGTTAATTATTAAATCTGATATAACTCATCGTTTGAACACTGAATACAATACGCCTGTTGAATAATTATAGACAACTGAATACTAAATTTCACATATATCATAAATTTATTCTTATATTGATTTATTCATTAATGTTGTTATTAAGATGTTGTATTTTATTAATAATATATGTAACTTAATTTCATTGAAAATAAGATATTAAAATAATAACAAAGAATGAACCACCGAATAAAAATAAAAATACATTATCACAAATTTATCTAAGAAAAAACAAATTTGTTTGAGAAAAATAAATTTTAGCACAATCTATAATAGTTTCATGTGCCCCTTTGTTCACATCTGTAGATACAGTAAGAAAATATTAATTTGATATAATGAAAGTAATGAATCTTGCATTTATATAAAGTGAGCAACTTATCACTTTTTTCTGGAATATGTTTTGCCAAGACAATTTAGTGCTACTTTAAGATATTACATTTTTTTTATTATCAAACACATCTAGACATAGTAAAGATTGGTAACCATTAAATTTCAGTACTGAATTGAATTATCAAACAACGCCATTTAGCGCACTTAGTTTTTTAGAAAAATTTTCTCCTGGTCATCACTAGGTAGAACACATACTACCTCACATCAAACAAGATGTTCTTACTCTTGACTCTTTTCGCTCCAGACCATAGAATATTGTTCATCATGCTATATTTTATTTGGACATGATAGATTGGATAACCTAAGAGAAGACTGTTCAGAAACAACCTAAGGCCCATACTGCATTTTATTAAATTTTCACTCATCTCTCAACAGTGCACTTTATCAGGCCTCAACCCAAAATGACGCCCTTACTATTTCACTTGCTGGGCTCGAGCATCGACAGCCCGTCATGGAATCGTCCATTAGCGATAGGAGAGTTTCATGAAAGGAGCAAATTTGTTGGAAATGTTCACAATTTTGCGGTTGAGGTGAGGGGAAGAGGAAGGAAAAAGGTGAGAGGATTTTGACCTATATTGACTGAGCCAGAATTGTCGGAGGAAATTTGCCAGAGAAGTTGAATAATGATGGTCTTAATGCATACTTGATTGTTGCAAACTTATATATTACACGACTGAAACAAAAATAATTAGTAACAGAAAAGAGGAAAAGCCTAATAAGCAGGAAAATTTGTTCGATCAACAATAACCTTTCAGTGTAAAACACCTAATCAACAGTATAAGTGGAACTGAAGTATGTACTTCCCAGCTTCAACCTACCCTGCCTTTTCAGACTGGAAGCTAATGTCAGAACAATCTGCAACCGGAAGTTATGCAGTCAACATATATCGTGGCACAGCCACCAGAAATGATCAATTGTTTCCATATGGTTACAAAGCATTTGCAAGAATTACAATTCCCATTTCTTTATACCCCCCACAAATTTTAACAAGATTTTCAACACAACAAGGAGTTACCATGAAGAAGTGTGACCTGTTTTTGGTCCAAGCAATGTCAATGAATAGACGCTATAATGCGTCCCACTTGGAATTTCGTTGATTACCAAGACATGATCGAGTCGAATGAAACAATCTGCGTATCCTGCTACTTATGATTCTTTCCTTTTTTCAACTTGCTCTTTTCATGCATCCTCTTTTTCTTTTCTTCAGCGGTGACCCATTTATAATCTGCAGGAAGCAGAAAGGGATCTTGGATATTTTCTATCCTACTACTTGAGCCAACATTAGAAGAACTTGCACGATTATAAGGGGTTTTTATCCACTGAAACCACGATGAACTTGAGGACTGCACAACTGCCGGGCTCTCACGGCCAGCTGTAGGACTTGAGGGGGGAGTTGAGAATTCATCCAGCGGTTGTAATTCTTCAAACTTTGTAAAAGTAACCAACACTCTAATTGTAGGAACCACTGGTATAGCAACCTGAAACAGGATAAGGCTTCTCAGTGAAGGGTAACAAAAGGCGACTTCAATATGATCAAGGCAGTAAATTCTTGTTTAAACCTGTGAAAAAGGATAATTGCTTACAGAAGGCAAAAAGTGGGCACACCCTAAAAGTGCACGCCAAAGGACAAGATCTACTGTCCTATTGTATGCCTCTTACATAGAACGTATCAAAAGCAACCAGCAAAGGAATAATGCCAATGAACCAGAAAGTCACCACCTAAGTCTCTCACAAATAACAGCTCCCACATCCCACCCATGCGAGCTATTTATACCCAAGCACATTCTAAATCAGGACCCTCAAGAGATTCAAACCAACAGCACAAGAACAAAAATCTCAATAGGCAGGCATCATTTCTGAAAAACCATTTTCAACTTTTGCCAAAAAAGATGACTAAATAAATAATAAAGCACCTGATGATGTGAATTTCCAAGTCTTGTTTGTAAGCTGTGAGAACAATTTGATGTCCAGATTGAGTGTAACAGAATGAAAATTAGCAAAAAGCAAAAGTAAAGCCAAAGAGTACTGCTCATCACTCTTGCAGCTAAAAGAAAAAGAGGAGCTAAAATTTAGCTAAGCTAAGAAAAATAACTAGTAGAAATGTAATCAGTCAATGCTGATTTCAAAATGAAATCCAACAGAAAGGAACAAAGGAGCATGACAGTTTCTTTTCTTTTGGCATCATCATCTACTTACATGTTTCCACCAAGGACAATTTCAATCTATAAGAACTCAAAGCGTCCTAATATGACGACATCTCTTAGGGAAACCGATTCTTGTGATTCTCATTCTCAATGCCATTTATTTTTTCCGAAACAAGAATTTTAACTAGATCTTAAGAAGTAATAGTAGTGAACTTTCTTAAGAGTCCATCAATCACTACAAACAATTAGAAAATGAGACTATGCTTAGTGTATTTGAGAACACTTGAGAAGTAATGACTGAAGCAAATTTCTCATTTTCTAAAACAAGAGAGCATTAATTTAAGAAAGCAAAGTTTTCTTTCAGCACCTTAAAGAAGGTTCTGATAGAATTACTTGCTAAAAAGACACTCCCAAAGTTGACGTAAAATTTTACATCAACATAGTAGCGACACTCCCTTCAAAGTCAACATACTCAACTAGTATGCTGTAACTGGAAAACGTGGAAATGTCCAATACCAAATGCAAAGAGTCCTGAGAAACCTAGTACAACTCTGACATATGATCCATGATGTTTGCACAATTGAGTTCCATTATCTAACAATTGTGATCCTAAGAAACCCTTCTCCATGAAAAATTCTACAGAGGAAAAGGTCACATTATCTGAGCCCATCCAAGGTAAAATTCTTTCAACCTTGAGAAAACAAGCTTTCTGGAAATTTTAAGTTGTAGAGGATGATTTTCACGTTGCTATTCATATGTTCCTCAATATCTTGTAAATTCAAAACCTTAATGTCCATTTGAGCAGAAAATTCAAAAGCCAAGTTTCGAAGGAGAAGGACAAAAATATGGTTCTTGTTTTACTTCCACCATCCGTTCAAATTTAATCTAGTTTGCTTTTAAAGTATATATTCAGCCAGCATAAGCATAAAGATATAACCTAGTTTTCTTTTAGAATATATGCAGCCAACAAAAGCATAATGTGAATCTAAAGAAAACAAGTGAATGACGAGAACATGCCAGAGTTTGTTGAGCTGCAATTGAAACAATTGTGGTTGTGTTATTACAATAGTTTCTATGGGCAACTCAATTTGCATCTCAGGATGATCGAAAGATATCCAAAAAAATTTTACTTTGAAACATCCTTTTCACAAAAGTATTTATGTGATTCACTATAATTTGATATTCTGAAGACAGGCATTCAGTCGTTACTTGGTATGCTTTCACTCTTAATTAATTGTCTCACATATTTAGCATGAAGGGGTAGTTTTTCTATACATTTTTCATACTAAGGCTCTTGGTTGTCTAAATTTTTATCATTGAAGCGACAAGTTTGTGTTTCTTCTTTTCTCTAATCATTAGCAAGAAATCTTTGAGGGACTCACTCCTTAACTGGAGGGAAGGGGACCTGGGGGGAAGGGGGGTTTAATTTTTTATTTAGTCTGTCTTCTTTGGTTACCTATTCTACATTAAAAAATACAAAATTTATTCTTCTTTCTTTCTAGTGAATTATGTAATAATCACTGCCTCATAACCTCTTCAAGCCGTAGTTACAGTAATTCTTGACATTCCAATAAAGATATGAAATCAATGAGGGAGTTTCAAAGTTAACTTAGCAGCTGATGGAGTTAGCGTAATACAATTTAACACATTCATTAAACATATGAAAGTCCTTGGTAAATTCATTTCAATAAAATCCCATCCTTTTCGGAGTAAAGGAGAAAAGGTCAAGATATTACACCCTAACTTTTCACCATGAGTTAGATATTTGCCAAAGACAATAATTCAAAAAAATGTTCACTTGAAAAAAGTGACTGCTTTGTTTAAAAGAGATTCATACACTTCCTTCTGCCCTCATGATACAAAATAAAGCGAAGAAAAGACAATAAGGCCACTAAACCAACATGAAACCTCTGCATTCCATGGTAAGAGATTTATTAGTCCCCTTCTCCCTTCCAGTAAATAAAGTTCACCATGCAATTCAGACAAATGTAAGACTGCGAGTCCTTTAAACTAACAATACTACCCACTATAAAAGCAGGCTTAAAATTTTTTTCTTATTCTTTTTTTCTTTAAAATTTTTTGGGTAGAGGTAAAGAAGACAGGCTTAATGCTGAGACTCATTTTTCTTAGACAGCTCATTCTCAAAAGGTTTGTCATCTTTATCTTGCAACCATTATTATTTTATTTCCATTTTCATGGATTTCCTTCTCCATAGTTATTACGTCATTGACCCACCTATTCATTTAAAGATATGAACAAAGTGAAGCAACCTCAAAGCTTAATTTGAGAGGAATAATCAGTGTCTTCAACAGAATCAACAGGACAGATATGCCTTCTATAAGTCAAAAGCAGATTACACACAAATGGTCAAAACACAGCAGGATTCTGATTGTAGCTAAAAATACAGACCACCAATATTATCTCAATTCCCAACACATTCCTGTGCCTTTTACAAAATGATAGCCTAGCGAAAGTATAATTCCCTGATTCTGATAGTACAGACAGAAGGTTATGTAGTGGTGTCTTAAATGAAAGAGAAGAAATGATGACAATCAGCACATAGCACAAGAAGGCTGGTGAAATATGTTGTAAGATTGTACACAGATTCATAAGAGTTCAATTTCTGGCCAGCAAAAGAACACATGTATAAAAAAAAAAAAAATTTATTGAGAAATGCAGTCGAGACAAATTTTCAAATAAAAAGAAAAACAAAACATTCTCCTGAATTAAAAACCAACAACACATTTGCTTCACATAATGAATATCCTCACTACAAGGCAGTAACAAAATTCAAATCCCTGAAGTCTCAAGGTTCAACCACATAAGAGAAAGAGAATCCTGGATTCCTGACTACTTCTCTAATAGCTAGTTTGGGAGTTTAGGTTAGAAAAGAAAAAAGGGGAAATGTTAAGTTATGAAAGGAAAGAAAAGAAGAGAAAAGAAGAGAAGGGATTTTAATGTTGTTTGGTAGTTAAGGTAAGAAAAGGGATGATTTTGGATATATATGTCAATAAAAATTAGTTCAATACACATTTGAGGACAAAGACTCCCAAACGTTAGAAAAGACGTCTTTCTTGTCACCTTCCTTTCTTTTCTGATCAAATCACAGCTCCCAAACAAGCTATAAGTTATAGAGTGTGGAGACTGGAGAGCCACTCGATAATGAAGCTAGGAGGTTACTTGAAAACAAGACCTTTTTTTCATCACTTTTTGGCTGTTAGACCATAACTTATATTACACAATGCGTTAATTAATTCACCTAAGTTGCAGTAAACTTTTTCCAACCATTCTCGCTCATTCCATTTCAAGAAGGGCTATAAATCCCAATTTAAAAAATTGCTTGGCAAAAAAATGAGGTAGCTAGCATGTCCGCTATATTAGAGAAAGCTCAGAGAGATGATAATTTAGTAACCTAGGTTTAAATAAAATAAAAAATGGACAGGAAATGTCACGGATAACTTATGCAAGCATACCTTGACAGGAAACGTCCCCTTTGGAAGCTTTGTTGTCAGCAGTTCTCTTAGTCTCCGTATGGCTTTAACTTTGTTTGCTAGAATGTCAAGCAATGGCAGAAATTCTTCAGTTTGCAGCGGAAAGTCAGGGGAAAGCCAGAGAACTGGTCTCAACCCTTTCTTATACTCATTCTCACGGCTCCCATCCTTGCGCCGACTCCCACTCTCAGAACTAGTAGATGAAGAAGCTTTGTTTTCTCTACTTCTTCGATGCTCATGGTACTCATCCCTCTTCAAAGAAATCTCCATCGAATGCCTCCCTGGTTTATTTTGACTTCCAGATGGAGAGTCTCCAAGAAGATCACTAACTTTATCTTCTACATAAAGGGAACTTCTTGGTGGGGTCAGTTTCTTATCTGCTTCACTTTTATTATCCCTTCTCCTCCAGCCACTGAACCATCCTTTTCTTTCCTGCTTTTTATCTCCATTGACACAACCATTAGCATCCTCAATAGGAATATCCCTCGGCTCGTAACAACTATGACGATGAGCAATAATGCCATCACCAATCTCAATGTTTGACTCAGAAGGATCCATCTTAAGTGCAGCCTCAAGTTGCCTTCTTTCATCCTCAGTCAGAATATTGTCAAGCTCCTCACTCTCTGTCTCATTTTCATTGCAAGAATTGAAGAATTCATCATCAGTCATAGCTCCAGGGACTCTCCTTGATTTTATGCTTACAACCACATTATGCATATCATAAACTTTAGACTTCCACGGGCCCACCATCTCTGTCCTCTCCTGCCGCCTCCAAGTCAGCTGTGGTAAAAGAACCGCTTGAGTGACATCAATTCCGGGCCTAAATATATTTGTTTGAGACATTGCAGCGACTTCTTGCTGGACTTCTGCATCAGTTGCAGGGGCACCAGCACCATCCAAAGCATTCATGATTTCCTTATCTTTGTGAGATATCATGCAAAGGGACCCTGGAGGAACTTTCCCATCCTCAGAACCATCACCAAGGAAGAGAATGCTTTGATCTGCACGCTGAATTCTGAAGCCATCAAAACCAGCCAAACTCATATCTGCCCGTAGATTTGAGCCCCTTTCCAAATCTTGTAAGTATCTGAAGGGGCAATCCTCGAAATAAAAGGAATAACAGAGCTCTCAAAGTTAAATGTAATTTCCATGTAAAAGTCCCTCATCCTTCTCATTGTCGCAACCAACCGAGGTAATCTTCTGCACCATTTAGCCCAAGCCAATGGCTGATAATGCCTAACTATACACCTAGCTATCCCTTCCTCCCTATTACAAATCGCTTCCTGTAGAGCACTCCAACCCTGTTCATTTTGCAAACTCCAATCTGCACCAGCAAGCATCAGCATTTCAGTTGCAGTCTCATCACCAAGTTTCACAGCTATATGTAGAGCTGTATCACGGTTAGGAACATCCCGTCGGTCAATCACTACAGAAATAGCATCAGCCTTAGCTTCTTCAGCCACCGAAACAGCTTCACTATGAATCTCAGCCGGGTCACAAAGCAGTGGAAGACCCGCAATTATCCTCCTGAGACCGGCATAATCTTTCAAGATTATGGCTTTATGGACAGGGCTATGGGCATATTTCCCCACATCTATACTAGCCATGTCTCAGGAGTAGAACTGTTATGCCTACCCCAAACTACACTATTCTATTGAAGAGCAGTTCTATCATCCAATCTCCTTAAAATCAATGTAAACCAAAAGTCAGAACTCCCCACCTTCCAAGCCAATACTAAAATTACGATGTCAACAACTATTTCAGTATCCCACAATAAATCTCTCAAAAACCCAGAACTGCAATCAAGATTTCTCGCATTCAAACATTCGGATTCACCAAATAAAGCAAACCCCTTCCGGAATTAGCCCCATATTTCAGTAAATTCAAGAATTCAACAGGAATCTCTCCCTAAACTGAGAGAAACCCGGTTCAAATTCCAGCCGAGTTAATACAACAAAAGTAATGCAGAAGCAGAACAGACATCCCAAAATTCTCAGAAATACAAAAAGCAAGAATCTTGGCAGGGTCCCAAAGGCTAAAAGATCCAAAAGGGTGTTAAGAAATCTCACCTTCTCACCTCGTTCTTTCTTCTCCTCCTCCTGATGAGACTCTTGCAAAAAGACCCTTCCACTGAGCCCCACAATACTTCTTTGCTCCCCTGTTTTTACACTGTTTTTTCTGAAACTCAAAAATGAAGGAAGGAAAAAAAAAAAGAAAAAACAAATAGAGATCCTTGTGATCCAATCCAGATCAGACACGCCCAAGAACATGCATGTGGGGAGGTGCAAAAAATGCTAAACCAAGAGAAAACAAAAAGAAAAACAGAAAAAGAGGGAATTTTATAAGAAAAAATTGGGAAGGCTTAGGAAGTGAGGGGAATCTTGAAAAGGATTGTGAAGGACTGAAAAGTAGCAGAATCAAAGAAGAGAATTTCACTATTGCACTAAGAAAAGCATACAAAGACAAACCCCACCAGTCAAGCAAAGGCTAAACTTGCTTATGTTAAAATAGAAATATTCATTTATTTATTAATCAATTATTTATTTTTAACACTCTGAAAAAGGTAGAAAAGAAAAAAGGTAGGGGATTTCACAAGAAAGAAGAGGAGGCAGTTTGCATTCATTTCCATTTATTAGTGTAGCACTTATTATTCACATTCACACTTCTAGAAAGAAAGAGAAGCAAAATAAAGAATCCATTTTTTTTCTTTACTTTCCCCATAAAAAGAAAGAAATGAAAAGAAGATAAATGCAGGGGTAAATTTTGTGCTAGTCCAAGGAAGAACATGAGTAAGTAAAGGAAAGGAACTTTTTTCTTTTTTTTTTTAATACTTTGACCCCTTTTAAAAAATTTTGATTTATGGATTTTAACTTTTAACCTTTTTTTTTTCTTGGGGTACATCAACTTGGGTTTCAACTTTTGTGTTCTTTTTGATAGAAGGGAATTGCCAGAAAAGAAAAGAAAAAAAAACTTGTTGTTTTTTTTTTTTTTGGATTGGGGAAGGGGAACTGAGAAGTGGGGCCAATGTTTTTATTGGAATTAAAAATTTAGAATTGAAATCAGAGGCTGTGGGTGAAGTGGCTACTGTGTGGGAAGAGACAGAGAAGGAACAAATTTTAGGAAGGGTGCATGTGGAGCCAGGAATTTGTTATTTTCTACAGCTTTGTATAAAAAATTTTTCTTATTTATTTGGGACCAAATCCCCCAAATAGGCCTTCAACTTTTTAGTAATCCACATTTAGTCCTCCGTCTTAAAAATTAGATAGAATAGCATTCTAACAAAATTTTTTGGGCCAAATTGGTCCTTATATAATAGAACAGTCAAGAAAATTCAAATTTCACCATCATTTTGATCCAACTTTTTCTTGCCTGTTCCGCTGTATAGGGATCAATTGAGTACAAAAAATTTTATTGAAGAATTCATTCTGTCCCATTTTTTAAGATAGAGGACCAAATATAAATTAGTAAAAAAGTTGAATCGTCTATTTGAGGAATTTGATCTTTATTTGGTCAAAATTTTCAATTATTAAATTATTACTTTAATTTGTTTCGTTAATAATAGCAGGCCACATAAGGCCATAATACTTGTGGAATAATGGTAGGTGAGGTCATAATACTTGTTTAATAGTGGACTAATGGTAGGTTAGACTAGGCTTTGTTCGGACTTTTATGGAGTAAATACAATATTACTAGTGAGATCTGTGTGGTTCCGAACCGTTTCCTGGTTTGGTTTGGTTTGGTTTGTTATATCTCATCCGACCATTAGACGAATTCGTTGTGTGTACTTTGACAATTTCACTGGCTAGAATTATGTGGAACTTTCATATTTTCTTTTGTTTTGGCTTTTCTACTTCAAATTGCAATCAGCCGCGTGACTTTTGTATTCCTTATCATGGAGGTAAAAGATAATTATTAATACATAGGGGTGGTGATTCGAGATCCTATACATATATTAAAAAGACTTTGCTGCTGACTTTTGGAGAAAATTTCATCAAACATCCGTGGAGAGGTAAATATGTGAGAGGAAAAGCGTAATCCAAATGATTAAGTGCAAAGTACAACATGGTTACGCGTGCTTCAATACGTTGTTCTCACAGTGCCCTTTTAAATGTGGGTGTAATAAACTGGTGTAATTAATACAAATAAAAAATGCCATCAACACCGAGCAAAAATGCTATTAACAACTTAAATGCTGCTTATGTACAGGAAGTGATCGGTTTACCCTCTAAACTATCCGTTATCCAACCAGAAAGGTATTTAATTCCGATTGCAACTAAAGGAAACCTTGAGATAAGGAATTCCACTATCGTAAAGTATGGGGCTGATTATAATCAGTAATTGAGGCATGTTTGAGACAATATTAATGTGTGAGCAGCTATTAAGTATTACTATCATACGAAACTTACTTTATTGCCTATAAAGTTTGCTTTCAGAGTCATTTTAAAAGGTCGGTTTTTAAGGTATTTCACGCTAATTAATCATGTAGGAATTCTCAAGACACCTTTTGGCTTATTGATAAATCATAAATAGTTTGCATTAATCTCTTAACAACATCATAGGCTATTAAATTTGCACCAATCTCATCCTGTCTCTCACATTTAGTTGTTTATATTCCTACTTCTTTTCCCCTACCCGATCCTTAACGCGTTGGATTTTGGTTTTGCTTTCAAACTACAAATAATAAGAAATAATCGTTCAAGTAATCTCATATTTTCTTTAATCCAAAAATATCGGTTGTTGGCTCCATTTCTTTTACATGTTGAAATTCTCCATATCTGCTATTTAATTTTTTTCCTTCCATTTTTCACTGATTCTAATGCATGATTCTATTGTTGATAGTAGTTAATGTCAGCCTCTCAAAGGAATTGCGGTTGGGATTTGGATTATTTGGTTTTAGCAATATGTATGAATCAAAACTAAAATGGTTGCGGATGGTTTTTGTGCTCAAAATTGATGCTCCTCCTCATCAAAGGTGAATTTCTAGCCCCAAGAAAGAAATAGTGAAAGAACAAACAATTATTAGTAATAAAAGCATTTTTTCACTACGATAATACTAAAATTTAATTACTGGAAATTATTTTTCTGGTAGGAAGGTTGGAGTTTTTATCTAGGTGTATTTGAGTATTGATATTGCAAAAAATCCTGATAGGAGGATAATTGATGGCTTAGATTTGGATGGATTACAAGTACTCTAGGATTAGTCTTGCCAATTCCAATTCAACAAATGCAATTAAACGACAGAAAGTGTTGATCAACCAATACTCGGGATCATCAGCAAATTAAAGGATGATGATCTTTTTGTTATTATGAAGGTTGTAAACGAGATCAATGGGAAATTGGTCTCTTCAGATTTATTGATAATACACATATTCCTATTTATTACTACTTGTGATGAGTGGGTTATCTCTTTTAATTTGCTTTTGTTTTGTTGCACTTTTCTTCTCAATTAAATTACGAAATTGTTAAGCATCACTTCAATGGCTCTTTCATCATTGGATTACCTTCTTGTATACTTTTTTGTTTTGCTTTCTTCCACTTTCTTCTTAGAAATTTGTTAATTGTTACCTCAATAACTTTTTTCACCACACAGGTGCTAAACTCCCGTGTATTGCGCGGGATCTCTTCCTAGTTTTATAATATATAGGAGGCAGTATGTATTAGGTGGTTCGGGAGAGAGAGTGTAAGTAAGAGATTTTTGAATTCGAACTTGCTTACTTACACTTTTAAAAAAAAAAGATTTTTATAGTAGTTTCAACTTGAATTCAAAAAAAAGACTTTGAATTCCAAATTCAAACATTGAAGTTCAATAAAAACTCTTTCACATAGCCAAAACTTACTTTGATTTTTTTTTTTTTTGGTCTTTGTTCTCCATCATTATTTTATTTTTTTTTTGAAGGTAGTCCTGCCAAGTCCCAACAGGTAATATTGAGCAAAAAGGTTTTTTAAGGTTGTTGCTATAGATTATTCCGTGAATTGTCTCACCATTGCGGAAACATTTCGATGGCCAAGGCAATTTTAGTATTGCTAATGCAGCCTAACTGTGTCAAATTGTTATATGCTTATTTCCCCAAGTTGCTTTGTGTACAAAGAGGACAGAGGTTGTTAGAAGCAAAATAACAGAAACAGAACTTTTTCTATGTTAAAAATTTTTTTGGGCGTTAAACTAAAGCCGGAAAAAATGCTCTATTATTGTGTTAAAACATTTTCAAGAAGAGGAATCAGAAGGCGTGATTTTTTTATTTTTTTCCCTGTATTTAAATTCAACGCCTTTAAGAACAAGATATGGATTCTCTCCTGATTCCGCTTCCTCGCTGCTTTTAATTTTCATCTCTTATTCACTTCAGCAATGCAAAGTACTAATGCTAAACGTCTGCCTTGACATACATGTATAAAAGAAAGAAAATACGTTAAATGTTGGGCGTGATTATCAATTCAACAAAATTCCTAATCAAAACTTATCAACCCTGTGTTCGAGCCTTTGATCAAATTACTTGCAAGTCCAAGTTGAATCGCTTATTTGGATTATACCGCTAAGTGTTACACTATCACGTAGTGGTGTATGCCAAATTCATATATAGTAGTAGATAATTGTTGAAGTATTTCAAGATCACAATTGATCAAACAATAGGACTGATTGGGATCCTCTAAGTTGGAAAGATTTTATACCTTAGGAACTAAAGTGTTTCATTTTGAAGTTTAGGAACTAAATAAAAAAAAAAATCATGCATAATTGAGGGGTGTAAAGTGAAAATTAACCTTTTTTTTTTGGAAGATTTGAAATCACATTGCATTGGAGTTTGACACTCCTAACATAATGTATAGCCTTTTTTGTATCATGCATAGTACCGGGACTAGAAGTTCAGAAACTTCGTATGATTTAAGGAGTAGTGTGGTGAGAAAACTCAAAACTCAAGAGAAGAAGGACGAATCCCAGAAATGAAACTACAAGTATAAACCATAATCAACTAAATAATTAAAAGATTGAAAAATTAAATTAAATAGTTATGATAAATAAAAAAACCAACACTCTTTTCAAGTCGATTAACTACCAAACTATTACTACTACTAATTACTAGAGGAAGATAGCGCGGAGTTTGGTGCATATGGTATAAAATAGTTTTTAATTTTTTATTTGATGTAACAGCATGGAAAACTAATTTTTAATAATAGAAAGATAACCATAAAAAGATTAAGGATAACTATATATTAAACTTCGTAAGAATGGAAGATTGAGTAAAAACGGAATCCATAAATTTCATTCCCAAACGGGTTACTCATATTTACATGAAAGTAAAGTAGCAGGCTGTTTGCATTTAGCTTGTATTGAACATGGTAGTTGTCTGTTGTAGTAGTAGTAGCTTTTCCTTGCATTGTCTTTGTTATCTTGTAGATAGGTTGAGGACTGCAATTGCTAGATATATTATTAGATTAAAATCTCAGTTTTAATTTGTCCAAATCATTATCTGCCTTCTCCCAGAGCAAAACCTTCACTTTCGCTATTATGAATCAGACAATGAACAATGAAACTTGACTATTGCAAACTTCCTGCAGACTCTGAGCAAACAGAAGAGGAATATCCCCAGCTTAGAAATGAGAAGTATAAGACTATCCAGATAGGAAAAAAAATGTATTTTAAACAGGAAATAATACATAGAAGTGCTTGTGCTTAACAATAGATGACATTGGGATAGTACTACCTGATTCTTGTACACAACAAAATGATACTAAGAATAGAATCAAATCATATCGGTGAAAATCAAGGTTCGTAAGCTGCTTCTACCAACAAACAAATAATAGTACATTTTAAAAAGAAATAATTATCAAATACGACAAAGAAAGTTTGGAATTCATTGTTCAACACTAAAGAAGCTAGAATTTGAAACCTTATGTAAAACGTGCTTAGCAGCAGCATAAAGCATGAGTTTTCGTATTTTATCATCTTCATGAAACTCTTTTCCTGGACAAATGTTACATAAAAAATGGCGCTTATGAAGTCATAAAGGCAGAAGAATAAATTATATTGTTGTTTAAATGTCTATAGGAAGTTTCATCTCCAAACAGGTAACTAAGAAAAAGAACTGAATAGGAAAATAATCATGAGAAAATTGTGTGCCATGGCAATGATTTAACAGTCTAAACAGACAATCTAAAATAATAGAAGCTCCACCAAATTCCCAAAAGTTAGGAGAATTCCAAATGTACTTAAAGGTCTATGGACAACATGATCACAACGTTCAGAATTGATCATCAGTGCCGAAAATTGCAACTAAGGGGAAGAGGACTTTAGCCAACTACTTGTTTGATTATTGGAGGTAGATTTACTTGGGATTTCAATTCTTATTGGTAGTTATTCTTTATTGGTTTCAACCTTCCAATCATCCACATTCAAGTCAAGTCTTTGATGAATAGCTTAAGCAAATATACAAACGAATACATGAAAGAATAAACTTTGATACAAACTCAAATCGGTAGGACAAAGTATTAACTACCATTCAAAATGACTCGGAATCTAACTATCACCAAAATCAATTGCATAAATGAATCACCTTATTACCAAAGCAAACAATTAGATAAGAAATCACACCATTCAAACAATTCAATTGTAGTAGAAAATTAATTGCAGTATAAACCACACCATAATGCATCAATTGCAGTAGTTTTTTGGCTTACCTTGTTCCAAGTACTCCCTGCAAAAACTTTTTTCTCATAGTTGCTCCAAACCTATTCCAACAAAATCACACCGTTTAAATTGTACACAACAACCAAATTTGTGGGAAGCAATAATATTAACACTAAATTACACTAACAGAGTATCTAATTCGGAATAGAAGCATTTAGCTCACAATAGAAACTATGATTTTACAAAGCAAATCATACCATAAAAAATAATAAAAGCTCACCTCAAGCTAAACCATCAAGAATAGTTTTAGCATAAAACCATATTGAAATCTAGAGTACAATGGCAGTACAAATAAGTATTTATTGGAAGATGAAAGGAACATAACAGAAGAATGTGAAGGAGAGGACATTTGAAGAAATGAAGATGAAACTGATGCTTAGTCATAAATTCCTTAATAAACGCTTTAATTGAGATGAAAATGGCATTTGAATGTCTTCAAGTTATCATAGTAAAACAATGGTAATAATTGATACTGCTTATTAATTTAACTAACACAAGCCAATGAATGCCTCTATAAGGACATTTAAGTAATTACACCAATAAAAAAGCTATCACGGATTATACCCATTGTAGAAAAGACAACCACATAATCACACATTCCTAAAATACCCAAACCTTTGAACAAATCACAAGAACATTTCAGTAAATTATAAAAATACACATGCTATCTTAAGTAGTACCCAGCGTTATAACTACACTCAAAACAACCTTACAATCCCAAAATGTCCCTACTCTTACGGTTGAAATTCAAAGCCATTCTTTGACTCAAACTCATTCTTATATAGTATAAGGAAGCAAGCTGGGAATGTCCATAAGCATCCATATGAGAAACTTGCCTAGGCATAGTAGGAAGCCATAGAAACTTATAATTAACCTGTTCCATGGAGCCTCAAACTCAGCAAAACCACCTAAGAACCTCCACCAGAATTTGCACCCCTCCATATTTCTCCTTCATCCTTAATCTGAGCACAGAACAGGTGGAAATTTTCATTCCTATTTCTTCTTCACCCTTATGAAAGGATCGATAAATTTGATATTGAGTTAAGCAAATATGCAGCTTCCTATTTCATTTCCATTTTACATAAAATAAAAATCTTTAATATTGAAAAAGTTCCACTTATTTATAGGAGGCCTCTGTTTTTAGAACTTTCTTTTAATAGTGTAATTAGGAGGGTTCAAATCTAATACCTCTCGCTCACACTTCCTCTTTTCAAATCACCCAATCCATCCTTTCCGCCGATTGATAGGAGACCTCATGTGATATATCAAAACTCAAGAATTGCTTCAAATTTCTAAATCTGAAACAAAAAGTTTCAATAAGATTAATTACTCCTTTTTCAGATTAATTAAAACTACAGTGTTTTTAAAATGTTTCTTTATCTTTAGTACTCCAAATATTTTAGAGGAAAGAGGTCCAAAAAGTTGCAAACGTGCCCAAAGTTTTAAAACTACTGTGTTTTCCTTAACTAAAAGCTCTTCACAGAGAATATCAACGTGATTGAAGGTGCTCTTATAATGTTTGCGCATATATACGAAGATACCCAAATAGGTATAGATGTGATGTAGAATCCTTAAGGACAAGACTAGTAAAAATTATAAAGGAGAATCCCTTCTCCATATTGTTGCCTCTATAGTAATAAGTGACTAAGGGTTACAAACGTATCCACAGCTCCTCCCACGCTGTAATGTGTGCTCGGATATATATTATGGTACATTAGTTTAGTATAGTTTATAGAAGATTGTAGTAGTATTTCACCATCTCAATTGACCAACGATAGGTCGGTTGGGATTCCCTAGTAGCTAGCAGCGCCCTGATTCAGCCACTGCGCAAGGAAAAGGTGCATTAACATTGTCGTCAGAGCAGAAGAGACATGGATGCTGCCATGATAATTTAGCTCTACATGCCTCCACCAGCTGTTGATTGGTGGTCAGACCAGGTTGCTCGTTCAAGGAGTCGGAAAGTGCACTACTAAACCTGCCATGAGGAAGAGGGACCACTCCCATCATCATATGAGTTTTCATTGAACTGGCATCCACTGAAAAGAATGCCTTCGTCAACGTTGGACGACTTCACCACTTCAGCATCAGCTGGCACTCAAAACTTCAGGCTGGCATCAGTTCCGAAGACGTTTAGCAAATGTGCCCTCACATCTGGGCCGTTTAAGCCAGTCAAAGGTTTCAAATGCTGCATAATTTCTGTGATGGGCATTACTTGGCTGCGAGGGATGTGTCGTTGGACTTTGGGGAGTAGCAAACATCTGGAGGAAGGCCAGGTCCAACTTGCTCCTTCAACTGATCACAATTAGCCCCCCCACTATTGCAGGAGTCCGCCACTAGAACGAAATCAGCACGTTCTGGCATGTGATTTACCATATCAAGAAGTCCACACCTGTATGTCAAAAGTAATAATGTTTAAGTTCATTTTTACGAACTACAAACTCAAATCAATCTGTTTCTTCTTAATTGCTGAGAAGTTGAAGAGCCATATTTGTGTAAAATTGATATGAAACTCAGAAATCTTGGCTTTGCATGGTGGTATTATATTCTAAACTCACTGTAAATGAGATTGCAGTCGCAGGGGACAATTGCTTCCTCTCTTTTGCTGTCTGAGCCTTCCCCGAAATCTTGAAATGTTCCGTGGCCACTGGAAAAAGAGCAACAAAATGTCACCGCCCTTTTGCTCTTCAATCATCTGGTAGAAGTTTTTTTTTTTGTGTTCGCACTAGTGGGCAGCAAAGCGGAGCCAGGCTCATCGGTGAGAATTTGCAAGTCCTCGATCTGAAACCCGTACCTAGATGTCAACAGTTCTTGGATTTATTTTGACATCATTATAGCAGCCTTTGAGTGCACCCCTTAGTGTCTAGATATACCAACCAAAACAGCAAACTTGGCCATTAATTTTCTGATAACATAGAAGATGAGAGTGGTACAAACGAAACTACTAAGTTGAAATGACTCTGGGCGAATGGTACAAGAGGGAGGCATGTTAATCTGAGAAATTTATACGGGTTTAAGGACTAGTTTCAAGGATAATCACGTCACGGATTTACTTCAATAGATATGACTTCTGATCTCATGACCTTCTTATTCTCTTCATTGTTTCTTTACATGTTGATTGAGGTCTGATGCTTTACTTTTCCCATTCTGTACTGGTTGATTTTGACTGCCTTGAAGAATCTTGAATTTTAGCAACGCAGGAATAAGGAAATTTTCAGTGACATTTAACTTCCTCGACTGCTTTGCTTTCTGAGTGCGCAAGGTAATTTCACATTATCTCATCGTTTGCAAACCTCCCCACCACAAAACCCCTCCCACCCCCAGCCAGCCCAAGCACACTTTAAGTGACTTTTTGTCGCAAGATCCAAAGTCCAAATTACGGTGAAGGACTTGCTCTCCCAACAGAACAGATCTTGAATTTTCTTTTCCTTGGGTGCAATTGCAATAACATAATATAGATTTGATAATAATATGCAGAAGTGTTTTCAAAGTTAGAGGGGTGAAGTTGCACATTTGTACCTCCCAGCACATAAGGCCATTTTTTGGAAGTGAAAATCACATTACCTCTATTTCTTGCCCTCCTAAGTACTAGGCCACAAGTGGTTCCACCAAGCTACTATATCAATCAAGAGGCACTTACTTTTGGCTGTATCATGTATATAAAGTAAGAGTAAAAGAACTGGGGAGCCCTTAAACTATCACCGTTGTCAAGTTTTGACCCCCGATCTAATTTTTGTCTCCGATGAGCCCCTAAACAATAAAAATGCATAATTTAAGTGCTTCCGGTCATTTTATACCGAAGTCAAGCCGGAATTAAAGGGCAATTTCGTCCAACTATACTTGAAAGATCAGGACCAGAATTAGCATTAGATCCATTAGACAAGAATTCTAACAAAAAAAAGGCATCAGATTTCACCTTGAACCCTTTTAGATCCATTAGGTAGACTTCTAATAAAAAAGCATTAGACCATCTTCACCTTGAACCCTTTACCAATAATCTCCTTGTACCTAAAGATAGAATCCAACCTCTGCAAGCAAAAGCTCTACCAGTAGTGTGGGGAACAACACAGTGACTAGCAACCCAACTAATCAAGCATCTTGGTGGTGGTGGTAGCAGAAATGGCATGGGTGGTATTGGAAGCATTTCTACCATTGGAAATCATAGTTGGCATGCTTTTCGTGATGGGGAATGCTCAAGACTTTATCCACAAAGCCACCCATGGCTGGCCGAAGCATATCGATAACAACGTTTGGGATGTGGCCATGGAAAGACGGGACAAGAAGCTCATGGAGATGCTATCCTCTTCTTCTACTCCTAATTAACAATCTAACTCAGGAAGCACTATGGCCTATCGGTGAATTTTTGGATCTCTTCATGTTTTGCAAGCATTGAAGTTATAAGCAGACAAGTTGAATTGTTGTCTTCCTTTTGCAGCTCACTTTAAGCTTTTGAACTCAAAAAAAAAAAAGGAACAAGCTATTGATGTTGATTGCCTGGATTTGATGGATGATAAAATAACTATAGATGTTTGAGTAATAATAATAATAAAAAATCCAGCTTCTGCTACTTCAACTATTACTTGAACCTGTAGATGAATCATTAGCTGGAGAGAGAGAGAGACAGAGAGAGAGAGAGAGAGATACTTTTCTTGATACTTCAAATATGGTTGGACAATAATGCCATTTGCTTCCGGCTTGACTCACACTTAAAATGACTGGAAGCACTTAAACTATGCATTTTTTATTGTTTAGGGGCTTAGCGAAGACAAAAATTAGATCGGAGGCCAAAACTTGACAACAGTGATAGTTTAAGGACTCCCCAAGTTTTTTACTCATAAAGTAATGTTTTCTGGTGTAATTGAGCATCCATTTTACATTATGCTATAGAGATGAAATTGTGCATTTACACTGCATACCCAGCACACGTAAGCCTCATTATTTGTATTTCAAATTCTCGCTTTGGTATCTATATTTTTAAAATAGGACACTTTAGTTCCTAAAATATAGAATTTATCAACCAAACTGAAATAGTTGAGGAAAGTGAGACAGATTTTACGCTTAAATGAGTAAACTTGTTGTCCACAAATTTTATATTTTAGGGACTCAATGAGACATGATTTATACTTTCTAGATTAAGGTAGAAAATATTTTATATTTAGGAACTAAAGTGTTCTAATTTGAAGTTTAAGAACCAAATGAGAATTCGATATATTTAAAGGGCGCAAAATGAAATCAACCCATTTTTGGAAGACTTCAAATCACATTAATTGGAGTCTTGCTCTCCTACACAACGTATCATGATTTTCTTCAATGCAATTATTATAACAACTTATAAATTATAAGATAATATGCAGAAATGGTTCTATGATACGACTATGTTGATCAAATTTCCAAGAAGCAAACTAATTTTGTTTGTGCAATGTGTGTCAGTTCACTAGCGTAATTGGGACATCCATTTCGTTGATAGTCCAAAAAAATTGGCATAGGCATGATCAGCTATTGGCTGGCTGGAATGGAGTTCCATGTAAATTTTTTAGAGCGTTTTACTTGCTAAAATTGAGGGTCGGTTTAAGCATTTCATCATTCGTTTTCCCTCTTCTCTTTCTCTCACCTAATGTGCGGAACAACCACAAACTATTTATGGTTGTTGTGCATAATAAGCCCATTGGTACCTTGACAATGCAACCAATTTCTAATTCAAATTTCTCTTTGTGAAAGGACCCATAAATGAGACTAAAACAAGCAAAATAATTTGCTTCACAAATTTCAATCACCTTTTATCTTTCCAATCACGTTTTTATCTCACATATATCACATCATAAAAAATGTTACAGTAATTATCTCAAATAAATCATCCAAATAAACTCCTATCCAAACAAACCCAATGATCCAGAAAACAATCTTCCTAACCCGTCATGTCATTCATGTTGGGCTTAACAAAGGACATAATTGTGGGAATTATTAAACGTAAAGCGCTTTCATAAAGTTGAATCCATTTACCAATCTTTCACAAAAATCCACTTATCAAATACCCAAGTGAACCTTTACAAAGAAAATTCCCCAAGACCCAGGTCATTTAGTAGGGATATTAATTATGTAACCCTAAGATTTCTGACTACTAGTTCTTTCTTTTCTTTCTTGAGATCTTCTATCAAAAAAACTATGCAAAAATAAAATAGGCAAAACTATCTTGACACGAAATTTAGAAAAAAAAAATGGTTGGGTTAGGTTTAATAATTGGCGGGTTTAACTAGTCATCCAATTTCTATTACTCTCAACAATTTGAACAGAAAGACAAGAAACTTGTTTTAGATAGATCTATAGATTAGTGACAGCTAAAGTAATCTTAGCATCAGATATTTGTCTTTTACATATCGTTAATGGAAATTTCAAGTACAATCCATAGTAAAATTAAACTTTTCTTTTTTTTTGGTATATAATTAATATGTTTGTTACGTATGTAGAGCACATAAAAAGGGAAAAAAGTCCCAATGGCCCTTCAACTTTTGCCGAGTAAAGTTTTAGCCCTCCAACAATTAAAAGTAAAGTTTCGGCCCTCGATCTAATAAAAGAGCATATTCGTGGTCTTTCTGTCAATCGAACAGTTAAGATTGACGGGAAGCATCATAACGTGAGATGTATGACCGAATTTCAAGGGTGTTATAGTTTGTGCAGGAGTGTTTACCAAGTAAAAAAATAGTAAAAAACTTTCACCATGGTTAATCGCACAATTCCCACCCTTTGTGCTTCAAAACCCTAGTGTGAAAAAATCAAACAACTTGATCGGGGTGTTGCAGCAAAAGTGATAATCGCCGGTGTGGGAGAGGCTATGAAGGTGCAAATGGAGTGGCAAATACCTTAGTTATTAAACCTGACCCGACAAAAGAGATGAGTCAATGGATTACTGATTCAATCGGTGGGTCACTAAATATATTTAAATATTAGGTCTCATAATTTTTGATATGATTGAAACTATAATACATTATGTCATAATAAATGGTCAGTTAGTCTAATTTATTATAGAATCATTAATTCTTATAAGAATTAAAGAATTAACAACTTTAATTTACGAGTAAATCTTATATGCACTAACAGTGTATACACTATCACTGTTGGATCTATAACATATGTGCAAAAATTAAATTTTAAATTCAAATTTTGTATATTTGTCATTTATCCAACACTGTCAATGTAGAAAAAATTAATCCTAAATTAATTACTAATCCACCAAACTTCAAGTATAAAATTTTATCTACATGTAATTATCTAATTTATTTATGAATTTTAAGTGCAAAACTTTATTAAGAATTTTATTTGCTTTTAAAATGAATTGTGTAACATGTTATTTTTTAAATCCATTTCATAACTTATAGAGTTTGGGGAATAATAAAATGTTATTAAAAGATTCTAAATAAATTTTGTTTTGGAGAAATAAAATAAGAATAAAAATATAATATATAATATAAGAAGAACAAAACAAATAACAAATGGGTTGGTTTAGTGGTGATTGCACTTTACTTCTACACATAAGGTCTCATGTTCAAACCTTCAATTAAGCATCTTCATAAAATTTTTCCCACAACATATAGTTCGGATTCCTTAGAAAACCAGCCGATTCATCGGGTTGACCGATTGAATTACCAGTCCATTAACAAGTCAATCGTCTAATTGCTTGAATGGTCCATCATATAGCTCGAGTTTCTTATAAAATTAGCTAGTTTACAAGGTTGATCGGTTTGAATTGCTGATCCGTTGACAAATTAACGGTCTCATTGCTTGAACGGTCCAATTAAGACCCAGTCCGACTCAATTGCTGATTCACTGGATTGACCGGTTGAACTGTTGGGTCAAGTCGGTTTTAATAAGAAAAATAAAACAACTAACAAATGGATTGTTAGTTCAGTGGTGATTGCACTCTATTTCTACACATAAGGTCCCATGTTCAAACCTTCAATTAAGCATCTTCACAAAATTTTTCCGCAATAACTTGTAACCCGGGTTCCTTACAAAATCAGCTAGTTCATTGGGTTGAACGGTTGAATCACCAGTCCATTGACAAGTCAACGGTCTAATTGCTTCAATGGTCTAACGTATAGCCCAGTTCCTTACAAAACCAGCCGATTTACTAGGTTGACAGGTTGAACCGCTGGCCCGTTGAGAAGTCAATAGTCTAATTGCTTGAACAGTCCAAATTAAAACCTAGTCCAACTCAGTTACTGGTTCACCAGGTTGACCGATTGAACTGTCATGTTGAGCCAGATTTAATTACACTGGCAAATACTAAGGAGAGATGACTACTTTTATCTGTACCTCGTTTATGGTAATTCAAAATCTTGTTAACTAATCCATTTGTGTTTAAGATTTGTTTGTATGCACGCGTAATTGAAGGGAAATAAGATTTGTTTATATATCTGGGTAATGGTGATATTGAGAGGTTAGGTGGTCCAATCTGGTAGGTTCTGCCGCAGAAATTAGCATTTGAAATTGTGGTCCTTACCTTGTTTGTTGTAAATTCACAATGTCGAAAAAGGGAGTTGTTTTGAAAGTGATATATTTTAATGACTAAAAAGTAACAACTTTATTTCTTTAGGGTCTTTATTTGGCTAAATTTGACTAATTTAATATTTCATTTGTCAGTCTTTACGTGTTGTTTTGTTGTGTTATTGACCGTTTTATCTCAATTGTCATTGTATAGTCTGATACTGAATTATTTACTATTTGAATGCATCATGGGAGTAGAATTATGCGGGGAATAGTATGTATGTATGCTAATGGAAAGGTAGACTATATAGATGTTTGTGTTGGATGAAAGAATGTCAATTATTGAACTAAACAATGGTAGAGAAAATGAGACATGGAAAAGCTACCATAATGTACTTACTACCTTGAACCAAACAAGGATGTAATGCACTGATGATATGTTAACAAATTTTGTGCTTGGGCTTATAAGTACAAGGTAATGGAAGTCTATTGTAACCATTTAATAGTTGCAAGTCTCCCTTAGTCGTCAAAACCAGCACAGTAGAAGAAGAGTGGTGTTTTGATTATAGAGTTGGATGAGGAGGGTAGTATAGTAGGGGAACCATCTTCTTATCTAGTTCCTAAGAAGAGGTTGTTCATTAGGGACTCAAGTGGAGAACAAAATGGTAGTAGAAGAGCATCCAAGAACTAGCAACATAATAGTGGCTCAAGTGGTGGATAGAGTAGTGATGCACAAACAACTAACACGCTGTAGCAGCATGTAAGAGGCTCAACTAGTGGGCAAAATAGTGATACACTAGCTTTTAAATATTAGCAACAACAAGTTGGTGGTTCAAGTGAAGGGCAAAGTGGTGATGCACAAGCATCTAATAACCAGCAGTAGCATGTAAATTACTTTAGTAGAGGACAAAATAGTGATGCACAAGCATCTAACCTAGCAACATGGTGAAATAGGTACACAACAAGAAGGAAGGAGTTGTCAGCAACCTATTGAAAATGAAGAACATGGTGGAGATGATGAAGATTCTGGATCAGAAAATAACTATGATGGATTTAGGGCTGATGTAGAATATTACAGAAATGAGGCTCTTCTTAATGATTTGACATTTGAGCCAATCCAGTATACAATCACATTAGAAGAGGTGTAAACTGAAGGACCTTCATAGTTGGGAAGAGCTTCAACTCAGCAGGCTACCATTAAACAAGATGAAACACAAGAGTCACCACAACAGCATCAAGTGCAACAGAAACAAGAAAAAGTAAGGTGAAGAAGAGATACATAATAGCAACAGCAAACCCAAGAAGGAGGACCTAAAACAGATGCATTGGCAAAAGATACAATCCCAGATCATCTAAGTAGTGATTTTATTCATCAGAAGAAGATCAAGAAGCCTGAACAGTATGCTGGGAGATATAAAGATTTTTCTTGAAAAAAATTTAGAATCGATACCAGGTTCAAATTGGATTTGAAATTTGAGTCAAAAGCCCAATTTAAAATTTGTTTTCCAGGAATATGGTATTAAGATGGAAAAGCCAGTGTATACAAAGAAGAATGAACTCAATAGAGTGAGAGCCAGGTGTAAAGCTCCATGTCCATGATATGTGTTTGCATCAGTTGAAAAGGCACTTGGCACAGTAGATTTTGTGGTGAAAACCATGTATGACAAGCATAAAAACTGGAATCATGCTTGAAAAAAATAAGCTTTGAAGGCAATTGGTTGTCAAATAGGTGATGGAGAGAATTAGATCAAATACTCGCATGCTAACTCGGGAGATTAGGTAAACTCTAAATAAGGAGTACATGTGAGGACCCGTAAAATTTTCCTATTTCATATCATTTAATTCTATTTCTTTATATGCATTTTCTTTATTTTAGTTTACTACCTTAATTTTCTAGACATTTTATAAGTGAATATAGTTTTCTAAAACATTTTTCTAGTATAAGTTAGTTCGGGTTAGTTTGGAAGTGTATTAAGGAATTGTATTTTGAATAGTATGGATACTTTGGCTTGTACTTCAGTTAATTTATTTAAGACTTCGATGTAAAAATATGTGTATAAGCGTTTAACCTTGCCTATTAAGTGTATTCATTTGAGATGCTACGCTTCTATGGCTTTGGTGACCGTTTCATGAAACCATTGGATGATTGGACGAGCGTGGCGTTTGAGCAAGGAAAAGAAAAATTCTCGCGCGAACTCTAGGTTTTGTGTGATTTGTTTCCGCAGTCCTGGCGAGAGCTGGGCAGGCGGTCCGCCAAACCCTTTGGTTCGCCTTAGGGGTAGGTGGGGCTGTCACAGTACAACATACAAATTCCTAGATGGGTGGCTTCTAATGTGAGGAAAATGGCTTTCAAAGTGATACAGGAGTTGGCTGAAGCACAATACAAGAAAATTTAGGAATATTGTGCTAAGAAAAAGAAGACATATGAAGGAAATACAATGGAAGTAATGTTTACTCCATTTAGAGGACCAGGGGGTAATCCTAAATTCATGAGGTTGTACTACTACTTAGGGCCATTGAAGAAAGGATTCAAGGATGGCTGCAGGCCAATAATAGGCCTGGATGGTTGCCATCTAAAAAAGATTTATAGAGGGCAGTTATTAACCCATTGTTGTATACCCAAATAATGGATAGTGGCCCATTGCTTGGGCAGTTGGGGAGAGAGAAGCAACTGAGTAGTGGGTTTGGTTTTTGAAATATCTAAGTGAAGACTTGGAAATCGAAAACCAATACCACTATACATGTATATCAGATCAGCAAAAGGTATGGATATTAACAATTTCTTAAGCTTTCAAAGTTGCTTTCCTTTTAAATTTGTGAAAAACTAACACCCTATCATTATTCCATTTCAGGGGCTAGACGGGGCATTTGCTGAAGTTCTGCCAAACTGTAAGCACAAGTACTTTGTCAAGCATTCATACATTTATTTTTTTTATCAAGGTTTTTGCATTGTACTCTTTAGATTGTTTAATAACAACTTTTTGGGGTTTTGTGAGGACAGGTACTGTGTCCAACATATGTACCACAATTTCAAGAAAAAGCATCCTGATTTGGCTCTCAAAGAGAAGTTATGGAATATAGCATGCTGCACAACAGTGGAGTTGTACAACAAAGGTATGAAGGAACTTCAAACTTTTAATAAGGATGCATATGAATGGATCAAGAAAGCTCCTCATTCCTCGGCATTGGTGCAAGGCATATTTTCCAACTACATAAAGAGTGACATGATAGTGAACAACTTATGCAAGTCTTTTAATGCTCATATTAAATATGTAAAGACGAGCCTATCATCATAATGTTGGAAATGATAAGAGAGTATCTTATGAATAGGATACAAAGAAGACGGGCTACAATGGAAAAATACGAAGGCCCCATTGGACCTTTTATTATTGAAATAGCCGAGAATAGGGTCAAACATTCAACTTAATGGATGGCAATTTGGAATGCATCGCATGGCTATCAAGTTAAGGGTCCAAGAAGAGCCCAATTTGTAGTAGACATGCAAAAATATTATTGTACTTCCAGGTGGGAGGTTAGTGGAATTCCATGTTGTCATGCAATTGCTACCATCCTTTAGCGAGAAGAGAATCCTTTCAAGTACTTAGATGGTTGTTATAGCAGAGGGCTCTTCATCAAGATTTATGGGAATATCTTGGCAGCCAATTAGTGGTGACGATCATTGGCCCCCATCCACCATGCCTGTATTGAATCCGCCAATCTCAGTTATTCAACTTGGTAGGCCTGAAAAAGCCAAGAGGAGGGATGTGACTGAGAGTAAATATCATGGTAGAAGATTGAGAGGGAGGATTGTCATTCATTGTAAAAATGTGGTAAGGTTGGCCATAATACAGCTACGTAAAAAAAGCCTCTTAATGAAGAAAACCAACAAGGTGCTAACAGGTCATCCGAGGCTCAACCTAGTAGCCAGTAGAGATAGCAACCAATAGAAAAAAAGAAGACTATAGTAAGTGCATTATATCTGTTCACTTTTTCACTATGCTCCATTCGTCATATACTTACACATATCTATTGACAGTCTCATAGGAACCACCAACTAGTCCAGTTTCCTCAAAATTTGCAGCAAACTGAGCAATTCACTCAAAATTTGTAAGCAACAAGCTCAACAGGCTAACGATGAAGTTGGTAGCAATATCCATAAGAAGGCCAACAACAATCTCATCCACAACAAAAACCATCCAGAAAAGCCTCAACTACAAAGCCTCTTACCGATGCAAAAAAAGGAGCCATTAATACTAACTATGCTTATTTGGGTAAAGAACATCCATTCACAGTTGGCAACTGGAAGGAGAGATGGAGTGGAAAAGGTAGGGGTAGAGGATGACAAGGTGGAAGAAAAATAGGAAGAGGAACAGCTACTGGAAGGGGAACTCAACCTTGATATTTCATCTAGACCACATTTTTTAATTGACTCTTTTTGACTTATGTTGTGTAAACTGATGGTGACTATTCGTGGCGATACAGGGATATGTTTTGTGTCTAGTAGTTCCTTTTTGTGCCCAGTAGTTCCTTGTTGGTAACTTGCTGATTCTGCTTTGCATTGTAGCTAGCTTTTGATACTCATAAATGTACTACTAAAGTGGTTAATATGATACAACATGACTTTATCTGCTTGATAAGTAGATATTTTATGTGTTTAAATGTGTTTTTATTAGTTAGTTTGGTGTGTTTTATTTAGTTTTATAACTAATTAACTATGATTCTAGTCAAAATGGCACATTTTGTGATTTAAGTGGTAAAAATTGCATTCCTATGGATTTTTTATGATGAAAACTTCATGTTTTGTAGGTTTAATGATTCAATCATCAAATGGAGTGCATTGAGAACATATTTGGATGATTGATGATAGTTTAAAGTGACTACTCCTTCTTATTGCACTATTATTATGACTTTTTTCTAGCCATAATACAAAACAATTCATTGAGTTAAGTAAATAAACTACAACACTTTCATTTAATAAGAAGAAGCAACCAGATATTTCATTGAGGCAACAAAAACACAGATTTCATTACAAGCATTATGGATACATTATATAGTTATAAGTCGAAATTTACATAACAAAGAACAATTTGGATCATCTTCTTCCCACGGAAACTTCAACTTGGTCCATCTTCTTTGCAAGCAACCCTCTATTTGTCGAAAACTAGCAAGGTTTCCTTTTTTTTTTTTTTGCCCCAACTCACCAAAATTAAAAAAGTCAGCATCCATGTTAAAAAAACCAATTTCTGCAGTAACTTATTGACCATTTCTTGCAGTAGATTTTTTTCTCCAATTCTTTAAATTTTTCCTTCAATTTTGCTACATTCCTTTTATTTCTTCTTGCTATTTCTCCATATTCATCTTTGTCATTTTCAGCTGCATTAATCCTTCGAAGAAGGTCAAGCATAATCTTTGTTGACTGACGGCACATCTCTTCATCGATCCATGCCCAATATTTGCAGAAACCTTCTACACACATAGCAAACCTTTGGTCGGGATTCTTTGAGATCCATGAAATTATCACTTTAGTCTCTTTATCCCATCTATACACGAGGAGAGGGGAACTATTTAGTCTTCGCATTTTGAGCTTCAGCTTTAACAACAATGGAGATTTTTCTTACCCTAATATATCTAGAGATTTAAGGTAAGGAAGAAGCTGACTTTTTTCTCGGTAAACACTCCTGCATAGACTATACTGCCCTTCATATTCGGGCCATGCGTCTCACATGATGATGCTTCCCATCCCATCAATCTTAACTGTTCGGTTTGAAAGAAGGATCATGAATATGCTCTTTTATTAGATCAAAGGCCAAAACTTTACTTTTAATGGTTAGAGGACTAAAACTTTACTTGGCGAAAGTTGTAGGGTCATTGGGACTTTTTTCCCCCACATAATAATGGTCCTGTCTCCATCTCTAAACCTTTGCACAATTTTGAACGTTGTGTAAGACCACTATAAGTAAGGCGTTGATCAGCGACTTTACCATTCTCCAGAATGCATATCATGGGGAAGAGTTCATTCATTTTGATGTTGTTTTCCCTTTTAGCCCGTCAGTTCTTCTTCTCTCTATTCTTCCAGTGTTCCTTTCTATTTTTTATGCTTGTATACTTGCTAGTGATTCATTATTTAATTAAACTTTGAAAGTCTTCACTCATTTTGGGGTCCTCTTAAGGGAATCTTTTTTACCATGCTTATCATGCCCAAGGAATTCGTTTCCCGTGTGATTTAAGTTACTATCAACTATCAAGAATCTTTTTTTAATCATAGATGCTTTACATTTGATCATAAATCTTTTACTTCTTTTCCTCTGCCATTCCATTAATAATGTTGTGACTAAATTATTTGCGCATCCATTTGGTTTCACGATAAGACAATGAAACTTTGTAAAAAATTAGATTTTAAATCTTCTTGAGGAAACTAATTATTATGTTCTTATCTTTGAACCGCAGAAGAGCACACAATGCATTCTGAAGCAATTGATTGTAAGGTCGTAAGGTATATTTCACCCTTCAAATGTTTGAGAAAATTTTGCAAGACAGTGCAAATCAAATTCAATACTCGGAGGTACAAGGCCAACATTTGCTATTGCACAAAAGGATGTGGCTCAGAAGGAACAGCACCACCAGAAATTTCCCCAGCACTTCCTCCACCAGGTCTCTACATATTCATGTTTGAATATGTTGCCTGCAAATGAATCATCCTCTCAATCCAATCCTAGAGGCCCATGGAAGCCAACATCAGTATTTTGTGGGACGTACAATGTTAATTAGTGGACAATGTTTTTTACATTATTCATGTAACCGAGTATTGAAGAATGGAAGAGACTGTTGATATGAATTTGTGTTATCTTTTCATTTTGCACCCTTAACAACTTTGATAAATATTTCAAATATTCATTCGTATATAGAATAATTAAGGCAAATTACACATAACCTCCATATGGTTTCACTCATTGCTACATAATCCTCTGACGTTTAAAAATATCTACTTTACCTTCATGTACATTGGAAATTTGATAGAAAAGTATGTTGTTAGTTGAAATGCTAGTATTGCCCTTAGTTATGCACTGAGTAAAACTGTGGTCTAACCATCTCATATTAAAACATAGAAGGATTAAGTAGATAAATACAAAAATCAAAAGAAGGTAAAGTGGACATTCATGCAAATTATAAGGGGGAAAAGTGATATTGTAATTCTATTACATGCATTCTCAGAGGTGTTTGGTTCAAAAATTGTCATAACTGGCTGTACATTTCATCCATTTTTTCCACTTTATATAAATCACAAGGAAATTATATAACTATTAAAACCTTAGAAAAGGTATGTAACAATGTACAAAACTATAAGAAGGTTATATGTAATTTACGACGAATAATAATGATAAGTTGGTGAGGGGAATGAATTTTTATCAAAATCTATAGGGTGTTTGAATTACTAAAGTTTGATAGTAGGTTTGGACTTTAACTTTTGCTTTTAATTTTTATCCTCTCTTCAATTTCTGCCATCCAATTCGATGCCATAGCTATAACACAAAACAGTAGCATTATTAAAAGAAGGCAAAATTGTTCAAAAATGTCCCTCACATTTGGAAAATAATTTTTTTTTGTCCTCTCACTTTTAAAAGCATACTTACATCCCTTATAAATTTACATTGGTTAAATTTGGTCTATACATAGGTTTCCGACTAGTTTTTAATTAAAATCCACTGCATGCCTTACACATGATCATATTTTAAGGATAAAATTGTCAAATTAAAATTTACATAATCTGATCCATAGTCCCTCACATTTCACAAGATGAATTTTTTTCATCTCTCATTGATCATATGTACGAATAACTTTTCTTTAAAAACTCATGTATATATCTATTTGATTTCACCTGAATAATATGAATAGCATGTAATATATTTTTATTTGATTTCGTCCTCTCATTGATCATATGTACGAATAACTTTTCTTTAAAAACTCATGTATATATCTATTTGATTTCACCTGAATAATATGAATAGCATGTAATATATTTTTATTTGATTTCGTCTGAACATACTATTCAGGTGAAATTAAATAGATATAAACAGGGATTTGAAAAAATTGTTAGTTTTTCGCTCATGTTCATTTTCTTTTACTCGAAAATTGAAAATAAAGAAGATATTTAATCCTCAACATTATCAAGTATTTTATCTCGAATTAAATTTGGACAGAAAAAAAAAACAAAGAAAAAGTATGACAAAAAGAAGTAAGTGATTGATACTTTCAAATTTTAAGACAATCATAAGGCAAGAAATTCAAATGTTGATATTAAAGGTGGCGAGTAGAAATTTTAAATTTAACCTGCAATTTGTTAGTATGACTATAAAATTCGAATTAGGACCAATTAATTAGATGACCTTATTACACAACTCAATAAATGAATTATTATCAAAAGAGAAAAGGTCATAAATATTGAATTAGATTCACATGGTGAAATCATATATATATATATATATATATATGGATTATATATATATATATACATATATATATATGGATTTGAAACAAAATTGTTAGATTTAAACCCGTGTACATATCTATCAAATAGTATATGTACAACTACAATTAGTCTGTTTAGGTGAAATTAAATAGATATACATGAATTTAAAAAAAATTATTCGTACACATGGTTAATGAAGGATGAAAAAATTTATTTTGTGAAATGTGAGGGACGAAAGAATTCATTTTGTGAAATGTAAAGGACAATAAATCAGATTATGTAAAATTTAATTTGACAATTTTACCCCTAAAAAATGATCACATGCAAAGAAACGTGATGAATTCCGACCAAAAACTAGTCAGAAACATTAGGTAGGATCAATTTGACTAATGTGAATTTGTAAGGGATGTAAAATTATACTTTTAAAAGTGAGGGACGAAAAAATCATTTTATAAATGTGAGAAACGTTTGAACAATTTTCCCTTAAAGAATAATCATTACTCCCTTTTATATCAAAAGTATGTTTTCAACATAAGAGTTGGTGCCACCAAAATGTCCAAAATGATATATCAAATTTGTGATACAAAAGTACTCTTTTATTATCATCTATTTATAAGGAATATCCAATTTGTCAACAGTTAACTTTTCCAAGCAACGTTTGGGGAGAATGGATATTCATTGATCATGAGCTCACTTGTTGGCTCGTTCATCCTATTGAGGACAGCATAACAAATCTAGCACGATAAATGTGCTGTGCCGAAAATTGATTAAGCTATTTTCTCTCCTCTTTCCCTATCCCACCCAAAAACCAGAAGTTAATCTCTACAAACACTTTCAAGAAAAAAAAATCAAATTGCTATGTTGACGATTCTAAAACCATTTTGCAAATCCCATTCGAGAAAAATTCAATGTGGATCGATCTACTTTCAAACTTTACCATTAGTTCATGGCAATAAAAAGATAATCTCAAAGTGCTAACCTTCGTTTTATTATGCATAGTACAACGAATTTTTGACAGATTAATCAGAGACAACCTTTTGCAAACACATCAAAATCAATCGACATTATCTTTCATTGCATTAAAAGTAGGGGTGCAAATGAATCGAGCTGGCTCGCGAGCGGCTCGATTCAAGCTCGAGTTCAAAATATTAACCTCGCGAGCTCGAGTATATATATATATTTTTTATTTTATTTTTATTTTAATAGTAAAATTACATAAATATTCCTTAATATTTTATTATTTATTAAGAAAAAATATTATTTTATTTATTTTTTAAAAAAATAAAATAATTTATTTTTATTTTTTTCGAGCTCGAGCTTCAAAATTGCCAGTTCGTCGAGATCGAGCTCGAGTTCGAGTTCGATGAAATTAAGTCAAGGCTCGATTCGATAAGGCCAAAGTTCGACTCGGCTCGACTCGTTTGCAGCCCTGATTAAAAGTAAACGGCTTAAAGTACTACACATAATTGTAAAGGTTCACTTGGTCAACTTCTTGAGAGATTGCACTAGAGAACATTTCTTCTGTTATTTCTTCACCAAAGTGACTAAACAAGCAAGAATCAGCAAGATATTATTCCATTGGATCTCACTCCTCAGTATCCTCAGGACCATAAACCATAAAAGATTCTTACTACTGCTGGTGATGGTGTGTATTGTGAGATATTGAATGAATCTAGTTTCTCTTATTCAATCAGACCCTTCAAAGGTGACGTCAATTCATTAGCACCATAACCAGTTTAAATTGTCACTAAATACTTGTTTTACCCTATCAAAATTTTTATGTCAATGCAAATTTGTCTTAATCAATATCTACTAAACCAATTGAGCAACAATAGAATCATGTGGATTAATCCTGGAAATACAGGATTATAACCTCGATTCCTGAGTTGATCCAATGACATTGGAGCATAAATTACACACGTACCTAAAAATGCTTAAATCAACTTATTAATAACCTATTATCCAATATATTATTCAGCAATCAATATTTCATATTTCTCAACATGGACGTTAGGAAGCGACAAGATGGGATTATATTATATTGGGTATGGACTGACAGAATGAAATTATTTTATCTTGGATTAAGTTAAAGGATAAAGGATAACAAATAAAGTCCAAACTCCAGAGTTGCTGTTGCTCTTGCCAGCTAAAAAGTGGAAAATGACAAAGTAACTCGGAACATAAAACTGCTACCAATTTCTGACCTCTCAAATTTAACCAATCTTGACTGGATATGACCTATGCTCTAAACATGTATTCTTTCTGATCGTTGCTGTAGTAGTGTACACAATTCAGAATTTGTGAGTACTAATCCAATCCTAGCTACTAGTTTCTGCTTGTAATTTGAGGATTTAAAAGTATAATTCTTGTAGTTATGATTTTGACAACTCCGATGACATGTTTATAAATTACAAAAATATGACTTGTTTACTCCCATCCAAAACCCAGAAGTTAATCTCTACAAACATTTTCAGGAAAAATTAATTCGCAATCTTGATGATTCTGAAACAATATCCCAAATCCCATTCCATAAAAATTAATGTGTTTAACGTTGGATCTACCTTCAAACTTTGCCATTAGGTTTTAGTTCATGGCAACAAAAAGATAATGTCAGAGTTAAGTGGTATGTTGTTTTATAATAAACAGTACAACATATTTAACAGATTAATCAGAGACAACCTTTTGCAAACCCATCAAATTCAATGAACATTATCTTTCATTGCATGAAAAGTAAACGGCTAAAGTACAACACAGTTGTAGATATTCACTTCTTGAGGGATTACATTGCATATTATCACGTCTTTGCCAAGGGAGACAATCACATTGATGAACTCAGTCTTCTCTTGGGACATGCGATCTCCAAGTATTTTAGTATTTTCCTGTACCTGGAGAACACTTCTTCTATTATTCCTTCACCAAAGTGACTAACAAGCAAGGGTTCAGCGACAGCTCTCATGCATTTGGCAACATTATATCCACCATATTTGAATTTATCAAACTCAAGATAGTCACTGTCATATGCATTCCAATGGATCTCAGTAGCCTCAAGATGATCAACCATAAAAGATCCTTCCATCTCAACTTGATTTCTTACTTCTGCAGGTGATGGAGTGTACTGTGGGATGTTGAATGAATCTAGTTTCTCTTCTTCAATTAGACCCCTGCAAATGTGATGTCAATTTATTAGCATCAAATAGTAAAATTTTCCCTAAATACTAGGTTTAATTAACTAGTAATTTTGTTATGTACAACGTTGATTTGTTTAAGAATCTTGAATCATGTGGAGGAATCACTTGGGTATCATTAAAATCACGTGGCGTAATCTTGAATATCCAGTAAATAAATTACAATTGTAAGGACTTTAAAAATTTTCTTTATGACTTGAATCTCAAAATGATAATAAAAACCAGTCCCAATATGCTGATGCTACCACCAGCCAAAAGTGAAAAATGACAAGAAGAAGTAACATGGACCTTCCAAAAGTACACCAATTTCTGAACTTCGCATATATATATTTAATCAATGTGGACTAGACATGACTTGTGTTCTAAACATATACTAGACATAATCAAGAATTTAAGAGTACTGTTGTACTCTTACTGGTTTCAGTTTATAACCTCAGAAGTCAAACGTACAGCTGTTCTAGTTCTAGTTTTTGACAACTCTGACGTCTACTTCAGAGATTACAAGATAATAGACTTCTTTAGATGAAACTCAATGAACGCTAATTCCTATTTTGTTTAATACTGTGAAGGTTTGAGAATATGTTATATGCTGAACTGTGGTGTACATTGGAAGCAAATTACACAATTTTCTAAGAATAAGATTATTCAAAATACAAGGCAAATACCTCAGAAACCAGATCATTAAGGGCCAAAGCTAAAAGCTCCCAAATGTAGCAGCCATCTTTGCTACAAGGATCTTCACTTTTTCTCCCCAAAATCGTCAAAACCATGCGGCCACCAGTTACCAATTCCTCTGCTCGGCAGCTCAGAAATGTCGAGAAATCCTTCTCAAATTGCTTGACATATGCCCTTATCACGCTTGAAGGGCTTGAACTTGCCATGTAAATGTTTCCTTTATTAATCTCTTCCAATTCAGGGACCTAAGGAGTAAAACCAACATTACTTAAGTTCAATTAAAACAAAAATTGTAAACTTGAAACCAACCAAAAAAAAAAGAAAGAAGGAGAAAACATGCTTGGGACAGCCATTGAAGACTATAAAATGAAGAGTTTCGGTGGGGAAAAGCCTTTTGTAGAATGAACCAGGAACTCCAGCAAAAAAACATGGTCCAATCCCTGATTCCATCTGCATCTTCAGTTTTTCTTGAAACCGTGGCACAGACTTGAAAATGGTGTTGAAATCATTGCTAGGAAGATCATTCAAGTATATCTGATATTCTGGAGATTTATGGCCTAAAATTTTGCGTTTCTTGTCGACAGTTTTGATGAGCTCAGAAACTGCCAGAAAAGTGTTAGGTCCAGATGAACATCCCAAGTCCGCAATGCATATGCTTTTGGGGATGAGGCTGCAGTAGACATCACTTAGGGCCGCTTCTGTTATTGGCCTGGTCATTAGTATCACCTTTTGCTGCATGGTCCAAATTGAAGGTAAATGGAATACTAATCAAATTGTTGTCTTTTCCCTAATAACCCACCAAAAAAAGGAAAAAAAAATCTGCATGCAAAGATTATATCAAGATTAAAGCTTGGTGCAAATTTTGAAGTTGGGAAGTAATCCCAAGAACAAAATATATTGTTCAAGGATTATATTAAATATATAGAGAAGAAGAAAATTAAGTTAGAGGTAAAAAGAGAGCAGAATTATTAAGGATAAGTAGACAACCTGAACCAATGAGTTGTTTGCATAACTTTTATCTCCATTCCCTCCATTCATGTGAAGAACTTCAATTACTTCCATCGCCCTTTCGCTTTCGTGACCGACTTCCTTTTGATGGAACAAAGCTAATTAAGCTGATTTTTCCTTGCTTTGATTTGCTTCGATCTGTGGGTTTTGCTTAACGTGCTCATATCCTACTTATAATGGTCATTTGGCACCCTGGATGGTGACAGAGATATTATTTTAATACTTAAAAAAAAGGTGGCTAAAAATTATTTCAGACTTGCGAAGTTGAGATACACACAAGGAATGAACAGTTTTGAATTGCATACGTTACATAAGTTACCTACATTATTAAATGCATCGGCTGATGTCATAGAATTGGACAATATCAGCCATTAATCTCAAATTGATACAAAAAACGTTGTCAATTTAACATATACGAACGAACTTTAAGATTTTTACCTAAAGAGGTAGTGCTAAAATCAGGAAAATTGTACTCTAGTCGACCAAAAGAATACTGAGAAAAAGAAGGAAGATAAACTCCTTGTGCCTCTCTCGTCCTCCCAATGATTGTGCAGATTTATTAAGGGATAATTTCAGAAACCTTCCTTGAGGTTCCTGATAATTTCACTCAGGTTTAAGAAATTACACTTACTTCCCTTGACATAATAAAATACCTACAATGTCCTCTACTTAGTAGACAATTTTAAATTTAAAGTAATAAATTTATAAAATCTAAAAAAATATATATATTTTTTGTCTCTTGTCTATTTTCTAGTTAATATAACCTCTTTTTATTATCTTCAATTTTGTAGATATTAGCAAATTAAAATTACAAAATCTATAAAGTGAGTAGATTATGCGTCAACTAGAAGGAAATGAAGAGACTCACATGATGGAGAAATAAATAATGAAATTAATGATTGAAATAGGAAGAAGAACTAAAGATGTGGAATTTATCATACTTTGTTTGTTGTTAAGAAAAACTTTTATAAAATATCAATAATTACATAATGATTTCTTTCATTGGATTAGAAATTTTTTATTATGATTTTATTGTGGAGGTAAAATTTGTTATCTACTTTTGAGATATTAATATTTTTAAGACCATAGGACAGTTGTAATGGTGGTTCTAGATCAAATTATTTTATATTGACAAGGTAGTTGAGCATTGATATTTAATTTGGGGGTATAAAATTGGTTGTCAATGGGGTTTTATGTGTTTTTTTATTGTGGCAAGTATTGATACCGTATCAAACTAACTTTATCGAACTAAAATTAATTTATATACCATCGTAAATCAACGCACTATTTGAGTTTTAAGTTTGGGTTGAGCAATAGAACCTGCATATGAAAAAATGAAGAATTAAATCTATATTCTTGCATTTTTAATTACAATTGTCTCTATTTGAGAATTTTAGTTAAATCATGCCTCTAGCTATTAGCAATTTCAGGAAAATCCAAAAGAAGATTTAGGCAATTGTTCTCAGGGTCATTTCCAAACAATGAGTTTTATATTAAACATGACAAATAACACTTCACAAGACAAATATAGAGAATAAAAATACAAATTAAAGAGAATAAGAGGATTGTGGGTCGTGTAACGAGTTGGTTTAGAATTAATGAGTTATGCGCTATTGTACGAGAAAATTGAGATCAGAGAATATATATATATATATATATATATATATATATATATATATATATATATTCACCAAACCCTCTCAGGTTATTCATCGGTAAACTCTCATCAATACCAAATCTTAACGAACAACCTATCAGTTGTCTAATCGGATTAACTATTGGGTCATGTACCTACGGGTATCGAGTTTTTCCTTACACATTACCATCCCTAGAATTAGGAACTACATTCCATGTCTTGATAATATGAACCCTTTGTAAAGTTCAAGAACTATCGAGGCAATTTTCTGATATAATTTTCGAAAGAGGAAGCTCACATTCTCATGGGACTTACCCGATTAAGCTACAGTGAATGTGCACATTGGCTCTTGTTATGAACTCTTTTTTACGTCTAGTCTCGTGCTTTACCTACCACATTGCTTCAAATGCTCAAGTATTAGAACATAACTTGCATAAATTCCAATTGCAAATAGGATTTTAGATTTTACAACTAGCATAACTTTCCCTCTTGAGTGTGTTTTATTACTCTAATAAATAATTGAGCTGGACAATGACCCCGCCAAGCATTCACTTTAAGAAGCACTAAAACACTAATCTTGGTTAGTGGAGAATGATAATTGCCTACAGATGTAGACAAATTTTGGTTAGTTTCCTTCATGGGACTCGTTCTCTTTATGAATATAGAAGTCTCGGACACACACATTATATATATAAACATATAAAATTGAGGTGGGGAAAATTAAAAAGATAAGACAGAATGAGAGTTTTTCAACTTATTGAGAGTACTTAAAATTGAGCTGGTATAATTAAAACTTGGATCAGAATAATTAAGTGGTGTTTGCACTCTAATCTGGAGATGACTTTGTAGGAGTCTGACATGATGCTTCAAATCAAAATGAATAATTTTATGGCCTTGCTACTCCCACTGTGTATGTGTGTGTGTTTGTTTTGGTTTTCTATATATATTCATCTATTATCTTTTTGTCATTTCAATTCTAACAAAAACAAGATAACTGAACAAGTAATCTGTCAATAAATTGTCAAATTAGTGGTCCAGCTCTAAAATTGCAAAATTGATCAATTAGGAAACGATAAAACTAGAAATTGATCGATTGTCCTTTCCTAATATAGATGCTTAGACAAGAATTGTGTACATAAAACAATCAACGTGCACAATAATACAACACGTGTATGTGTGGCTACTCTTCAACCATGCGTTCAATCACATATTTCAAATTGTATCTCAATATTGATTTCAACCACCCAAAAGTTAAAGAAGGATAATATGGACGCCTCACTTGTCAAAATCCTGCAGAACAGAGCACCTAGAAAAAGCAAGTTTAATATATGTTAGTTTCTGCATTTCACCCAAATGGACCAGATCAATAAATCATACTAAGAAATGGCTCTATCAGTAGGCGAGGTCATCCACTAATCCAGGCTTGAAGCCTCTAGTAGTCATAACTAAAATTTAGTATCATCAATGGGTCAACTAGAAACATTAAAAGAAGACCAAATGGTCATTGCTTTGTGCTAAATCAGTTATACTATTTGTTACTTGCAGTGCTCTCAACGTTAAAAAAAAAAAAATTGTGTCCAACCAACAGAGTGAAAGTTCTATAGGGCAAAAAAAATTAATTATTAATATTAGTTTTACATCATTTTGACAATATGGTTTGCTTTTCTTTTGGGTCAATAGAGCTTTTTGGAAAATTAGAATGTCGTCTTTCCATTTATTTGAGTATCACCCTCTTCCCCAAAGGTAAAAGCATTGCGTCTGCCCACAAAATTAGTTGGTTGTCATCCCATTATTTGGAAATATGCTTTTGCTGCTTGTATGCACAACGCTTCCAACTCTAATTTTAGAAGATCAATGCAATAAATGTGAAGAACGTCTCAGTATTTTTGCACATTTTATTCGTAAACCCAATTGATTGATAACCCAAGTTCAATGAAGATGAACTGCGCACCCAGTTGTTCGCATCGAAATGATGAAGTGCTTCCTTCCTTCTTATTGCTTGCAGTTGTGAAAAGACATTTCCTATGTAGAGTCCTTTTCAATTGTTGTGTCAATGCGTAGCGTATAGTGAGGTTACTATTTCTTTACAAAAGTTCATAGATCTGTATCTCATTACTAATTGAAATGGTGTGTTGGTGAACAACTTTTAAATATTTTTATAAGCGACTTATGATCGCGGGATAATACCTACACCTGTGGTGTTGATCGAAGTGGAACTCACCTAAATAAAATAGAAAATAAACTCAAGTGAGTTTCTATTTTATTTATCCAAAGATCACAAGTATTCATATGGACAGTCACCATCATAAGTACATAAGTTTCCCCAAAAGAGACTATCTTTTTTTTTTTTTAATTTTGATTAGGCGAAGGGGTAGGAAGAAATTGGTTCTACAACTTGGAAAAGTTATTTCTTAATAGATGTAAAATTTTTTATATTCACATGTTCAGTGAACTTATGTGAGGCCTTGGCTTGAAATAGTACAACAATGGAAGAAAATTTATAGGAGTCATCGAATTGTGCAAACTTTTCATTCTTCCATTAAATGCCTAATATGGGACACACACACCAGAAGTGCGTAGCAATAAAACGCATCCTACCTCTCTACGGCTAACTTTTATATCCATCAACATTTTTCAATCTTCAACGAATTTATAACTTACACCTTAGACTCGTAAATATTTCATTTTCATAGTAATATATATATGTATGTATGTGTGCGCACGCGTTTATATATATAAACACACACATATATATATTAGAAAACAAAAGTCAGGTGTACTAACAAGGTTTTGAAAAACCAAGAAACGAACAAAGATACTGCTAAAAGTGGCAAAAGCCGTAATTACTCGACACTGTTAGAAGTATTTCCAACCAAGCTATTTAAGTATTTAGTTACCTAAGTCTTTTACTTTGCTGTTTTGGTGTCTAGACTAGCTAAAATTAGCTTTGCCAAAGTTCTAGCCAAACTGTTGGTCATCACTAATGTCAAGAGTTCAAATCTTGCCTCCCATTAATTGTCACAATACGTGGTTTAATCAAAAAATTCATACGAGTGCATAGTACCCCAGTCTATTTTGATGGTGGTTCAGTTCTCATCGATCCCCCTAAATTCGGACCTCCCCGTTTAAATTAGGTAAGAGTAGGGAAGTATAGATAAAATGATGATGATAAAAAAAAAAAAAAAAGTTCTAGGCAGTTAGATACAAGTCATGTCCAAAACCGTGCGATTAGTTTATTTCCTTAATTTTAACAGTTGTCAGCGACCAGTGTCCGAGTACTAGCTGGTTTTGTGTCTTTAGGCAATCGAGAGTCTTATGTATATTACTATCATTAGGCGATCGAGAGTCCTTATTTATTGCAAAGTGCCTAAATATATTGAACTCAATTATCTGATGTTTGAAACCCCATTGAAGCAAACTAAATACTTCTCTTTTAGGATACTAACTCTCGTGTAAAGCCATTTATTTGATGGAAATGAATCAAAACTCATTTGACCAAAGGAAGGAAGCAGACAACTAATGCTGACAGTGAACTATAAAAGGATTCTTTTTCATTGCATATTAAACTGCAAGAAATCATGTAATGTTAGATTCATGAGTAAAAGATTATGTCTCACATTGGTCCGAGAGATAGAGATAGAGTGATTATTATGTAAATAAGGGATCGAAACCTAACAGTTTAAACTTTTGGATCAGAGTTGGGTTCTAACTTACATATTAAGCTCTTTGGTGGATTCTCTCGAGGTGTTTATTCCTATCAAATTGGTATCATTGTTTTAGGTTGTGAGACTGGTCTACTCATGGGCAAGTGGATTCTTCTAAGAGTTGGACGGGTGAAAATTCTTTTCTTGATGGTGGACAGAAGTGCTAAAGTGCTAAGGAGTTTGGTTAGTGTTGGACCAGGGTGCGCCATGGGTTTGGCAGGACCCTCGGTTGGTGTTAGACTACGGAACCAAGGGTTGGTAGGAGTCCAGAATACAGTTTGGATGGATGTTGAAGAAGAGCGGGTCCATGTTTTGAGAACAGAGATGACTTTAGGTGAAAAGGTAGGGTTGCGTTGAATATTAAAGTGGACTCGAAGAAGGGCTAGTAAATTTGGATTCAATGTAAGGAGTTACTTATGAAGGAGGTGATTTATTAGATTCATGAGTAAAGGATTATGTCTCACATTTGTTCGAGAGACAGAGAAAGAGCAGTTAATATATAAATAAGTGATCAAGACCTAACAATTTAAGTTTTTCAATCAGAATTGGATTTCTAACTTATATATTAGGTTATTTGATGGACTATCTCGAAGTATTTCTCCCTATCATGTCATAAACACATTTTGAAACTCCGGATCCCGGAAAAGCATAATGCATATGGCAGTGGATATTTGTGTCAAACTTTACCATTAAACCTTGGCAATAAAAAGATAATCTCAAAGATCAATGGTAGATTTTTTTCATTATGTTTAATACATCTACGAAGCAAATTGGTAAAAGACATTGTTTTACCAATACAACAACAGCAATCGACATAATCTTTTATTGCACGAAAAATGAACGACTAGAGTACAGCATAACAATGGAACCCCCTTTTTGGGTCCCTTTTGACTGCTTCTTTGGAAGTATTGGCAAAGAAATTTCATAACAAACCATTGACAAGGTGTGGGTTCTTAGGGGAAGACATTGCATATTATCATGCCCTTTTAGCCAAGGAGACAATCACATTGATGAACTGAGTCTTCTCTTTGGACATGCGATCAGAAAGTATTTTCTTGTACCTGGAGAAACAGTTCTTCTATTATTCCCTCACCAAAGTGACTAACAAGCAAGGGTTCAGCCACAGCTCTCATGCATTTGGCAACATTATATCCACCATCCTTGAATTCATCAAATTCAAATATTCACTATCATGTGCATTCCAATGTATCTCAGTTGCCTCGAGACGATCAAGCGTAAAAGACCCTTCCATCTCAACAAGTGATCTTACTTCTGCAGGTGATGGTGTGTATACTGGGATATCGAATGAATCTAGTTTCTTTTCTTCAATTAGGCCCTGCATCGTGATGTTGATTTGTTAGCACCAATTTATAGAATCCTTGCTAAATACTTTGTTTAAGCGGTCAAAGTTGTTATGTCGACATAAAGTTGTCTAATTAATATCTTTAATCACTCGAGGATCACACAAACATGTGGAGAAATCCTAAATATGTAGTAATGTTATCAAAATTGTAAGATTTGGTTCTTACAATTTCTGACCCCTCAAAATCAATCAATTTCGACCACGCATAACTTGTTTCTAACCATGTGTCCTCTCTTTAAAGTACTATGCACAGTCCTTCAAAAAAAAAAAAATTACCATGCACAGTTTAAGAATTCATGATTATTGTCGTACTTATACTAGTTGCATTTTGTAATTTGAGAATTTAAAAACACAACTCTTTTACTTCTACGTTTGACAACTCTGATTACAAGCGTATTAACTTCTTTGTATAAAACCAGATTAAACCTAATTCCTAATTTGTTTAGTGGTTTGAAAGTAAAAAAATTGTTCTATGCTGAAACCCAGTGTGCATTGCAAGTAATTTAGACAATTTTCCTAAGGTTATTCAAAATATATTCAGATATGTACCTCAGAAATCATCTGCTTAAGGGCCAGAGCTAAAAGCTCCCAAATGTAGCAACCATCCTTGCTACAAGGATCTTCACTTTTTCTCCCCAAAATTGTCAAAACCATGCGGCCACCAGTTACCAATTCTTCTGCTCGGCAGCTCAGGAAAGTCGAGAAATCCTTCTCAAACTGATCGATGTATGCCTTTATCACACTTGGAGGGCTTGAACATGCCACGTAAATGTTTCCTTTGTTAACCTCTTCCAATTCAGGGACCTAAGAAGAAAAATCAACGTTACTTATATCACTGAAAACATTATGAATGTTACAAAAAAGAAAATGGGAAAAACGTACTTGGGATAGCCAATGAAGACTATAAGATGAGTGAACAAAAGAAGACTTTTGGTGGGGAAAAGCCTTTGGTAGAATGAACCAGGAACTCCAGCGAAAACACATGGTCCAAAATCTGATTCCATCTGCATCTTCAGGTTTTCTTGAACCGTGGGCACAGACTTGAAAATGGTGTTGAAATCATTGCTAGGAAGATCATTCAAGTATATCTGATATTCTGGAGATTTTTGTCCGAAAAATTTTGCGTTTTCTTGTCGACAGTTTTGATAAGCTCAGAAACTGCCAGAAAAGTGTTAGGTCCAGATGAACATCCCAAGTCTGCAATGCTGATGCTTTGGGAAGAGGCTGCAGTAGAGATCAGTAATGGCTGCTTCTGTTATTGGCCTGGTCATTAGTATCACCTTTTGCTGCATGTCCAAATTGAGTTAAAAAAATTACTAATCAAATTGGTTTCCTACTTTTTCCTTGTAGTGAATTAAAAAACTATGCAGGTAAAAATGGAAGACCAAGATAGAAACTTTAGTGCCAAATTTGAAGCTTAAAATTGATCCGAAGAGAACAAATACAACGCTCAAAAAATTATAAAGAAAAGTACAGAGAAGAAAAAAGATTCACTAAATTGTCAAAAATATGGAGGAGAATTAAGATTAAGTACACGATATAGTTTAGTGTTACCTGAACCAATGAGTTTGTTTGCATAACTTGTATCTCCAAATCCCTCCATTCATGCGAAGAACATCAATCATCTCCCATCACTCTCAATTCCCTTTCGTCTCTTACTTTCTTTGATGAAGCAAAGCCCAATAAGCTGATCTGCTTTGCTTTGATTTTGTGTATTTTGCTCAATGTGTTCAAGTCCTATTTATAATGGTCTTGTGACAACATGGAAGGTGAAACAGAAATGTCCTTTTAGTATTTGAAATAGGGACAGTTTTATTAATTAGTTTCGCTCATGGATGGGGTTTTGATAATTTTATGGATATAGAAGTCCCGCACATATACGTCAAACAATTACATCAATTAAGGTGGAGAAATTAAGAAAGAGAAGCATAATACTAAACATGTGATAATACGTGTTTATATTATATACGCTTATCTTTAATGCATACACATGAACCAGTTGTTAGGTTAATGTGTTCTTGAACATGAACCTACCGACTAAGACAACATAATCGTGACCTACGGACTGACTAAGACAACATAATCATTTCATTCCCTCTTTAGGCTCCCCTCCCTCTAGAAATGTTATCGTTACTGTAAAAAAAAAAAAAAAAAAGACTAAGACAACATAATCGCAAGATGGTATCATTAAAATTTGGACCACAATATTGGCAATTGCAATCTAATTATGAATGAAACATATTAGTATGAAACTAGACCAAGAGCCAATACAATTGCAAGATCTAATTGTAATTTAATGTAAGTTCTTAAACAATAAATGCATACATTAAAACACCAAACGTATGCCATAATACAGCACCATATATATAAATTTACAGTTCAATGATGGATTCAACCACATAATCTAAACAGGGTTAACCACACTTAGCTCCCTCGATGATTTGGGGTAGTCACACTTCAATCATCATCAATTTTAAAGCTACATAACTTTACCTGTCACGAAAACTGGTCAAACTTTAGAAAAGTCAGCTTCACCAAAATTGATTATAATGGCATTTTTACCCTTTTATTATTTTTCAAAAATACAAACTTATGTACAAGACTTATTTCACATTATAATAGAAATTAATTAACCTAAAAGTCCTAATATGCTTTAACAGTAGTCAAAGTTGAATATAGAAAAAACACACTCTTTTAAGTATAATAAATTATCTCAATAAAGGATAAAGAAGTAATAAATTTCTATTTAGGTTGATATATATTGCCAATTTGGTCTAAAGGCATGTTTTACCTTATTGGTGCTAAATATGCCTAACTTTAAAATAATCTACTTTAGTGCTCAGAGCAAGTTTTTGAAATGTAATATAGAATATCCACCACGTGTTTTGATATAACCAGAAATAATGTAGTCATATGTTTTTGGTGATATTTCATTTACCATCATGTTTTGAAATACAAATCTTAACAAAATGCTTTCAAACGAAAAAGCTTGAAGCATTATCTAAGTAAGAAAAAAATTTGGAGTAAATGATAACAATTCTTCTTCACATTTTACTGGTGTTGAATTTTAGCTCCTTACATACAAAATAAAGATTTTAGTCCCTAACAAATTCAAAACGTATTTTTCTGGTCCCTCAATACATTCCCAGCCATATTTTCGTGGAAAATAGTCAAAAACTCAAAATAGATGCAGCTAAATGGTGTGAGAGTTGGGTTCAAACTTTCTGATTTTTCATTCGAATAAAAGTTTTGAAAAGTTAAAATATTTGTCTTCAAAGTTAGGTTTGTGCCTATAGATCATTCTTTTTCTTTTCTTTTTTTTTCCCTTTTGGAATATACCAGTCACTGTCGATCAAATCATTCAAGTCAATTATAAAATGACCAGATCAGTAACGTCAACCAATAATCTACCTTTAAAACATATAGTTGTCACCCAATTGCACGATGATTTAAAAATAAAAACCGGAGTACTGGAGTAATGACTACATCCAAAAGCCCAAAAAAAAAAAGAGTCGACTATAACTAGCAACTATGATAGGTGAAACCAGTGTGTTTGGATAGAAGATTATTTAGGATAATTTTCGGAAAAAAAAATACTATAACACTCATTTGATGTGATGTTTGTAAGATAAAAAAGAAAAATAAAAAATGTATTTATGATACAAACAAAAAAATTTGAAAAAATAATATGCGGTCCAAACACACACCAATTTCTTAAAAAGTGCAAAAAACTTCTCCACTACCAATTGGTGTAAATAAGAACTGTTATTCTGTCTTCTCAATACTCACATCATTATGTTGAAAAAGGTTGCAAACCATCGCGCGTACGTAATATTTCCAATCTAATTTTGAAAACACTGTAAGAAATTGAGGGACAGGTCAGGTGATCAATGCATATACTTCTATATTTGCGAGCAGCAATATTTGGCATTTTATCTGCAAATGCGGTTCAATAACTTATCATGGTTTCCATGGAATATGATTTCCGGTTGTTTTTTTTTCCTTTCCCTTTTGGTAGGATAAATAAGTGTTCAATGATTCATTCCGGTTTGGAGTTAATGCTTGAAGAACTCCTGAGAATATGAAAGAGAGAAAGAGAAGACATTTCAGAATTGGATGTCAAGATTCTGACAGGAGAACAATGCATCTTCATCAAAATCCTGTCACTAATTGGAATGCAAGTGATATAGGCCATTGGTATTTGCAGTTCTATGCAGAAGGGCCTTAAAGACAAATGGTCTAGCAAAGAACTACAGCTTAACAACCTCAAGTTGTTCTATTTGAATCTTTCAAAAGGGAAAATCATTGAAAAATGTCCTTCATATTTTGTAAAAATGATTTTTTTCGTCCTTTACTTTTAAAAATATATTTTTACATTCCTTACAAATTTACATTGATCAAATTTAGCCCCTATTTAGATTTCTAACTAGTTTTTGGTTGAAATCCATCACGTACCATGCACATGAACATCTTTGAATGGCAAAATTAGCAAAATCAAAATTTACATAATCCGATCTATAGTCCAATTATATTTTACAAAATAAATTTTTTTGTCCCTCACATTCACAAAATGAATTGTTTTGTCCCTCACATTTCACAAAATGAATTATTTCATCCCTCACATTTCACAAAATGAATTTTCATCCTTTGTATTTTGCAAAATAAATTTTTTTATCCCTTATTGATGATGTGTATGAATAACTTTTTTTTAAAGTCATGTAAATATCTATTTGATTTCACTTGAACAATACGAATAGCATGTAATATATCTCTATTTGATTTTGCTTGAATGTATTGTTCAGGTGAAATTAAAATAGATACATACATGGATTTTAAAAAAATGTTAGTTTTTCACTCCATGTTCATTCCCTTTTTACTCGAAAATTGAAAACAAAAAAGACAATTAATCATAAACATTATCAAGTGTTTATATCAAATTAAAGTTTGGACAGAAAAATAAACAAAGGAAAAAATATGAAAAAAGAAATAAATGATTGACACTTTCAAATTTTAAGATGTCCACAAGATAAGAAAATTTAACTGTTGATCTTAAAGGTGGCGAGTAAAAATTTCATAATTTAAATTGCAATTTATTAGCATGACTATAGAATTTGACTTACGACCGATTATTTTACAAAATATAAAAACGTTTTGAACAATTTTTTCATAATGCTAGCATAATCAAAGTTTGGTCATCTTATGAACTAAAGAAATCTGGCATTGAAAAGGACAAGCACCAGCATCATAATTACCACAAACCAACTAGACTGTGTCGGATACATGTCTGATTTTTACATCAAGAGAAAAAAAAGGTAGAGCGGAACCTGCGCTACGAGAAATCGAGAATTTTGAGTTATAGAGGATTTGAGAAAAAGATTCATTCTCTTTGTAAAAAATAAGAGGTAGAACCAATAAAGATTTCTTTTTCGATTCATCCTTGGAGTTGAATACCTCATTCAAGAATTGTTTTTTATCCAACACATAGGAATTAATAGAAAAGGCAAATCCGTTATGATGCACTAGATTCGGCTCGATTCTTGGTAGAGTGAATAGATTTGTCATTTTTTGAAATTTTTCTTCTAATTCAAAATCATGGTGTAAGGTGTATCATCCCCTATTCCGGACATGAAACGGATGAAATAAATCAAAAAATGGATTCTTGTTCGAGAATAAAATCTTATTTGAATTGTCCATATCCAGTTCATAACAATTGTTATGAATCTTCTTAATTGATTTTCACATGTTTATAAGCGACTTTCGTACTAATATCCTAAGATTCAACACTAATTAGCTAAATGATCCCAAAGCAAAATATTGTAATCTGACTGACCCTAATAAAGATTATGGTAGAGAAAATTTTCTATATCTAACCCACAATTGAAACAAATATCCTAGGACTTAGGGGTTATAAGCACTAGTAGACACTTTTATTGAATAGAAATGTTGAAATTTGGCCAAGTGGACAAATGTCGCCTATGGTGCCCAAATTTTGGGTACTCAAAAGAATATCAAAGGAAGTGAAGCGCAGGAGCATACAGGTATCTTCAACTCTTTGGAGTGGCTAATATTTGGTATACATTTTAGGAATGGAAGAAAGAAGGAAAGAGAAGAAATTTAATGAGCATTAAATTACCTCTTTTCCCCCTTGTTTAGGGTTAATAAATTTTGAGGGTTGAGTGTGTAGGTCGACAAAATGCTTATAGACCAAAACCACATTCTTCCATTGAGGCCCTTCTCTGCTTCTGGAGCACACAATGCGATTAAAAGTTTATTCTAGGCCCTAAATTGGACGATTGGCACAAAGTTTAGGAAACTACCCTCTATCGCCAGCCTGATTCATGTATATGGAGGGTTGGTAGTTTAAATCCCAATTGAATTTTGGTATTTGGTAGTCTTTATAAAGACCATAGGTCTTGGTCTATCGGTGTAAGAAAGAAAGAAAAGATTCAGAGAGATAATAAAAGCCTCTGGTTCCCTTTCCTCTGTTTCGTCTTCTAGTCTTTTAGGATTTATTTTGTCTTCTCGTGGTTTCATTCAATTGTGAAAGCCTTGTGACTTATATTGATTATTTTTTTGGGCCTGCATAGTGATATTAGAGTTAGCTTTATTATAAGCCATGTCTACATCAACTACATCAATTGTACCAAGTAATATTACCTGTGTAGTACCAAAACTCACAGGAAGAAAAGATTACAGTTTTTGAAGAACACAGATGGAAACTCATCTTGACGCGTATAATTTGTTTCAATTTGTTCAGTAAGAAATTGTTGCACATGAAGAAGAAAGTGTCAAGATGCAAGGAAGTATGGCGCTGTCTCAAATTCACTAGGCAATTGATGCTTCGATTTTTGAAAAAAATTGCTAATGCCAAAACTGCAAAACAAGCATGGGATAATTTGGCGAAAACATACAAAGAAGTTGACAGAGTTTAGAAAAATAATCTGCTGATGTTGAAAAGGAAATTTGAGTTGATCACTATAAAAAAATCAGAGACAATTGAATCATATTTTTTCATACTGATTGACATAAAAAATGAGCTGGAGCACAATACTCATGATCTCAGTAATGAGGTGCTAGTAGAAAAAGCCCTCAATACTTTACCCATGAAATTTGATCATGTGGTTGCCGTGATTCAAGAGGCAAAAGATCTCTCAACTATGACCATTGAAGAATTGCAGGGTTCGTTAACTCTTCATGAACAAAAAATTAATGAAAAATTAGAAGATGGTGTAGAAAAAGAAATGGTCGCGAAAGCGTTGCAGGTGCAGATTGAAAAACCAAAGAGAATGGTGATGGCTCCAGTCAAAAAAATTAAAATTTCAGAGGAAGAGGATGAGACCGTGGTAGAGGCAATTTTAGAGGTCATGGCAGAGGTAATTTTTACCAACAGAGAGGTAACAATAATTATCCCAATAGTGAGTTAGAAAATAATAATTCTCGCAGACATAATATTCAGTGCCATAATTACAAAAAAAAAAATTGGTCATTTGAAAAGTGAATGCTTGTATAATTCTAACAATAAAGGCAGGCATGCCAATATAGCAGAGAATAATGGTGAAAATGATGAAACTATTTTATTCTCTAACTCAGAAGTGGAAGAAAATAAAAAGAATAATTAGTTTTTGGATTCCAGATGCTATGGTGACAAAAATATGTTTGATGATTTGGATAAATCTTTTAGATCTTTTGTTAAGTTTGGCAACAATGAAAGAGTGCCTGTACTTGGGAAAGGAAAAATCAAGATTACTTTGAAGAATGAAAAATCTTATTTTATCTCTGATGTCTTCTATTTGCCAAACCTTCATCATAATTTACTAAGTCTTGGATAATTTACTAAAAAAGGATTTGATTTACGATTCAAATACGGCATTGGTACTATTATTGATGATTGTTTGAAACTAATAGCAAAGGTGCACATGAACACTAGCGCTTATGGCCTATCATGTTTAATTGTCATGATTTGCGTTACTTTAGTTATGTTGTTTTGATGATATTTGCTTGTGGCACATGCCTTTTGGTTACTTGAATTTTGAGAGTTTGAGTTTTCTTGTTAGAAAGAATATGGTGTATGGACTGTCTTCTATTGATTTTTCTACAAAGCACTTTTTTGTGAGTCTTGTATTTTGAAAAAGAAACACAGAGATTCGTTTTCTAAAAACAAGACTTGGAGGGCTGATCGTTCGTTGGAATTGTTGCATTCAAACTGTGCTCAATTAAGGTACCTTCCAATAGAGGTAGTAAATATTTTATTACTTTCATTGATGATTTTAACAAAAAATTTTGGGTATATTTTTTGAAGAATAAATCTGAAACTTGTGAATTTTTAAGAGTTTTAAAGTATATATTGAGAAGTAAAGTGGCCAATTTATTAAAATTTTGAGAGCTGACAAAGGCACTGAATTTACTGTCTATGATGATTTTTTGGAGAAACATGGGATTAAACAATAGTTGACAACCGGATACACTACTCAATAGAATAGAATAGCATAGAGGAAAAATCAGACTATAATGGATATAGTGAGATCAATGATGCATGCCAAGAACATGCCTAAAGATTTTTTAGCCGATGCAGTTGCTTATACTGTATATGTACCTAACAAGTCTCCTACACAATGCAATTTCGGAAAGACACCACAGGGGTTATGACGGGTAAGAAATCAAATATTTCTCATTTAAAAGTATTTGGTTGTCTTGCCTATTCCCATGTTCCAAATGCTATTAGGAAGAAATTAGATGACAAAACAGAAAAATGCATCTTCCTTGGTTATAGTCATGAAACCAAAGGTTACATGCTGCTGAGTCCAGATACAGGAAAGATGATTATTAGCAGAGATGTCACATTTGATGAGCAAGGAGTTTGGGATTTGACTAAAAAAGTTACAGATTCTACACCAAAGTATCCACCAATGCCATTTTATTTGGATGAAGGGAATTCTTCTAATCAACCAGTAGAGCAGTCTAGACAACATACTGGTGATTCTTCATTTTCTGGGGTGCAATCAAATCTTGTGCAGTCATCTAATCGTCCACAACCAGAACGTTGCATGCCAGCTCGCTTGAAAGATTATGTTGTTGGTAATGATAATGAATTGTTTGATGAAGATATTGTAAAATTTGCTTTATTTGTAGATTAAGACCGTTACCTTTGAGGAAGCTGTCATGGGTGATCATTGGAGTCAAATAATGGATGAGGAGATACATGTAATTGAGAAAAATAAGACATGGGAGTTGATCACACTTCCATATAGGAAGAAGTTAATTGGTGTCAAGTAGGTCTACAAAACCAAGTACAAGCCAATTAGAGAGATAGACCGTTACAAAGTAAGATTGGTGGTTAAAGGATACAAGTAAAAGGCAAGTATTGATTAATTTGAAATTTTTACTCCAGTTGCCAGACTTGATACTGCTCGCATGATTATATCTATTGCTGCCAATAATTCTTGGAATATTTATCAAATGGATGTGAAATCTGCTTTTTTGAATGGAATTATTGAAGAGGAAGTATATATTGAGCAACCTACAAGTTATGTGAACAAAGGCCAAGAAAATAAAGTCTACAGGTTAAAGAAGGGTTTAGATGTAACTAAGGACCCGAGACCAAACAGTTTAAATTTTTTGATCAAAGTTGGGTTTCTAACTTACATATTGGACTCATTGGTAGACACTCTCGAGTTGTTTTCATTATCATGTAATAAACACATTTTGAAACTCTGAATCCCAGAAAAGCTTAATGTATCTGGCAGTGGATATTTGTTTCAAACTTTACCATTAAACCTTGGCAATAAAAAGATAATCTCACAGATCAATGGTAAGATTGTTTTCATTATGTTTAATACATCTACGAAGCAAATTGGTAAAAGACATTGTTTTACCAATACAACAACAGCAATCGACGTAATCTTTTATTGCACGAAAAATGAACGACTAAAGTACAGCATAACAATGGACCCCCTTTTCGGGTCCCTTTTGACTGCTTCTTTGCAAGTATAGGCAAAGAAATTTCATAACAAACCATTGTCAAGGTGTAGTTCTTAGGGGAAGACATTGCATATTATCATGCCCTTTTAGCCAAGGAGACAATCACATTGATGAACTGAGTCTTCTCTTTGGACATGCGATCAGAAAGTATTTTCTTGTACCTGGAGAACACATCTTCTATTATTCCCTCACCAAAGTGACTAACAAGCAAGGGTTCAGCCACAGCTCTCATGCATTTGGCAACATTATATCCACCATCCTTGAATTCATCAAATTCAAAATATTCACTATCATGTGCGTTCCAATGTATCTCAGTTGCCTCGAGACGATCAACCATAAAAGACCCTTCCATCTCAACAAGTGATCTTACTTCTGCAGGTGATGGTGTGTATTGTGGGATATTGAATGAATCTAGTTTCTTTTCTTCAATTAGGCCCTGCATCGTGATGTTGATTTGTTAGCACCAATTCATAGAATCCTTGCTAAATACTTTGTTTTAGCGGTCAAAGTTGTTATGTCGACATGAAGTTGTCTAATTAATATCTTTAATCACTCGAGGATCATACAAACATGTGCAGAAATCCTAAATATGTAGTAATGTTATCAGAATTGTAAGATTTGGTTCTTCCAATTTCTGACCGCTCAAAATCAATCAATTCCGACCACGCATAACTTGTTTCTAACCATATGTCCTCTCTTTAAAGTACTATGCACCGTTAAGAATTCATGAGTATTATTCTACTTCTGCTAGTTACATTTTGTAATTTGAGAATTTAAAAGTACAACTCTTTTACTTCTACGATTGACAACTCCGATGTCTGGTTTAAAGATTACAAGCGTATTAACTTCTTTGTATAAAACTCGATTAAACCTAATTTCTAATTTGTTTAGTGGTTTGAAAGTAAACAAAAATTGTTCTATGCTGAAACCCAGTGGGCCTTGCAAGCAATTTAGACAAATTTCCTAAGGTTATTCAAAATATATTCAGATATGTACCTCAGAAATCATCTGCTTAAGGGCCAGAGCTAAAAGGTCCCAAATGTAGCAACCATCCTTGCTACAAGGATCTTCACTTTTTCTCCCCAAAATTGTCAAAACCATACGGCCACCAGTTACCAATTCTTCTGCTCGGCAGCTCAGGAAAGTCGAGAAATCCTTTTTAAATTGATCGATGTATGCCTTTATCACACTTGGAGGGCTTGAACATGCCATGTAAATGTTTCCTTTGTTAACCTCTTCCAATTCAGGGACCTAAGAAGCAAAATCAACGTTACTTATAATCAATGAAAAGATTATGAATGTTATATAAAAGAAAATGGGGAAGACATACTTGGGATAGCCATTGAAGGCTATAAGATGAGTGAACAAAATGAAGACTTTTGGCGGGGAAAAGCCTTTGGTAGAATGAACCAGGAACTCCAGCGAAAACACATGGTCCAAACTCTGATTCCATCTGCAGCTTCAGATTTTCTTGAAACCGTGGCACAGACTTGAAAATGGTGTTGAAATCATTGCTAGGAAGATCATTCAGATATACATGATATTCTGGAGATTTTTGTCCTAAAATTTTGCGTTTCTTGTCGACAGTTTTGATGAGCTCAGAAACTGCCAGAAAAGTGTTAGGTCCAGATGAACATCCCAAGTCTGCAATGCTGATACTTTTGGGGAAGAGGCTGCAGTAGAGATCAGTAATGGCTGCTTCTGTTATTGGCCTGGTCATTAGTATCACCTTTTGCTGCATGTCCAAATTGAAGGTAAAAAATTACTAAGCAAATTGGTTTCCTTCTTTCTCCTTGTAGTGAATTAATTAAAAAACTATGCACGTAAACAATGAAGACCAAGATAGAAACTTGGGTGCCAAATTTGAAAATCAAAATTGATCCGAGAGAACCAAATAGACGCTCAAAAATTATATGAAAAAGTACAGAGAAGAAAAAGAATCACTAAATTGTCAAAAATATGGAGCAGAATTAAGATTAAGTACAATATAGTTTAGTGTTACCTGGACCAATGAGTTGTTTGCATAACTTGTATCTCCAATCCCTCCATTCATGCGAAGAACATCAATCACCTCCATCACTCTCAATTTCCCTTTCGTCTCTTACTTTCTTTTGATGAAGCAAAGCCGAATAAGCTGATCTGCTTTGCTTTGATTTTGTGTGTTTTGCTCAATGTGTTCAAGTCCTATTTATAATGGTCTTGTGACAACATGGAAGGTGAAACAGAAATGTCCTTTAGTATTTGAAATAGGGGGGACAGTTTTATTAATTTGTTCGTCTAGAAAGTAGTGGCTATAAATTATTTCAGATCACGGATACACACGTGATATCTGCAGTTTTGTCAATTTGTCCAAGGTGAAAAAATATCCTTATGCATGGATGGGACTGAAACTGGATACAAGTTGTAGTAGTAACAACTCTGAGGGCTCTACGTGTTCAATTCAGCAACGTTTTCTTTTGTTTCGAGAAGTTTCGGAAGGGCCAGAATTTATTCAATTCGCACTGCTGTTAACCACTAGCACACCAATAGAGAGTTTGTTATATATTTTCGCCTACCATTCCAAAATACCAATCCTTGCATAATACTACACGTGTGATACTACATGTTTTTTTATAGTATATATGCTTAATTATCTTTAAGGTAGGTTAATGTGTTCTTGAACATGAACCTACCGACTAAGACAGCATCATCGTAAACCTACCAACTGTCTAATTATTAAAATTGCAAACTAATTATGACTGAAACATAATCTACTTTAGTGCTCAGAAGCAAGTTTTTGAAATGTAATATAGCATATCCAAGTGTTTTGATGTAACCAGAATAATATAGTCATAAGAACAAAATGCTCTCAAACGAAAAAGTTTGAAGCATTATCTAAGTAAGAAAAAAATTTGGAGTAAATGATAACAATTGTTCTTCACATTTTACTCGTGTTAAATCTTAGCTCCTTACATACAAAATAAAGATTTTAGCCGCTTACAAATTCAAAACGTATTTTCCTGGTCCCTCGATACACTCCCAGCTATATTTTCGTGGAAAATAGTCAAAATAGATGCACCTAAATGGTGTGAGGGATGGCTTCAAACTTTTTGATTTTTCATTCGAATAAAATTTTTGAAAAGTTAAAATATTTCCTTTTCTTTTCTTTTTTTTTTTTTTGTTTCCTTTTGGAATATACCAGTCACTGTCTTCCCCGAAAGTGAAAGCCCTGCGTCTGCGTCTGCGGACATTGGGCGCAGTTAAATTAGGCACTAACAACCCTGAGGACATGAGATGCTAGGAGTACTATGATAATTGAGGAGGGCATGCAACACGAAGGATGATGGGATAAAAAGTTGCAGAGTCAACAACCCTGAGCTTGTAATTATTCTGAACCAGCCACCAAAAACAACAAGAGGTCATCTTATTGATATACAAGCTGACATCGTAACAATGAGGTCATATAGTTACATCACCAAAGGTGATGAGGACATGAGAGTTGCCCGTCAAGTTCTAGATGAGTGATAAGACACTCGGGCGGACACGTGGACGGCGCAGCTCTTCAAATTGATGAAAATATTCAATTTGCTAGGACGTTAAAAGCCTTATATAGAAGACGTCTTAGCTCTCTGGCCACATTTATCAATCCTCTACGAATTTATACCTTAAACATCAAAATACCAGCCACGCTTGTAAAATTTTCATTTTCATACTAATATGTTTCAGTCAGTCAATTTATTGTTAAATGCATAAGTGCTTTTTGTACAAAATTTACTTGCTTGCTGCAACTAATAGCCTTAAGGGTAACTAGGCAAAATTTATTGTTAAATGCATAAGTCGCACCCTGTTTATTAATCTAGAACCTCATTTCTAATGGAAAATGTTATTTATACTCCCTTTTTATTATTTGCACTCTCACTATCATTTTTATTATACAGTTTTCATTTATTAGACTATGCGATATAACAAATGATGAGAGTGCAAATAAAAAAATATGGAGCGCAAATAACATTTCCCCTTTCTAATAACTTTGCCAATAAAAAAAGGAGCAGAAGCAGAGTCTAAATTGATGTAAAATAGTGAGGGCATGAAATGAAATTCATCCGAAAAAGTTAAAAA